>OY019133.1:59883206-60023206 GCA_955652365.1 Eristalinus aeneus
CCACAATCCAAGCATATTGTAATAGACAAACAAATTATAACATATTCTGGTAGATGTGGGAACTTTCAATATGTTCCAGCAAAACCTAATGAAACTGGATTGAGGGCGGGAATCTTTGAAAAACTTTGCCGAACTATTTAATCCAGCTATGTTGTGATTCTTTGCGAGTCTGAAACTAGCAGAACACTTGCTAGGTAGAAAGAAAGATATGTTTCTGACGGGGGCAGTGATGGCAAAAAGGATTGGGGACAAAAAAATTAAAATAGACAAAACGCTGAAACGCAACGAGCAACGAAAACATTTGTGTTGTAAAGTGGATGTATACTCGTATAAAGGGTATAACAATGCTTGCCACTTGCTCAGGAATTGGTCCTGCAGACACCTGCAAACGTTGGTGTAAGGCAAATAACCGGAAAATTGATATAGATCGTCCAGCGGTAGTAAAATATTACGATATTACAATATTACAGGCTAATTGCTATCTACTGAACTTCAATCCGAACAAGAAAGTTAACAGTGGCAGTGTTCTCGACCTTGTTATTGTCAATTGCTGGGTGATGTACACTCGGTGTTGCAGTGAATAAGGCGTACAACGCAAGCATAAATTGGGTTTACTGCACTAGAGGTTAAATTTGGCCACAATGATGAAATACGATGGGAGGAAGGTTGATACCAATTTTTTGTATCCTGGTTCAAGATCTTGTCCCACTTTAAGCCCATCGGTAATGTTCAACTTAAATCCTTAAGGAAATTAGCCTTGATAACGTGGAACATCTGCCGCGATTTGTAGACAACAAATTCGCCTCTAACTGTCGCCATCCTCCATCATCTGTCTATCCGAAATAACCGTGGAACCTAACACTACGTCAGCATTCTAGTAAATACCTGATTTCGACTAGGTATGTAGTGACATATTTACATTTTTTATTATATTGCATTACTCCACCCCCATTAAAAGGAAGGCATAATTTTGCTTTTTCTTACAATTATTCGTTGAAATGTCTATTAGGAAATTCACTTACAGTTTTTTTATTACTTTTCTTTTAATTTTAAATGTATTTCTTATTGTTGTCTTTTTTTCTTATTTCTTATATCAAGACTAAAAATACTTAAACTAGTTACAAAGTATGTTGTAATGAGAACTTTCCTAAGGTCCTAAGCGGGCGCTATAAGTTAATCTAATTATATAATATAATATAATAAGATTGCAGTTCAGCGTCGTCTTGTCTTTATTTTATTTTATTAATTTAATATTTAATTTTAAGCAAAATGTTTTAAAGAACTTAGTAGTATAATCTTTTATCTATAAAAGATAAAGCTTAACCTACCCCTATTCCAATTAAACTAACAACTTAAAAACTAACTACCTAAACCTAATTTTAAAACTATAGCTATATATATAAGGTTGTCTCGCCTTTTTGTCTTTTGGATTTTCCGGCTATGTACAAAGCGCTACAGAGCTCATATCTGGCAATACTATACATCATTTTTGGCCTACAAAACGACGCTATGCAAGATTAGTTTGGATGTTGCGTTCAATAGTTTTAGACGTGTAAACATGGAGTTCACCAACGCCGAAATTCGAGCTATTTTAAAATTTTCTTTTGTTAAAGGCAAATCCGCTAGAAGAACATTCCATGAGATTAATGGTGTTTTAAGTATGGTCCTCTATCAGTTTGAACAGCGGAGAAATGGTTTCGACAATTAAGAGCCGGTGAAAACGACACCATGGATAATCCAGCCTGCGGAAATCATCGAGTTAGATCGGCATGTGAAATCTCGTGACATAGCCCAGGAGATGGGGCTTAGTCACCAAATCATTTTAAACCATCTGTTTGATGTTTGGGTGCCGCATGATTTGACGCAAAAAAACATTCTGAACCGAATCAACGCCTGTGATATGCCGCTGAAACGGAACGAACTCGACCCATTTTTGAAGCGGATAGTAACTGGTAACTGATGGTAACAAAAAATGGATCACATACGACATAGGCATGGCCAGTGAATCGTCCCACACAACGGCCAAGCCGGGATTGACGGGCAGGAAGGTTTTACTATGTGTTTGGTGGGATTGGAAAGGAACCATCACTTTAAGCTGTTCCTATATGGCCAAACGCTTAATTTTAACATCAACTGCGAACAACTGGCAGGCTATTGACCTAAGGCGTTAAGAATTGGTCACCAAGAAAGGTGTAGTGTTCTGCCAGGAAAATGCCAGACCACACACTTCGTTGATGACTCGTCAGAAGATACGGGAGCTCGGATGGTAGGTTTTATCGCATCCACCATATAGCCCGGACATAGCGCGAAGTGCTCACCACCTGTTCTTGTCCATGGCGAACGCCCTTGGTGGTGTGAAGTTGAACTCTGAACGCTGTTGATTGCGCTCGACAAGGTGAGCTGCCAACACTTTCCTCGTTAGTGCACAGGTGAAGTTGACATAAAGCCTCCTCGCAGCGCACTCTGGATAGACATCACAATACAAGTTGTATAGTAAACCCCTCTACCTGAGGGCTTAAATAATGGGCTGGCGATGAAGAATTGCGATATCTGCTACAGCGATTGCTATAGAGAGAGATTTGTTGTTCGAGGCAGACTTAGGAAAAAGTTTTGAGCTTCGAACCCGTTAGCGAACGCCTCATTATAATCTGCATTAAGGCTTGATTCGGGAACATCAGCCTAATTTGCGCTCACGCTTCGACAGCGGAGAAGGATGACAACACCAAGGATCGTTCTAGGAAACTTCAATGCTCAGCTGCGACAGGAGGACATCTTTCGCTGAAGTCATCGATAAGCACAGACTACTCCACAACACATCCGGAAACGTACTCAGGCTGTTGGATTTCGCCTCGGGGTGGAACCTCTCAGTGGCTAGCACGCGGTTCCCACACCTGGACATTCACAAAGGAACCTGGCGATCTCCTGATCAATCAACCGTCAACTAGATTGATCACGTTGCGATCGACGTCAGACACTCCTCCAGTATCCTCGATGTCCGAACCTTCCGAGGTGCAAACATTGACTCGGATCATCACCTTGTTGTAGCCAAGGTAAGAACCCGGATATCGAGAGAGCAACGGAGTCGAGAAACCGATTGCTGGGAACTTTGCCGACCGAGTCTCCCGGAAACTCGCTCAGAGTTCGACGCTTCCTGCACTAAGCATAGAAGAAGAATGAAAACGTTGTCAAGAAGCCATCAAAGAAGCTGCCATTGATGAGCTGGGTATCACGTCACCACCTAGAAGGAACCCATGGTTTAACGACGAGTGTAGGCAAGCGAACACAGCTAAACAAGACGCCTATAAGGCGACGCTGCATCGGACAACGAGGGCTGTTCGAGAGCTCTACGAACAGAGAAGAAGGGAAGAGCACCGGCTTCTCAGAAGGAAGAAGAGGGAGCATGAGAAGCGCGCGGTCGAGGATATGGAAAGGTGGTTTGGCAGGAATGAAGTCCGTAAGTCTTACCGAAAGGTAAAACAGCTATCCGGAGGATACAGGGTTCGCACCAAGGCCTGATGGGAATAAAATGGACAACTAGTAGTAGGGTCGCAGTCTATGCTGAGAATCTGGAAGGACCATTTCTACAGACTCCTAAACGGCGATTTCCATTTAGATTTGAGTTCACGTTTGAAACGGGTTAACTCTTTCCTTAGCTCTGATACATGGTTTTCAGAGCAGTTTGTGTTTGTTATTAAAAATGTCTCAACATCTTCAATTTTTTTCTCAAAAGTCCTAAATTAACTATTCAAAAATATTTCGAAGAGCTCCCGTCTTTCGCAAGAAAAAAATTGCATTTTGACACTTTGAATATGATAACAATAGTTCAATATTTTCGACACTTACACTTGCACTTGTACTTGCACTTGCACTTTTAAAATTGTATCTATAATAATATGTGTAAAATTGAGTTACAAGTCAAGAAATTTTAACTACTGGTATACGCTACGAAAGGCTCTTCAGAATAACGTGCCGATATTATTTGGCGCAACATAAAATAGGTTGCATTTCCGGTATTCGGATGTTTTTTTTATGACAATATGTATTTTTATTACTATGTTGTTTATTACTTTTATGACTAATGTAATAAAGATGTTGTGGAATGAATATGAAGCGGCTACCTGACCATGGGGAGAAGTTATTAGCAAAATCAATAATGGTGTCATTATTCTAACCAGGGCTATATATACACAAAAATTAAAAAAACAAATAGTTTAGGCAGCCATGGGTGACTTTTGACTTCAATTTTCAGTAAAGAAATGATTAAGCTAAAAAAATTAAGTTCAAATTTAGCTCGACGTTTGCCTATTCAAAAAGTACCGTTATTTAAAAACAACTTTTAGGTTCTTGTAATCCGCCATTTTTTTTTGGCTAACGGTACTTTATAACCGAGTGAAAACTAATTATATTCAAGGAAAATATTCTAATTGATAAATTCAATCCAAAACATTTGTTACAAAACACTTGTTTTTTAATGTAACAACTGAACAAAGTTGCGTCAAGTACTTTTGAATGAACGAAACTTCCCTATTCTTACAACTTTGATGCCAAACGCTGAGTGATTTAGCCACTTATTGGGAAAAACTTCCCAAACCATATGGCCCATATTATCAGCTAACCGGAAAGGTAACTTTTATTGAGATCGGTTACGTTTTTAAAAATCGACTTCTCGCCGCTCCTGCCATAGAGCTATCCCATAGTGCGCGACGTGCTCCAGCCGTCTGCATTTCATTTCACATTGAAGTGTTAGGTCAGTCTTATTTAATTTTTCCCATTTTACACACTTACACACTTACGAAACGGATTTTTCGTAATTCGAACTTAGAGTAGAGAACTGCTTCCTTTTTTTATATTTTTATTTACGTTATATGATGTTCACATCACATAGCTACCGCACAGTACCTAAAACGAATACAGAGTTGTGATATTTTACATATCTTACTTCTGGAAAATGTTTACATTATTGTGAAGTCTATAAAATAAGTAGGAATTAGAAAACAAAAAAAAAAAGAAAAATATAATAATATAATATAATAATCATAAATGATTTCGCCTGTATATGTTTTAAATGTAACATCTGATTTGTGCACTTTTTTCGCTGTTTCTCCTGCAATATCAATGTCTCCGCTGGTCCTATATCAAACTCTTATTGTTTTCCATTACAATCCAAACTTACTTTTTTTCTTTTTTTTTCTCTTTTCCTCTAGTAATACTTCAGTATTGAAAGAGTTTTTAATATATTTCTTCCACTTTTTCCACGTTAGAAGACATTGACTGCAGTTGATTTTTTCTATTTGACACATTATTGTTGTCTTTGTACTAAATTTTGTTTTATCTTACTCCACTTTGCGTTGATGAGTATTGTTCATACATACTGATGTATGACTGATCTTACATTTTGAGGGTAATAAAGGAATATGCTTGCACGTATTTGCGAAATATTTCTTATTGCCGCATCGAAAACAAACTGTAGAAAACAAAATTAAAATAAATAAATAAATACAAATAAATTAATACAATCAAATTAATAAATAAATAATTAAATCAAATGAATAATTAATTGGTCACCAAGAAAGGTGTAGTGTTCTGCCAGGAAAATGCCAGACCACACACTTCGTTGATGACTCGTCAGAAGATACGGGAGCTCGGATGGTAGGTTTTATCGCATCCACCATATAGCCCGGACATAGCGCGAAGTGCTCACCACCTGTTCTTGTCCATGGCGAACGCCCTTGGTGGTGTGAAGTTGAACTCTGAACGCTGTTGATTGCGCTCGACAAGGTGAGCTGCCAACACTTTCCTCGTTAGTGCACAGGTGAAGTTGACATAAAGCCTCCTCGCAGCGCACTCTGGATAGACATCACAATACAAGTTGTATAGTAAACCCCTCTACCTGAGGGCTTAAATAATGGGCTGGCGATGAAGAATTGCGATATCTGCTACAGCGATTGCTATAGAGAGAGATTTGTTGTTCGAGGCAGACTTAGGAAAAAGTTTTGAGCTTCGAACCCGTTAGCGAACGCCTCATTATAATCTGCATTAAGGCTTGATTCGGGAACATCAGCCTAATTTGCGCTCACGCTTCGACAGCGGAGAAGGATGACAACACCAAGGATCGTTCTAGGAAACTTCAATGCTCAGCTGCGACAGGAGGACATCTTTCGCTGAAGTCATCGATAAGCACAGACTACTCCACAACACATCCGGAAACGTACTCAGGCTGTTGGATTTCGCCTCGGGGTGGAACCTCTCAGTGGCTAGCACGCGGTTCCCACACCTGGACATTCACAAAGGAACCTGGCGATCTCCTGATCAATCAACCGTCAACTAGATTGATCACGTTGCGATCGACGTCAGACACTCCTCCAGTATCCTCGATGTCCGAACCTTCCGAGGTGCAAACATTGACTCGGATCATCACCTTGTTGTAGCCAAGGTAAGAACCCGGATATCGAGAGAGCAACGGAGTCGAGAAACCGATTGCTGGGAACTTTGCCGACCGAGTCTCCCGGAAACTCGCTCAGAGTTCGACGCTTCCTGCACTAAGCATAGAAGAAGAATGAAAACGTTGTCAAGAAGCCATCAAAGAAGCTGCCATTGATGAGCTGGGTATCACGTCACCACCTAGAAGGAACCCATGGTTTAACGACGAGTGTAGGCAAGCGAACACAGCTAAACAAGACGCCTATAAGGCGACGCTGCATCGGACAACGAGGGCTGTTCGAGAGCTCTACGAACAGAGAAGAAGGGAAGAGCACCGGCTTCTCAGAAGGAAGAAGAGGGAGCATGAGAAGCGCGCGGTCGAGGATATGGAAAGGTGGTTTGGCAGGAATGAAGTCCGTAAGTCTTACCGAAAGGTAAAACAGCTATCCGGAGGATACAGGGTTCGCACCAAGGCCTGATGGGAATAAAATGGACAACTAGTAGTAGGGTCGCAGTCTATGCTGAGAATCTGGAAGGACCATTTCTACAGACTCCTAAACGGCGATTTCCATTTAGATTTGAGTTCACGTTTGAAACGGGTTAACTCTTTCCTTAGCTCTGATACATGGTTTTCAGAGCAGTTTGTGTTTGTTATTAAAAATGTCTCAACATCTTCAATTTTTTTCTCAAAAGTCCTAAATTAACTATTCAAAAATATTTCGAAGAGCTCCCGTCTTTCGCAAGAAAAAAATTGCATTTTGACACTTTGAATATGATAACAATAGTTCAATATTTTCGACACTTACACTTGCACTTGTACTTGCACTTGCACTTTTAAAATTGTATCTATAATAATATGTGTAAAATTGAGTTACAAGTCAAGAAATTTTAACTACTGGTATACGCTACGAAAGGCTCTTCAGAATAACGTGCCGATATTATTTGGCGCAACATAAAATAGGTTGCATTTCCGGTATTCGGATGTTTTTTTTATGACAATATGTATTTTTATTACTATGTTGTTTATTACTTTTATGACTAATGTAATAAAGATGTTGTGGAATGAATATGAAGCGGCTACCTGACCATGGGGAGAAGTTATTAGCAAAATCAATAATGGTGTCATTATTCTAACCAGGGCTATATATACACAAAAATTAAAAAAACAAATAGTTTAGGCAGCCATGGGTGACTTTTGACTTCAATTTTCAGTAAAGAAATGATTAAGCTAAAAAAATTAAGTTCAAATTTAGCTCGACGTTTGCCTATTCAAAAAGTACCGTTATTTAAAAACAACTTTTAGGTTCTTGTAATCCGCCATTTTTTTTTGGCTAACGGTACTTTATAACCGAGTGAAAACTAATTATATTCAAGGAAAATATTCTAATTGATAAATTCAATCCAAAACATTTGTTACAAAACACTTGTTTTTTAATGTAACAACTGAACAAAGTTGCGTCAAGTACTTTTGAATGAACGAAACTTCCCTATTCTTACAACTTTGATGCCAAACGCTGAGTGATTTAGCCACTTATTGGGAAAAACTTCCCAAACCATATGGCCCATATTATCAGCTAACCGGAAAGGTAACTTTTATTGAGATCGGTTACGTTTTTAAAAATCGACTTCTCGCCGCTCCTGCCATAGAGCTATCCCATAGTGCGCGACGTGCTCCAGCCGTCTGCATTTCATTTCACATTGAAGTGTTAGGTCAGTCTTATTTAATTTTTCCCATTTTACACACTTACACACTTACGAAACGGATTTTTCGTAATTCGAACTTAGAGTAGAGAACTGCTTCCTTTTTTTATATTTTTATTTACGTTATATGATGTTCACATCACATAGCTACCGCACAGTACCTAAAACGAATACAGAGTTGTGATATTTTACATATCTTACTTCTGGAAAATGTTTACATTATTGTGAAGTCTATAAAATAAGTAGGAATTAGAAAACAAAAAAAAAAAGAAAAATATAATAATATAATATAATAATCATAAATGATTTCGCCTGTATATGTTTTAAATGTAACATCTGATTTGTGCACTTTTTTCGCTGTTTCTCCTGCAATATCAATGTCTCCGCTGGTCCTATATCAAACTCTTATTGTTTTCCATTACAATCCAAACTTACTTTTTTTCTTTTTTTTTCTCTTTTCCTCTAGTAATACTTCAGTATTGAAAGAGTTTTTAATATATTTCTTCCACTTTTTCCACGTTAGAAGACATTGACTGCAGTTGATTTTTTCTATTTGACACATTATTGTTGTCTTTGTACTAAATTTTGTTTTATCTTACTCCACTTTGCGTTGATGAGTATTGTTCATACATACTGATGTATGACTGATCTTACATTTTGAGGGTAATAAAGGAATATGCTTGCACGTATTTGCGAAATATTTCTTATTGCCGCATCGAAAACAAACTGTAGAAAACAAAATTAAAATAAATAAATAAATACAAATAAATTAATACAATCAAATTAATAAATAAATAATTAAATCAAATGAATAATTAATAATTAGCATGAAAATACAAACATAAATAAATAAACAGGCAAATAATAAGCAAATAAATAAATAAATCATATATTTTGACCAGTAGTTGTAGTTCATAAAGAAAAATATAACTTTAAATATAATTATTTTATTTGGCAGAGAAAGTGATGTTCTTCTATTTATAAATGGGTAAAGGACTCTCGTTGTAATAGTCTCTAAGTCTCTGTAACAGTCTCTGAGATGTGTTCCTGGAATGCTAATTTAGAATCAAGATGGATACCTAAATATTTAATAGAATTCTATAACTATACGTTTGTTCCATTAATCTGTACATTAGAGGAAACCAAACAACAAGCTTTTCTTTTTCAAGTGAAAAAAATGGCTTGCAGCTTGTCCTCCTAATTGGATCTTCCATTTATTAAAACACATTTCTAGCATTTCCATATTTTAGATTGATCTCAATATTGAGAGGAAATTCATGGGATGAAAATTAAGCTATGTCATCAGTAAAAACAGCTAATCCAAATTCAGGCAGATCTGGAAGGTCTGAGGTATACAAATTAAAGAGAATGGGCCTTAATACAGAACCTCTGAGTTACCACGGACTTCAAGTAGTAAATTAGATACATCACTATTGACATGCACTTAGAAGCAACGATCAGACAGAATATTTAGGATTTATTAAGGAGGAAAGTTTAGATTCAATATTTTATGTATCAATCCATTATACTAAACACAATCAAAGGCCCTTTCAATGTCAAGTAAAATCATGCCGGTCGATTTTGCTATCGACCGGTTACTTTTAACATTGTTATAAATTCTTTGTACTTGATAGGCAGTGTTGTGGTTACGTCTAGAACCATACTGTTCATTCGGAAAGGTATGGTTATCGTCAATGATTTTCATAATCTTTTCTTTTAGAATTTTTTCATAAGCCTTACTAAGGTTACTTAATAGGCTTATTGGTCGATAACTACCCGGATTGAGCTCTAACTTACCTGCTTTTAATATGGATGAGACCTTGGCAAACTTCCACTTAAGCGGGAAGTACATCATTTTATGGCAAGAGTTGATAATATATAAAATCATTTTGATCCCTTTTTTGGTAGTTCCATAAGATAGATGTTTCTTACATGATCTAGGTAATCCTCCGACTTTCTTCGTTTACGTAGGCATCTACAGGTGTATTTATGTTTGGTGCTTTTAGTCTCTCGACTGAGCTATCAACCATAGGGTTTGTATGTGCATTACCCAAATGTTGCGATATGCAATGATTGGCTTTCTTACTGTCAGTAAAATATATATTTGAATGCTCTTTGAGCAATGGGGTATGAATATTCTTATTTCTGACTATTTTTACCATGTTCCAAAATGGCTTCGAGTTCTTGTCTAAGTCCTGAAGCTTCTTACTCCAGGATTTATTTCGAAACACAAAAATATATGTTCGTTGATGATGTTGTTCAGGTATTTCATCTGGTTTCTAAAAAAAGGTTACCTATACCTCTGCCAATTTCTCCTAAACATATTTCTTATCTTTCGTCCTCGTCCTTCCGACTTAGACGAGGTGAAGATATCCAAGCTGAAGTCGAACAAAGCTGCTGAAGCGGATGGACTGCCCGAACTATTTAAAGTAGCTGGAGATAAGTTGGTTGGGCGCATGCTCATCTGTAAGATATGGTCGGAGGAAAGCATGCCCGATGAGTAGAATCTCAGCGTCGTTTGCCCGGTCCACAAGAAAGGAGACCCTTTGACTACGCCAATTATCGAGGGATCAGTCTCCTCAACATCGCATATAAGATCCTTTCTGCCGTATTGTGTGAGCATCTGAAACCGTTCGTCCATGACCTTATAGGGCCCTACAAGAGTGGTTTCAGGCCAGGGACCAGATATTCACATTACAGCAGATCCTGGAAAAGACCCAAGAAATGCAAATTGACACTCACCACCTATTCGTCGATATCAAAGCCGCATATGACAGTGTGCATAGAGACGAGCTATACAGTGCCATGTCAGTCGTTCCCAGACTTCCAAGCGATACAGACGTATATAAGTGGAGCAGTATATAAGTGGACGGATATAAATGGAGCAGTAGCCGAGTGTTAGGCAACAGCGGTGGTGACTCGGAGATCCCGGGTTCGATTCCCGAAGGAATAATCAAGTATTTTTAATTTGTAAAAATCAGAAAAAATAATAAACATTTAGTATGAGTAGGTAAGGCAACCACGGAATGTGATGAGCGGTCTGAGCTCTGCAAATCGGGTGATTTCAGCAGAAAGGCAAAAACAGCCACCAGCGGAAGCGGAGCATGAGCAGCAAGAGTTACAGCAAAAGCAGGGAGTAAGATGTCCACCCATCAATGTCTTCGGTGTGGAGACGGAATAGCTGCAAAAACAATTTGAGTTGGCCATACATAAAAATATATAATATTTAAAATATAAGTCACCCGGATATCATACCGTCCATTGCTTAGCAATGGGGTTTAGAACCTTAAAAGAGAAGTTAGCGGCATCGAACGCTGAATTCTATACATATACCACCAAAGGATAAAGGCCACAAATTTTGCTCCTCAAAGGTATAAGTCCATCTGCTGACCCGAAGGTCATCCTCGACAAGCTGCGCCAAGTTGAGAGTGAAGGGGTCCAGTTTGTAGGGGTTAAGCCCTTCAACACTGCGGCAGCGAAAATGAAGAATATGTCTTTTCCTTTCTTCTTAATGCAGATATTCAACAATAGAAAAATTAAAAGCTTACGACAAATCCGTTTCGTAGGCGGTCTGAGTATAAAATGGGAGAAACTAAACAAATCTGACCACGTACTTCAATGTGCGTGATGCAGAAGGCTGGGTCACGTCGCGAAGAACTGCAATATGGAATTCCGCTGCAGAAGTTGCACATTCTGGCCCAACAAGGTCCTCTAGGTACGGATAAAGTCGGGGATAAGGCACTCCTCAAATGCGGCGGAGGCAATAGACACCCCGCAACCTATTTGGGGTGACCACAAAGAACTCCGCCAAAGAGTAAACCAATTTGACTTCAATGCGGGGCACGACACCAATCGTGCCGCGTCAAAATTGGTTTCCGACATTCAGTGGAATAGAAACAAAACCCTGATACAAGGTACGGAAGGCTGCCCTCTCATCTTCCACGTCGCACGCCAAACAGTAGAAAGGCAACTCCAATGCGAGCCGGACGTAGCTCGTAGTCACGATTTCTGCCCGCGACAAAGCAGTCCCTGCCAAGGAACAGCATATTGGTGGTAATCAGCTTTAGATTACTAGTGAAAAGTCAGTAAGTTAGAATTAAGATCATAAGATTATGTTGGTAAGCTAGCTTTAAGTATTTTTGTCTAGCAGAAAATGAATTTAAAGAAATAAAAATTCATTAAAAATAAATAACAGTGCCATATCTAGTTTTGACATTCCTACCAAGCTCGTCAGATTGTGTAGGATGACGATGGAGAACTCTGGCTGCTCCGCCAAGGTCGGTAACGTACTCACCGAGACCTTCAATGTCAAAAAAGGTTTTTGGCAAAGCCTTCGTCTACCTCAACTCCGCAGTATATAGGGAAAACAAACTTCAGTGCCGCAACCAGACGCAGAATCACTCTTGCCAATCGCTGTTTGTTTGGGCTCAAGAGCTAATTGAGTAATAAAGCCCTCTCTTGAAAGACTAATCTCGCTTTTTATAACAGCTTGATCATCCCAGTTCTACTCTATGGCGCGGAAACCTGGACATTCCCAAAGGCGGATGAAGAAGCCCTTAGTCTTTTCGAGAGATAAGTTTTGCGTGCGTTTTTGGTCCTGTTTGCGTTGATGGCATCTGGCGAAGAAGACTTAACGACGAACTCTATGGGCTCTACAGCGACATAAGCCAGGTCATGCGTCTACGGATGGCTAGACCATGTAGGGCGTATGGACACCACTGTTCCGGCCCGAAAAGTAATTGAATCCGTGCCATTGGGACAACGCAACAGAGGACGACCTAGACTAAAGTGACGCACACAAGTGGAGTAGGACCTCAACCAACGTGGAGTGCGCAACTGGAGACAGCTGGCGAAAGATCGTGCTGGCTGGACAGGCATGTTGGTTGAGGCCCATGTCCACCCCGGACTGTAGCGCTATAAAAAAAAGAAGAAGATATTTCTTATCTTTATAAGATTTAAAACATGCAATGGAAGTGTGAAAGATTGATTTTGTTTGCTACCTTTGGTATACTTTCGTCAGCAGAACCCATTATGTGTTTTGTAAAATTGTTCGCAAGAGATTCAACTTCTTGCTTATATGTTATTTGATTTATGTTAGTATTGACATGTTGAAGCTTCTTGTTTTAAATACTTCTATAATGAGACCAGTTGACATTTTTCATATCATAAACATACTTTTGACTCCAGTTGAAAGAAACTTGCACATTACTGGGTTATTATCTGAAATTCCGTAGATTAAAAACAACAGGATCAGCTAACCGGAAAGGTAACTTTTATTGAGATCGGTTACGTTTTTAAAAATCGACTTCTCGCCGCTCCTGCCATAGAGCTATCCCATAGTGCGCGACGTGCTCCAGCCGTCTGCATTTCATTTCACATTGAAGTGTTAGGTCAGTCTTATTTAATTTTTCCCATTTTACACACTTACACACTTACGAAACGGATTTTTCGTAATTCGAACTTAGAGTAGAGAACTGCTTCCTTTTTTTATATTTTTATTTACGTTATATGATGTTCACATCACATAGCTACCGCACAGTACCTAAAACGAATACAGAGTTGTGATATTTTACATATCTTACTTCTGGAAAATGTTTACATTATTGTGAAGTCTATAAAATAAGTAGGAATTAGAAAACAAAAAAAAAAAAAGAAAAATATAATAATATAATATAATAATCATAAATGATTTCGCCTGTATATGTTTTAAATGTAACATCTGATTTGTGCACTTTTTTCGCTGTTTCTCCTGCAATATCGATGTCTCCGCTGGTCCTATATCAAACTCTTATTGTTTTCCATTACAATCCAAACTTACTTTTTTTTCTTTTTTTTCTCTTTTCCTCTAGTAATACTTCAGTACTGAAAGAGTTTTTAATATATTTCTTCCACTTTTTCCACGTTAGAAGAAATTGACTGCAGTTGATTTTTTCTATTTGACACATTATTGTTGTCTTTGTACTAAATTTTGTTTTATCTTACTCCACTTTGCGTTGATGAGTATTGTTCATACATACTGATGTATATATACTGATGTATGCTTGCACGTATTTGCGAAATATTTCTTATTGCCGCATCGAAAACAAACTGTAGAAAACAAAATTAAAATAAATAAATAAATACAAATAAATTAATACAATCAAATTAATAAATAAATAATTAAATCAAATGAATAATTAATAATTAGCATGAAAATACAAACATAAATAAATAAACAGGCAAATAATAAACAAATAAATAAATAAATCATATATTTTGACCAGTAGTTGTAGTTCATAAAGAAAAATATAACTTTAAATATAATTATTTTATTTGGCAGAGAAAGTGATGTTCTTCTATTTATAAATGGGTAAAGGACTCTCGTTGTAATAGTCTCTAAGTCTCTGTAACAGTCTCTGAGATGTGTTCCTGGAATGCTAATTTAGAATCAAGATGGATACCTAAATATTTAATAGAATTCTAAAACTATACGTTTGTTCCATTAATCTGTACATTAGAAGAAACCAAACAACAAGCTTTTCTTTTTCAAGTGAAAAAAATGGCTTGCAGCTTGTCCTCCTAATTGGATCTTCCATTTATTAAAACACATTTCTAGCATTTCCATATTTTAGATTGATCTCAATATTGAGAGGAAATTCATGGGATGAAAATTAAGCTATGTCATCAGTAAAAACAGCTAATCCAAATTCAGGCAGATCTGGAAGGTCTGAGGTATACAAATTAAAGAGAATGGGCCTTAATACAGAACCTCTGAGTTACCACGGACTTCAAGTAGTAAATTAGATACATCACTATTGACATGCACTTAGAAGCAACGATCAGACAGAATATTTAGGATTTATTAAGGAGGAAAGTTTAGATTCAATATTTTATGTATCAATCCATTATACTAAACACAATCAAAGGCCCTTTCAATGTCAAGTAAAATCATGCCGGTCGATTTTGCTATCGACCGGTTACTTTTAACATTGTTATAAATTCTTTGTACTTGATAGGCAGTGTTGTGGTTACGTCTAGAACCATACTGTTCATTCGGAAAGGTATGGTTATCGTCAATGATTTTCATAATCTTTTCTTTTAGAATTTTTTCATAAGCCTTACTAAGGTTACTTAATAGGCTTATTGGTCGATAACTACCCGGATTGAGCTCTAACTTACCTGCTTTTAATATGGATGAGACCTTGGCAAACTTCCACTTAAGCGGGAAGTACATCATTTTATGGCAAGAGTTGATAATATATAAAATCATTTTGATCCCTTTTTTGGTAGTTCCATAAGATAGATGTTTCTTACATGATCTAGGTAATCCTCCGACTTTCTTCGTTTACGTAGGCATCTACAGGTGTATTTATGTTTGGTGCTTTTAATCTCTCGACTGAGCTATCAACCATAGGGTTTGTATGTGCATTACCCAAATGTTGCGATATGCAATGATTGGCTTTCTTACTGTCAGTAAAATATATATTTGAATGCTCTTTGAGCAATGGGGTATGAATATTCTTATTTCTGACTATTTTTACCATGTTCCAAAATGGCTTCGAGTTCTTGTCTAAGTCCTGAAGCTTCTTACTCCAGGATTTATTTCGAAACACAAAAATATATGTTCGTTGATGATGTTGTTCAGGTATTTCATCTGGTTTCTAAAAAAAGGTTACCTATACCTCTGCCAATTTCTCCTAAACATATTTCTTATCTTTCGTCCTCGTCCTTCCGACTTAGACGAGGTGAAGATATCCAAGCTGAAGTCGAACAAAGCTGCTGAAGCGGATGGACTGCCCGAACTATTTAAAGTAGCTGGAGATAAGTTGGTTGGGCGCATGCTCATCTGTAAGATATGGTCGGAGGAAAGCATGCCCGATGAGTAGAATCTCAGCGTCGTTTGCCCGGTCCACAAGAAAGGAGACCCTTTGACTACGCCAATTATCGAGGGATCAGTCTCCTCAACATCGCATATAAGATCCTTTCTGCCGTATTGTGTGAGCATCTGAAACCGTTCGTCCATGACCTTATAGGGCCCTACAAGTGTGGTTTCAGGCCAGGGATTAGATATTCACATTACAGCAGATCCTGGAAAAGACCCAAGAAATGCAAATTGACACTCACCACCTATTCGTCGATTTCAAAGCCGCATATGACAGTGTGCATAGAGACGAGCTATACAGTGCCATGTCAGTCGTTCCCAGACTTCCAAGCGATACAGACGTATATAAGTGGAGCAGTATATAAGTGGACGGATATAAATGGAGCAGTAGCCGAGTGTTAGGCAACAGCGGTGGTGACTCGGAGATCCCGGGTTCGATTCCCGGGATCAAGTATTTGTAACTTGTAAAAATCAGAAAAAATAATAAACATTTAGTGTGAGTAGGTAAGGCAACCACGGAATGTGATGAGCGGTCTGAGCTCTGCAAATCGGGTGATTTCAGCAGAAAGGCAAAAACAGCCACCAGCTGAAGAGGAGCATGAGCAGCAAGAGTTACAGCAAAAGCAGGGAGTAAGATGTCCACCCATCAATGTCTTCCGTGTGGAGACGGAATAGCTGCAAAAACAATTTGAGTTGGCCATACATAAAAATATATAATATTTAAAATATAAGTCACCCGGATATCATACCGTCCATTGCTTAGCAATGGGGTTTAGAACCTTAAAAGAGAAGTTAGCGGCATCGAACGCTGAATTCTATACATATACCACCAAAGGATAAAGGCCACAAATTTTGCTCCTCAAAGGTATAAGTCCATCTGCTGACCCGAAGGTCATCCTCGACAAGCTGCGCCAAGTTGAGAGCGAAGGGGTCCAGTTTGTAGGGGTTAAGCCCTTCAACACTGCGGCAGCGAAAATGAAGAATATGTCTTTTCCTTTCTTCTTAATGCAGATATTCAACAATAGAAAAATTAAAAGCTTACGACAAATCCGTTTCGTAGGCGGTCTGAGTATAAAATGGGAGAAACTAAACAAATCTGACCACGTACTTCAATGTGCGTGATGCAGAAGGCTGGGTCACGTCGCGAAGAACTGCAATATGGAATTCCGCTGCAGAAGTTGCACATTCTGCCCCAACAAGGTCCTCTAGGTACGCATAAAGTCGGGGATAAGGCACTCCTCAAATGCGGCGGAGGCAATAGACACCCCGCAACCTATTTGGGGTTACCCCAAAGAACTCCGCCAAAGAGTAAACCAATTTGACTTCAATGCGAGTCACGACACCAATCGTGCCGCGTCAAAATTGGTTTCCGACATTCAGTGGAATAGAAACAAAACCCTGATACAAGGTACGGAAGGCTGCCCTCTCATCTTCCACGTCGCACGCCAAACAGTAGAAAGGCAACTCCAATGCGAGCCGGACGTCGCTCGTAGTCACGATTTCTGCCCGCGACAAAGCAGTCCCTGCCAAGGAACAGCATACTGGTGGTAATCAGCTTTAGATTACTCGTGAAAAGTCAGTAAGTTAGAATTAAGATCATAAGATTATGTTGGTAAGCTAGCTTTAAGTATTTTTGTCTAGCAGAAAATGAATTTAAAGAAATAAAAATGCATAAAAAAAAATAACAGTGCCATATCTAGTTTTGACATTCCTACCAAGCTCGTCAGATTGTGTAGGATGACGATGGAGAACTCTAGCTGCTCCGCTAAGGTCGGTAACGTACTCACCGAGACCTTCAACGTCAAAAAAGGTTTTTGGCAAAGCCTTCGTCTACCTCAACTCCGCAGTATATAGGGAAAACAAACTTCAGTGCCGCAACCAGACGCAGAATCACTCTTGCCAATCGCTGTTTGTTTGGGCTCAAGAGCTAATTGAGTAATAAAGCCCTCTCTTGAAAGACTAATCTCGCTTTTTATAACAGCTTGATCATCCCAGTTCTTCTCTATGGCGCGGAAACCTGGACATTCCCAAAGGCGGATGAAGAAGCCCTTAGTCTTTTCGAGAGATAAGTTTTGCGTGCGTTTTTGGTCCTGTTTGCGTTGATGGCATCTGGCGAAGAAGACTTAACGACGAACTCTATGGGCTCTACAGCGACATAAGCCAGGTCATGCGTCTACGGATGGCTAGACCATGTAGGGCGTATGGACACCACTGCTCCGGCCCGAAAAGTAATTGAATCCGTGCCATTGGGACAACGCAACAGAGGACGACCTAGACTAAAGTGACGCACACAAGTGGAGTAGGACCTCAACCAACGTGGAGTGCGCAACTGGAGACAGCTGGCGAAAGATCGTGCTGGCTGGACAGGCATGTTGGTTGAGGCCCATGTCCACCCCGGACTGTAGCGCTATAAAAAAAAGAAGAAGATATTTCTTATCTTTATAAGATTTAAAACATGCAATGGAAGTGTGAAAGATTGATTTTGTTTGCTACCTTTGGTATACTTTCGTCAGCAGAACCCATTATGTGTTTTGTAAAATTGTTCGCAAGAGATTCAACTTCTTGCTTATATGTTATTTGATTTATGTTAGTATTGACATGTTGAAGCTTTTTGTTTTAAATACTTCTATAATGAGACCAGTTGACATTTTTCATATCATAAACATACTTTTGACTCCAGTTGAAAGAAACTTGCACATTACTGGGTTATTATCTGAAATTCCGTTGATTAAAAACAACATGATCATTTACAAAATTAGGACAGTTAATGACAAAGATATCAAGCACAGATTGACGACCACGAGATCCAGCAGGTATATGTGTTGGACTACATAGAAACAATATGATAATGTAGGGTAGGGAAACAGAAAGATTACAAAGCAAATTACCCCAAGCATTAGCTCGTATACAACCCCACTCCCTGTGTCTTCAGTTTAAATTACCTCCGATTAGGAAATCACCATGCAAGGAAAATAGTTTACGCAAATCATTTCTTTAACTATTTTTTTTCATATCTGATACACTGAAACCAGGAAAGTAGATACAGAAAACTTTTAAAGTTTACTTTGATTATAAAATTTTACTTTGATACCTATGTTTTCTACCAATTGTGTTAGTGACTGTTAAGTGTTTATTGAATCGATCTGCACACGAAAGTAGTAGGTCTAGTAGTTCCATAAACTCTATAGCATTTAAAGTTTGATGTGGACATGTTACTATTTGTCAATAACTATATCATATTATTACTTATTATCATTAGAATACAAAAATGTTTTTTGTAATTGTGCAATAACGTGAAATTGGTCGCTTCTGGTTTTACATACTGGCAATTTTGTTATCATTTCCATTATTAAAACATTCAGCTCCTCCATAGAAAAAAAAATTGCTGTTCGATCCGATCAAACCCGAAAATGGCGAGACTGATTTTGTCGGTTTGCCATGTTGCTCTTAAGCTGTTAATATTTTGCTCTGCTTAAACAAGCGACATAGCTAGCTTTATACTCGCCGTTGCAATTAGCAAATTCCTGTATATTGAGATTTTTGCAATCGGCAGTCTTGTATGAGCCGGCACAGAGTCCACAATATGTTCTTACATGACAATTACGTTCGCCATGCCCGAACATTTGGCAATTGTGACATTGTGTCAGTTTGCCTTTAATTTTCTTTTGAAAGCTTTAACGCACTTGTGTGTGGAAAACGGACCGGACATTTTTCTTAAGATCAATTAATTTAATTGATCTGTTTTCAAGCGAAACTAAGTACAAAGTGTCACTGCTTATTATTACTATTATGTAAGAGAATATTTGAAATAACAACATGACGAAATTTTCAATGAATTTCTAACGAGAGTTTATTATTATTATTAAATGCTTCACAACGATTGACTACAGAGTGTCCAAGTACATCTTTCCGAGGAACATAAGCAACTCAGGGACCTCTTAATACACCTTGTATCTATTATCCTAATGTGTGTTAGATTATGCATGTGCGTAAATTGTTCTATTATCCGTCCACACTATTGGGTAGGATAAAAAATTGTACGATCAATTTGAAAGTGGCGCGAGGCAGATGTACAGTGACTCAGAGCATTTATCGTTGATCTGACAGTGACTTACAATATACAAAATAATTGCTTAAATTAATAATAGTATAAATTACATACAACAACTTCAAATTATTACATTGAGCCTTAACACGATTACAATTAGTCCTAAACAGTCACTATATCTCTCGTAGTGCTTTGTGATTTTCTTAACATCAATACACTTTAAACCGCGCTTAGTTAATTCAAGCTTAAAGTCTTTTGCTTCAATGTTATCAAGTCCATGTAACATTACTTTGAATGCCTTTTCACTCTTTATATCATGAGTGAAAAATTGACAGTTGTTCTCTTTTAAAAACCCAATCACATTGTTATATGTTTCAATAGTTGCACAAAAGATTTTTTTTTATGGTTAAATTTTTAATGGAGTAGGTGAAGATATTTAATGTTTTCATGAAACTCTGCACATAGCCACTAGCTTTCTGGAGTAATATTACAGGAGGTACAAATACTTTTTCAATTTGCGTTTCACTCGGCGAGATAAATTCGTCCATTTCATCCGCGTCAAGCAAACACTGCAACTTACTTTTAGGATAGACACTATGAAATAGCCGGCTTGGAGTGTCATTCGCGAACGAAAGCTTCTAGACAACTGATTGGATTCGTTTAATTAATCGATTTTGTTCTGCATGATGCTTGGTGACGGGCGCAAATGATCTTCCACTTGTTTCACTAGTACATCGTAGGAATTGTCTTTGGGATCTTACGGGCTTCTTATGTTACAGAATAATTGCAGTGTTTGTGATTACAGATTACAGAGTAAATGCAGTGTTTGTGCTCCCTGATGCTGATTATACAGTTGATTTTACTGCGTAGAACTTCAAGATTAGATTCATCAGATTAAAGAAATTTTCGTCCATTATATTTTAATTTAAACTTTATTAATTTGTAAATTTTCTCCTTCGCCAGAGTTATATTCTTTATATTTAGAAAAAAGTATATCCGAATTCCAGATTAATTTATTTATTCAACATAGAGTTAAGCGCGTGAAATATTTAATTAAAGATTAGCAACTGCTCATAAGGAGAAGAATCTAAAGCAACAAAAAAATTGGAGTAGTGAGTAACCGTGGCTGTTTGTTTTCCTCTTCTTGAAGATTGTGCATTATAACAATTTTTTAAAATTTAGTTTTTAAGTATGACCAATTTTATTTAATATTAACTGTTTCATATTTTTTTATTGTGGTTCTACTTAGCAAAGGAGGATTGGACGTTGAAGGATTGCTGTGTTCAATTTTGCTCAGGTAGAACCGCGAGTTTTACAATGGGGCGTCTAATTACGACGGCTCGAGTCCTTATGTCCGCCAGTCGAAACTTGCTGTTCTCTCCTGCGATGAACGTTGTCGCAGTGGATCATCGCAGAATAAAAGTTTCCGAAGACTGATCAGGATTTTTTTTTGTATTTTTTGTCGGTCAGCTGGTAGATTGCACAGCTTTGTATCGTTTTCCTGCATGCTTCTTGGTCATGTCGCTGTCGAAGCAGCGCTACTTATGCTTTTGGACCTGTATGCAAAACCGACTTTTAACTAACTAACTTAACTGTATTGAATTTACCTACATTATCCATTTTCCTTTTGAACTTACCTATCTTAAATATTGTGAATTAATATGTAATTGTTAAAATATTAATGTAATAAAACGTGTGTTTGCTCTGCTAGGATCAAGCATTTAAGCGGACCTGGTTTTTCCCCCCTAGTACACTACATACATATACAATCAGAAACCTTTAACAGTGACGACGAAGATTCAAGAAGATTAAGAAAAATCTTAAAAAAAGGAAGGATACTTCACAACTAATTCAAGCACTTACACTTGCACTGCAAAATATACAAGGAACAACCGGCATACCTAACATACAATTTGATCAATTCAACGAGCATGAGGAATCATTTTACATTACTGATCCTACCAAAATGCGTCAAGTATTAATTAATCATATTGGAGCCAAATAAAACCAGCGTCCAACCTCACAGCACCAGCTGACCTAGGTTCGAAAACATATGACGAATTAATTACGCTTCTCAGTCTTAGACCAAATGAAATCACAGAACTACACAAATTTTTATTGAGATTGCAGCACGAAAGTATACTGTTGGCTCAATATTTAGCAGAATTTAAATATTTAAGTGCACGTTGCAATTTCAAGTGTCAGAAGTCAACACTGGATACGAGCCTACGTTTCCAGTTCATTCGAGGGTTATGGGACTCAGATGTTAAAGAGAGACTGCGGTGACTCGCACTCGCGATGGAGGCATCAAAATCGGAGTGTCGATAGCCGCTTTGAACAGCTCTGCGGATAGTCAGTCCGCACCAGTAGCTTTGTTCGACTTCAGTCTCTCTTAACTCCGTCGAAGTAGGGGGGACGGAATTTTTGTCCATCGTCATCCAAATTGAGTGGAACATTCTGCCTAACAGCGGGATTTGCGTCGTCATCACCGTTTGGGAGTCTGCAAAAATGTTTCTTCCAAATTCTCAGCACCGACTGCGACTCTACCACCAGTTGTCCATTTCGGTCCCGGCAGGCTTCTGTCCGAGGTTTGTAATCGCCGGATAACTGTTTTATCTTGCGATAAAAATTTCGGACGTCGTTCCTGAGATAGCAACTCTCCATTTCCTCTTTTCTCTTTTGAGAAGCCGATTCTCTTCCCTTCTTCTCTGTTTGTAGAGCTCAAAAACAGCTCTAGTCGTTCGACGCAGCGTTGCCTTGTATGCTTCTTGTTTGGCTGCATGCGCTTGCCTGCACTCGTAGTCAAACCATGGATTCCGCTTAGGTGGTTGCGTGAAACCCAGCACATCAGTGGCGGCCTCTTTGATGGCTTCTTGACAACGTTTTCACTTGTCTTTTATTATTTGTGCAAGCAGCGTCAAACTTTGAGCCACTATCAGGGAGAATCGATCGACAAAGACTCTAGCGATCGGTTGCGATTGTAACTTTCCGACATCAAACCGTTTTGGCCTGTCTCGACGCCGTTGTTCTCTCGATATCCGGGATCTTACCTTGGCCACAACAAGGTGATGATCCGAGTCGATGTTTGCAACTCGGAAGGTTCGGACCTCGAGAATACTAATTCCGGAGGTGTTGGCGTGCAAGCTGTGTCTTCCGATGACTTTAGCAAAGACTTCTTCTCTTAACAGCTGAGCGTTGAAATCTTATCGTCGTAGCTGGGGCATCGATCGTATGTCCTTTCTAGGAGGTGATAGAAGTTTTCTTTACTGCTGTCATCTTTTTCCTCTGTCTGTGCGTGGGCGCATATAAGGCTCATATTCCCGAATTTAGCCTTGATGCGGATTGTTATGAGGCGTTCGCTTATGTATTAAAAGCTTAAAACTTTTTGCCTAAGTCTGCATCGAACAACACAACCGCATCCAAATAAGCGTTTCCCTCTCTCCCTGTAGCAGTCGCCGTGGTATATGTCGCAGTTTCTCACTCTTCTGTTGCCCGGCCCATCCCACCGCATTTCCTGAATTGCTGTAATGTCTGCTTTATAGCAGTAAAGAGCCTTCGCAAGTTCATCGGCTGCACGTGGTCTGTTTAGGGACCTCACATTCCACGTGCATATCCATGAAACATGATTCTTTTTACATTTGTAAGGGTCGTCAACAGTATATCCATCCGTATCCGAGGCATTCGGTTGTATCGTAACTGGTGATTTTTATGTGGCCGGGCAGTTACCCCGACACACACCCCCAACCTGGAGGACCAGGCCTTTTTATACCTCTTGGGCGGAGGTCGCACTTATAGAGTTCGGATGAACAACAGCCAGTACCCGGTGGCTACCAACGTGAAGGTAGAATAAGCACAATTGATGTGTGGGAGACAGTAACAACAGCTGGGCATCGCCAGATTGATACCAATCAATGCCTAGCCTGTTCCCACATCACCCAGCCACCCTACGTTATATTCAGAATATTTCCTGCTAAATTTGGGAAGAAACATTTTTGGAAGTCAAGAGTGTTGAGGCCCAGCAACGGAATACTCGCCAATGCTAGGTTTTCACACACTGGCTAAGCACTGATTTTCAATTAAAATTGCCGTAAATGTAAATAATTCCTTAAAAATTATTGCACGAAATAACCACACCCTCACTGTACATACTTTGAACCAACTAAAGTGCTTTAGCCGAAAATGCAATACAATAACTTTGTGTAATAATTTAATTTTACTCTCACTTCTCTTTCAACTGCCGCACTTTGGTTTAATTTCGGACAATAAAATTATTCGCGACGTGCTGGAAAACGAATACGTATTAAACTCGTTGTCAAATAAGCACTAAAGGACAAAGGCGAAGCAGCGGAGGAGAGGTTCGCGGTAGCACCGACGAACAACGTAGAACCGATTGCTTAAGCGCGAGTATTTACTTTAACTTAAGTAATTAATTGACTCTCTATTTATAACTTATAAGTTTTAAGCAATAAAATGATTGAAAAAATCGCGCACTTATCTTTTATTTTTCTTCTTCATTTGAACTTTTTTGTTCTTGTATATATTTACGTTCCTTTGTTTGAGGACATATGTTTATAACAATCACTCACATTTTCTAGATAAAATTCAACTTTATTCATTAACATTGTTTCCTTTAAGAATGATAAAACGAGTCCAACGCCGCTCTAACATTTCGATACTTTTGTTTATAGAACGATTTGTCTTTGGCTTGTAAAAAGGTTACAGTTTCGGTAAACTTGTTTGGTTTAAGGCAAAATTCAGGAACATCAGCCTAATTTGATGTCACGCCCCGACAGAGGATGTGGATGATAACATCAAGGATGATTTCTATAATTTCCTGGAAAGAATAGAGAATAGCAATTACAAGAACCTTATAAAATGATTTTCGAAGCTTTCTATCTCTAAAATTTGGTCTCGATTTTTTTTATTTTTAAAGTGAATTTCTTTCAGCTTTATGTTTGGAACTATGTGTTTTTCATTGACATTAATGAGAAAATTTCGTAATACAAGATTATCGACAATTTCTTGTTTGAGTTGGAAAACTTATTATCTCTTATTATAATGGAACAATTAGTGAACTTGACAAGTTTAGTTCCGCTTATGTTTATGCTTAAACTATTACAATTATGGTAGAGTTCTTCTGTGTTTAGATTTTTGGTTACAATCAATCCCTCCTTTATTTCTGTTATCTCTTCAAAGTCATTTCCTAGCATGTTACAATCAGCTTCTTTAAGTAATTTAATATTTTTTATGCATGTGTCTTCTATTTTAATTAAATTATTTTTAAGGTTGTCCTTTATATCGTTAACATAAATTTGATTATTTTGATCAACAATTACTATATGTATTTTTTATAAGTATGGTTCTGTTGTTGGTATGGGCTCAATAAGTAGACGTGAAAAAGAGTTTTGAAAATTGAGGAATTCATATAATTACAACTATTTGGTTTTTGTTTGTTAGGTCCCGAATTTCTAAATGCTGTCCGTTGCTTGGAAGAGATAGGAGTAGTATTATCCCCAATATCGGCTTTATCGTTACCTAAAGAGATATGGTTCTTGTTATTACATTTGGTATGCACGTTTAACTTAAGAGCATTATTATTTTGGAATTTTCTTTTCTTTCTTACAAGAGTCTTAAAGTATTTCTATAAGTAAATCATGAATTTTTGGATATTCTTCACATTTTACCTTTCCCTGTATGAAATCTAGTGGTTTACGTATGTGTCGGGCGGACACTATTATTGTAGTAACCGTTTTTAAGGATAAGTTGTTCTTCGATAGGTAAATGGTTTTTCCTGTATCTTAGAAGCCTGAGACGTTCATTAATAGTATTATGTAACCTTTCGATGTCTGCATAACTAGTGTGGTTTGAATTGGAGGTAAAGTGGATTTCGATTTTCTTTTCTATCAGAAAATCTTGCATTAATTTGGTCTTCGTACCTAGTTCGTTGTCGGTGATTATTTTCCCTATGAGTCCATAGACGCTTATATATTTGAGTATTGCTTTCCTGAAATCTCGTTCACTTCTATTTTCTATCTTGGTAAAGAGGGCTATTTTTCTGAACTTATCTATCATTGTAACGAAAAGTGATTTGTTGATTGAGTAGAAAACGTCTAAGAGTATAATATGATTAGGTTTGGTTGGGGTTTCGGTTATTTTGAAAGGGATTTTCGCGGGATTGCGTTCGTATTTACCTAAAATACATGTTTCGCAGTTGTGTATGATTTTCGAGATATTTATCTTCATGTTTGAACAGTAGAATTCTTGTATTAATTCTTCCTATACTTCTTCGATTCCTCTATGGTTGTTTTCAATGTGTTTATCTTCGATTATTTTGTCAAGTTCGCCGTATCTTCGATATCTTTCAACATTTTGCCACATCTTTTGATGTATTTCTTTTAATTTCTCAAATATTACATCATTTACAAGGATTGGTGTAACTTTATTAGGGTTGAAGTGGTTTCTTTTTATTTGTTTTATGCTGTCTTCGTCAGCTTTCTTCATATCTATAATCTTCCTATTTTTTCCGAAAATTGTTTTATTTTCTTATGTACGAAAATTCTGATGTAATTTCGTTTATTATAACTTGTTATTTATAGAGATTTACCGACGTTACCGTTTGAGTTATGTTACTCATATTCGTTGGGTTTTCAGTGCCATGTTCGTTCTCTGCTGTGTCTATATTATTAAAGTCGATGCGACTAAAGAAGTCCTCGACTTTGTTATTTTGACCCTTTTTGTATAGTATTTCGTAATTGTAGTCATCTAGTTGCAATTTCCACCTTACAAGTTTACTATTTGGTTTTTTCATATTGTTGAGCCAAGTAAGAGGTTTGTGGTCAGTGTATAATTTAATTTTCCTTCCGAAGACATATGGTCGGAATTGTTTCAGACACCATACTGTGCTAAGCAGTTCCTTTTCGATGACTGAGTAATTTATTACGTGTTGATTCAGTGTTCGGGAGACGTAACTGATGGGTCTGTTTTCTTGCGATAAGACGCCTCCAATGGCGTATTGACTTGCATCCGTTGTTACTAAAGTTTTATTGAAGTCGGGGTATTGCAGATTGGATCAATTTTTCTTTGAGTGTTTCGAAACTCTTTACATAATTTTTATTTTCTATGTTAATCTTTACATCCTTTTTCTGATATATAGTCATGGGTTTGGCTTTTTCGGCGAAGTTTCGAATGAATTTTCGATAATATCCGGCTATTCCCAAAAATCTTTTTACCTCTTTCTGGCTTTTAGGTATTTTGTAGTTTTTCATTACGTCGATCTTTTTTAAGTTTGGAAGGATTCCTTGTTCGCTTACCACGTGGCACAAGAATTCTACTTCCTTCCTCAAAAACTCGCATTTGTCCAATTGAACTTTGAGGTGTGCTTGTCTTCATTTCCTGAAGGTCAAACTCAGATGCTCTTCTGGTCCGCTCGAAAAAATGATAAAGTCGTCCATGTAAACGAGGCATTGTTTACCGATGTGTTAAAATAAGAAAATAAACAAAAAAAAAAAAAAAAATAAAAAAAAAACAAAAAAACAATAAAAAACTTTAAAAAAGGTGCTCCACGGCGTATTAGATATATATGTTCAGCATATAAATAACATATATGCCCTGGGGTACGCGTCCGTAACGTTATACGGACATAGTTAAGATTTTAGTTAACATTATTGTAAATAGTTAAATAGATTTAAGTTGTATGTTTTATTAGTGTATATATTTAAGTTAAGTTTTTGTTAATTTTTAAGGTAGCATAGTTAGGATATAAGGATTAAGTTAGGTTAAGAATAATACATTTTGAAATCCAAGTTTTTTTTTTCAATTTCCTTGGACGAAATGAAAAATTAATATACGTTTTAATGCGAAACTTTAAAAATATAAGAAGCCGAAAGGCATAAGGCAAAAAATCTAGATTAGCTTAGAGTACTCATGAAGAGTCAGTAAGTTAGAGTTAAGATCATTTGATTATACTTGTAAGCTAGTTTAAGTATTTTTGTCTAGCATGTAAGAAAATGAATTAAGGAAAATAAAAATGCACTGAAATAATAAAAATAAAATAATAAAAAACCGATGTGTTCCCCTAAGACCTGGTCCATTAGTCTTTGGAATGTGCTCGGAGCATTTTTCAATCCAAATGGCATTCGACAGAATTCGTAATGCCCGTGGTCGACAGAAAATGCAGTTTTCTGAATATCCTTTTCTTCCATTTTGATCTGATGACACCCACTTTTCAAATCTAAAGTTGAGAAGTAGTTACATCTGCCCAATTTGTCGAGAATCTCTGCTATATTCGGTATGGGATAGCGTTCATCGATTGTTCAATCGCCTGTAATCTATGACTAGCCGCCATTTGGTTTTTTCCGATGCGTCGTCCTTTTTTGGAACGATCCATACTGGGCTGTTGTGTGGGCTTGAGGTTGGTCTCATGACTCCGGTTTCTAGCATGTTTAGGTTTTTCTTTGAAATTGATTATTGCATTATTTTTTATTTTTATTCCATTTTATTCTGATGGAATGGGTAGACCAGAATATCTAAGTTACCTGTTATGGATTGGATTATTTGTTGACCTTGAATGGTCGCCTTTTGTGTAACTATTGTATCATTGTTTAAGGATCGGAGGACGACGGGCTTTTGAAGATTTTTGATAAGATGTGATTAGAAGGTTCCGGGGTTGACTACTGAGTTTGAGGCTCCTGAATCTATTAGGAAATGTTTGGTTTTTATCGTTATGTAGGTGAGTTGGAAATGAGTGCTGCTCGAAAATTTCCTACTTCTAAAGTGTTTTGTTTGTTAACTCCCTTTGGTTCTATAGTTTGGTCTCTGTAGCGAGGAAGTGGATTGGTGAAGACATTGTGGATTGGCGCTTGGGTGTTATTGTAGTTAGGATAGTTGCGGGAGTAATTTACATTCCCTGTGTTAAGATTTGGGGTGTTCTTATTAGATGGGAAGGGATTTCGTTGGTAGTGGTTGGGATATTGATGTTCGGGTCTCGTATTGTAGCCATTTCTGTTGAAATTTCGAGACTTTTGGTTGATATTTGACGATTCGTATCTATGAGACGGGTTTCTGTGTTTGTTGGGGACATTTTGATGTATATTGTAGTAAGCGTATCCTGTTTCGTGGAGTGTCTGCAATATAAGATCGATCTTATCGGTTCTGGGCATTTCGTCTTGAAAATCTGTAACGCGGACCTTTTGTTTAATTCTAGCCTATGGTTTAAATCTCCATCTGTGGGAGTGTGGGTTTGTTTTAGTTTGTTGTTGAGGCGTCTAAGGATATTTTTGATTGAGTTGTAATATTCGATACAGGTTGTGTGTACTGGAAGACTTCGCATCTCATCGAACAGGTTGTTGACGCTAAGTTTGTCGCCGTAATTGTTCGTTAAGGTTGCCTTCATGTCGTTCCATGTTGTAAGATGGTTGTTAATTTCAAGAATTTCCCTGACCTTACCCTTGCATCTCGATTTGATAAGGTCTGAAAAAATACTCTGACCGAGTTTATCGTATCTGGTCAAGATTGGATGTATTCTGTCGATAAAGTCTATGAAGATTTGCAACCCTCGGTAATCTCCTGAGTATTTAGGTAGATTGGTGAGGTATTTTATGGGTCGATATTTAGGGTCAGCATCTCTATTTCGGGTTTGAAACTTTGTACTAGATTAGAAATCTCGACTGATTGAGCCCTTAACCGGTTTATCCCTACCTTTATATCTTCTATCATAAGTCTAACTTAGTAACTACTGTTACAATTGTTACAATTTTATAATGAAATAGGCATATGTATAATATATGTATATAATAGATATGTATATATGTATGCATACAGGAAGGAGAATATGTATGTAAAAGACATAGGGAAAGGGAAATAGAAAAAAAAATTCACTTTTGCGGAGTCCGTGTGGAGTCTTGATAGCTGCTTTGACGGAGATGACGGTGTTGCTTTGATGGTGGTGTTGGTTTGGTGGCACTAGAACCTGTCTCCGGCTTTGTCGCCTGCGTTGTTGCTGTAATGCCATGAAGTGCACCTGGAAGTCAGCTGTGGCTTCGTCGTCGATCCAGGATCTTGATGTATATTCGGATTCGGGTACGTGGGCTTCTATCGGCGGTACCTCTGTTTCTTCTTGCGGATTTTCTTCTCTTGGCAGCATATATTGGACTGCTGAAGGAATCGCTGCTCTGATGTCGACACTTAGTTAGACTTTCACGAGCACGGTTTCTTTTGAGTGTTATTCTTCACTTTTTCTTCACTACGCATTGGATTCGTTTCGTGGATAGCTTTTTTTCAGATATTCGTTCCGATAAAACTACTAACTTTTTTCTTCACTACGCGTTGGGTTCGTTTCGCGGATAGCTGGTTTTCAGATATTCGTTCTGATAATTTTAACCAGTATCGCACCGACTGCGCCAATTACAAGAACCTTATAAAATGATTTTTGAACCAAACACTTTATTTGAGATTTTCTATATCTACGTCAGATACGGTCAAGTTCGAGAGCACAACAACATAACATGAGGGGTTTTGCCGTGATCTCCTTAAGATATTTTTTGACAGAGTTGAGTCGATCACTTTCTGTCTTCTTGTCGTAACAAAAGTTACTATTGTTAATGTTCTGGCCAGACGATAGTACCGATAGAAGTCAAGAATATGTGATTCTCCCTTGTTGCATTGCTACTGCCCCAGAAGGTGGTCTGATTATAAGCGTCGCAACAGATGACGAGGCCCAAAAGATTCCTGTGTGGAGCACTTCATTAAAAGGGTTTTTTTTAGAGCACAGCTCTTCACTTGGAAACAAGTGTTCTCTGCCTTGGTCAGCTCCAACTGATCTTCGTAGTGTTTGCATGTTGTCATTATCAGCTTTCCATTTACAGAGCAGGGAAGAGATAGTAGCCTTCCTGTAAGCCTGCGAATCTCATTTTTCGATTGAATTTGCTGATGGTCTGGTCTACGCTTTTATTTATTTTCCTTGCATATCTCACAATATGAGGAAGTTTAACAGAATTTCTTCGTATTCGGAAAGTAATATTTAGAAGTATTTGTTTGGAATTCTCCTGTGTTCCCTTATATGTCCTTTCATGTTCATTTTCAATAATATTATCTTGAACAAATTAGTATTGCGTATTTCATTTGTACATTCGGTTTTTTTTTAATTTCAAAGTTACAATAAATAACAATATTTGTATTTACATTAACAACATTCTACATTATATTAATGATTTCTGTCATTAATCGAAATGTTTTGTCGTTTAGTTAGTCTTTAGCTTTCTGCACAACCTTCAGTATTATATATTTTACTCTCAAAATAATTTATTGGATTTAATATAAGACAATATATATAAACAAATTACCTCGTCAGTTTAGCCGTCATAGTTTTTTTTCTATCTCGTTTCTAAAAACTTCGTCAATAGCTCGTTAAAATATTCGGGGCACATTTTTCAACCAAAAGGAACTCTGCTAAATTCATATTTTCCATTTTTGATAAAAAATTCTGTTTTCATTTTGTCTTTCTGTCTCTTTTTTCTAAGTAAATCTGGTGTGTTTCTGTTCCAGCCTGTTTGTTGTTTGTTGTTTTTAGTGCATTTTTATTTTTTATTCTTTATTCGCTTATATGCTAGAAAAAAAATATTTAAAACTAGTTTAATATCTAATCTGCTGATCTTAGTTCTAACTTACTGACTCTTAACAAGAGCTCTAAGTTAACCTAGTATTCATTTTATTTGCCTTTGGGCTTCTTAGTAATTTTGTCGTTTTTTTTTTAAATAAATCGTTTTTTAATTTTAATGTTCATCCGAGAAAACTTGAAAAATTTGGGTAATTAAAGTGCTTAACATAACTTAATCTTAGAATAAAATTATAATTGAATCTATATTAGACTAGCTTAAACCTACACTTATGTTTTAAGTTTAAAAATGCATTTTATTTTCTTTTGCAAAGGCTATTTTTAAACTAGGAACAAAATGCTTAACGTAGGCACCACTTATATGACGACGCTCTTATCTAATAAATAAACTAATAATTTATTTATTTAGTTATCTAAAAATTTTTTTTAATAAAAACTTAATCTTACTTAATATAACCTATTCTAACTTAAATATACTTATGACTAACTTTTTTTTTAATTTTTTTCTTGTTTTTTTTATTGTATCTTTGTTCCTAACCTATCCTAACTTATCCTAAATACAAGTTGGGGCTCCTGGTGTGGCTCCAACCACTGATAGAAGACCCGTTCTTTATCCGTGTCTATCCTATCACGGATGGAGACGGATGTGCTGAACCGGAGAACATCCAGACCTGCGACACTTGCAACGTTGTCGTCGTACACCAGTCGCCTGTCCACCGTCCTTTTCACCGGTGGAATGGAACCACTTCGGCAAGCGTTCTCGTGGTACTGTTCATTTGGGTAGTAGGGCCCAAATATGAAATTTTTCTCAGAAGTCGTGGATCATGCCTTCAAATCAGCTTTATAATGAAATTATGAACCCTGTTCACGTTTGCTTCAATATATAAGACCTCATTAAGATAGAACTTCTTGTAGTCAGATTCCGGGGCTCTGTACTTCTTGAGACATGCGCGAAGACATTGTCTCTCGAAGACCCTCATCTTTTCCATTTGGGAAGGACTCAAATTAAATCACCATTATTTGCGATGAGGACCGTGTAGCAGATTCGCTTCACTTTGGAGTCAAGTTTGCTGCTGTAAGACAAGCCACTTGCCATAGCGAAGCGTTTCTTAGCTTTCGTCAGAGCTGTATCTACATGGATACCCCCATACATATACTGGTCCAACATAATGCCAAGATATCTCACTATACTCTTCACGGCTAGTGGCTGACCCTGTGAGTCCAATATGCCGAACTTGCACCAAATCTTCTTCGTATCCCTTGAGGCCCTGTATAACGAAGTCCGGAAGAGGATAGTTTCACACTTCTGGAGGTTAATTTCCAACTTCCAGTCGTCGAAAAATCGCTGGAATTCTTCGAAATCACCCTGCAGGAGCAGGTTTATGACGTCTATCTTTGGTGCCGGTCGGTATACGACCCAATCGTCGACGAACGCGATCAAGTTGCGCATGGAGCCAATCAGTTCGCTGATGAAAATAGCGAAAAGGTTGGTGAGTTTACTGCATCCTGCTGGAGCCCATTTTATATTTGGAAAACGTTGGTGGAAACTTCGTTGCCACTTTTGACAACAAAACTCCTACCTGTTACCATGTTGAAGGCCTCGTCAACTTAAGGAAGACGCTTTCTAACCATACGGTGTCGAATGCCTTTTCCAAGTCAACGAGACTGGCCCCGGTGCACTGGGTCTTGTGGTTGTTCCACTGAATGTCCGAAACCAGTTTTGACGGTATCATGCCTCGCCCTAAATACAAACAGATTGTTCGGCATGATTTTGTTGTCCTCAATCCACTCGATCAGGACTCTATTGACAATCTTCTCGAAAACATTGCTTATGTAATTGAGGAGACTTATCGACCGAAGATTTTTAGGAACCGGGGAATCTTTGTCCCTTTTCGGGATGGGTTGCACTACCGCCGTCTTCCAATGCGCTGGTTAATGTGCATTACTCAGTGCATTGTTGAACAGGATTGTGTATATCTCCACCGCCTCGTCAGGGAAATGGCGCAGCGCTATATTCGGTATCCCGTCGGTACCAGTCGACTTTTTTTCTTCAAACCGTTGAAGATGTGTTTGAGTTTGTCCTTAGAAATGAGGATGGTATTGGAGCCATCTTGGGCGACGGCATTGGTTGCACAGAGTCTTTAGTCTCGACAGCAGTCTGCTTTTTTGCACGTGCAGTGCGTCGATGGTTTCGTTACGATAAATGTCGCAATCTGTCGTATGTGATATCTTAAGAAGCGTCCTGTGCATGATTCGTTTAATCACGTCGTGTACTTGTATGAGGCTCCTGTCAACCTCTTCGTTCGTCAGGTTTCTGTCCGAAGGTGGCGTCATCTCGCTCTGGATAGAACCCCAGAGCAACGCGGCCAACATCTCCTTCTATAATCGAAAGCATGCGTCTCCGCGAGCTCTTCAAGCAAGCTCCACCAGCTCGTTCGGGAACTGAATAACCTCGGCAAGTGATCACTGTCGTACTGCACCGTTTTCGACAGTTCCTAGTTCGAGTGTCTATGTCTCGTAACCTCAGTCGTCTGTCTATTAGCATTAGATCTAAATAAGACCCCTTTCTGGGAAAGGACGGTCTATCGGTTGTAAGCAAACTCAGCTTGAACTCAATAAGGTGCCGCGCCATCCACTCAAAGAGTGAATTTCCCCTCGGATTTGGAACAGAATTGCTCCATTCCTCGTGCCTCGCATTAAAACATCCGGCGATGACAAAATAGTTCTCCTCCGGGCAAGGCCACAGCTTTCAAAAGAGAGTCTCGGGCTATGAGATAAAATTTGCGGACTGAGGTGCATCTGAAGCATGCAGTGTACCCACCGCAATATGGTACACGATTTTATGGCGTATGCCTTTTTTAATAAAGAGACCGACCTACCGCCCACCTGTGTGGCGCTGATAAACAGTGAACAGTTTGTGTTTAAAAACCTTTATTTTTTATAATAAATTCGTCCCCCACGGACAATTTACATACCTTTATTGTATCTGAGGCGTCTATTCCGCTTACGTTGATCGGCGGCATTCTTTTTTTATTATTTTGTTTTCGGTAGGTCTGATATTCTTGCTTCTGTTGTGTTTGTTCGTTTTGCTTCTGATGTTGCTCCTACTTATGTTGTTGCTGTTAATTTTCTTGTTGTTGGTTTTCTTGTTGTTGTTTTTCTGGTTGTTGTTGTTGTTGTTGTTGATGCTGCTATTGCTGTACATGTTGTTGGTGATGGTTCTGTGGTTCTTGTGGCTTGGATTGTTGCAGTTCTTGTAGTGGCTTTTCATTGGTCAGCTTTTTCTTGGCCTCCAGTTTAATTTGGAGGGATTTATTAAACGCCTTCAGTTTTTCCTTTTCTTTTATTTTGTCCGCCATCTCCATTTCCTCGGCGACCTGGTATTCGGCATTGGACGAAGCGAGACTTGCGAAAACGTTCCTATTTCCGCTGTACATTGGAATTTTATCGTTTAGGGCGTATTTAGAATTTTCTCGCTACGCAACCTCCTTTTAAACTGCGGCTTCATTGTTTTTCTTATTTTACTGCCCATGTCGTCTTCACTGATTTCCGTGTTGTCACTGGAAATCAGCTCTCCCTGTATTTTCTCCAAATGCTTTTTATTGGATTTTTTTTTGCTTCGAAGAATTTAATTTATTAATTTGATTTTTTTTTCTTCAAAATTTGTTTTTTTATATGTTTGTTTATTTATGTGGTTGCTTAGACAACTTCGCACTCAAGTCTGTCACTCGCCTTTTCCACTATGTCCGTGATTTGCTTATGAAAAGTCGATGAGATATTACCGACTGGAGGGAACACGCTGACTTTTACTTATGGATTGGCGTCTGGAGTCGTGTTTACTTTTTGGCCAACAGGCAACCGTTCCGATCTATTACTCCTTAACGTGTGTATGAGTGTGTGTTGCAGACGAATAACACTTTCATTCATTTCATGAACTGTATCATGTACGTAACACAACAACTTTAATTTTAGCCATTCCAGTTTTGGGTGGTGGAGTAATACTAGCTGTTGGTATGGTAAAATTTTTGACTGCACTAATATGTGAAAAAGCCTTACAGATTCAACCATTATCAAGAGCTCATAAAAGTTGATCTACTTCCCTACCCTGTTACGATTCTCCTAAAGCAGGTGTACAGTTCCAAGAAATTCCGCAGCTCCTCAATATTTTATCACTGTTTTATCGCTTCATCCGTGTGTGTTCCGTCCCTTGTAATGCGGTGTCCGAAATATTTCACCTCTCCGTATAGCAGCGTGTACTTCTTAATATTGCCCTTACAATTTTCTCAAATATCTTCTTTAGATTTCTCAAATGTTTGTTATAGTCCTTCCCATTACGATAATGTCGTCATCGATGCCAAGCAGGTACTCTTGTACGTCCTTCCAAATATGTGTCATGAGGCTAATATGCTACTAGTTCGTTGCAAAGTCGTCACACAAAACTATCGTCGCCAGTACTAAAACCAGTTTTTTCTTAATTTTTCTTGTCGACTTTCACTTGCCAGTACTTATTCTTGAGATCCAGCATGGAAAACCACTCCACTTCCGAAAGCGTTTCATCTATTCTTGTGTCATCTATTCTTTTCCTGTTTTATTATCTCGTACAGTGTGCTGTAGACGACACAGATGTGCGTGTATGCAGCAAACACCACTGCCCGAGAACTAAATTATGGGCCTGGCCTACACGTCAGTGGGTTGTGCCTGAGGTTAACTTCCTCACCACATAATCAAAACACAGTTCAGAGGCAACAACATGCCTCGGACAAGGACGGATGAACTGTTGACGTCCTGACGATCAACCAAAATGTTATCATCGACAATTTGCATCACATAACCCAGCCACTATCGTCTTGTCTACGGTCTATTTTATACACAGTTTCAGCGCTACTGAACACAACATATCTCTTGTCAAAATGGTATACACACAACAAAACAAGTGCGAAACTATTCCCTTTAGAACCCCGCTATCCAGGGCCTCAAGGGACAGGAAGAAAAACGGGCGCCAGTTTGGCATATTTGACCCGCGAGGCCAGCCGTTAGCTGTGCAAAATGTATTACGATATCTTGGAATTTGGTTGGACCAGTATTTGTACTGCGGTAAGTATGCAGATACAGCTCTGACAAGCAAGTTGGTTGTTTTACAGCAGCAAACTTGATACCAAAGTAAAGGTAATCTGCTACATGGCCCTCATACGGCCAATCATGGTGTACGATTGCCCAGTGTGGTTCAATCTGAGTCCTTTCCAGATGGAAAATATGAGAGTGTTTGAGATGCGGTGACAAACAGTTTGATCTTTGGGGCCTACTACCCAATGTACCACAAATGTTAATGCACCGCTTATTGAATATTGCTGAATCTTGTGGGTTCGGATTTGATTTTAAATATTTCTTGACTTTTTTGGAGAGCGATCTCATGTTGCAACCTGGAGCTGTGCGGTGATATCTTTGCTCCCACAACAGGCGGCTCTTCGTTGGAGTAATTCTGATCCACTGGAAATTCAGAAATATTTGGCAGCGGTAAATACTATAAAATTATTTTCGTTGTTACTGACTGACGTCCAAAAATCATCATGTTGTATTGAAGAATCCTGCAGTTTGGTTGCAACTGCACTATTCCACCTGCCGTCAATTGGGCTCATGAAGATTCTTTTCCACATGCTATGTCTACCTTGACCGCGGATGGTGTATTGTAGGTCCAAGTGTTTGTTGGTGCATTTCTACCCAATACAGTTGAGGATTGACGGTTTGAATAACACAAGAAGATGGAATGTGGCTTGCATATCTTAAGAGAAACATTTCACCGGAGCTAGTAGTAGACTCGGTAAGATACAAAGGATGTTTCATGTCGCACCAGAATCATCTTGACGTTTGTTGCTTACACATCCAGGATATTATTTCGTCGAAGGGTAGAAATGATCGCCTTTAAGATTGTCTATCAAATAATTGGATGACGGCACGATAAATACAAATTTCTTTTCTCGCCAAGTTGGCACTGAAAGAAGTTTATATATTCTGAAATCTTCACTATTAAGAGTGGCAGGGTTATTTCGATGATAACATTTTTCTTTGTTACTCGTGCTCTTGGTCGTAACGTCTTGTTGTGTTGTTGAATAATTTACTCGTGAGTTGCTTTTCTTGGTATCATCATGCTTCTTGGTATGTTTTTGTGATCCCGAGAGAGTTCGGTTTTCAATTCAATATCAAAGGATGGAGTTGTCCGTGATGTGTTGCCAATATGATGTCCAATAGGGTATTTGGTGCGTTGTAGAAATTCATGAATATTAACATCGCCGAAAGGCTGTTGATATTATATAAACATCTGGAAAACATGTTCATTTTCGTTTTGAGTTTTTAACTTAAAAATCATTTTGTATATTATCCTTAACTGGGTTTGAGTTGCCGTTCTTGAAATAGGTTGATTGTGGAGTCTATAATGCTCTAGATTGAGTAAATGGTTGTCATTTTCTGTTACTTCTGCTGTTTTCTGCTGATGTTTAACCGCAAAGTCTTGATCTAGAATCTCAAACAATTTGTTGCTGATATTTGCGATGAAGTCAAATGGTCATCGTTTCATCCTATGCTGTGATTCATTGTTTGTATGACGCAGTACATCATTGTTTCGTTCACTTTGTACCATTTGTCGATCAAATAAATATAGAGCGTTATCACACGGTCAAGTGTTCGAGTCTGACAAGTTTGTGTTTAAACAAATGTCCTTCATGTGTCTTATGAACTTTCTGTATGTATAGAAACCAGTCCAATATTTGTTCAGATTGAAGAACGCTATGGTTTTCCACGATAACCATATTTGCATGTACAATATCTTCAAAATGTATGCGTGGGGTTGTTTCAAACCTGTTGGCCAACTGCAGTGCTTAAGACCAATGCTGACATACAAATCCAAAAGAGTAGGTTAAAATTAATTTTTCCTAATAATACGGCAGGCTTTCAATTCTGGTTTGAGGAACTTACTTTGCTTTCAACAGAAGTTATTGGTACAGTATTTTCATCTATTGGTAGAGGACACAACTTTGTTATCGGTCTTTTCGCGTACTTTTTGTTGCTGTAGGCAGAAACTGCACTAACTTGTCCATCTGTCCCAGGATATACTTCTGTAATTTTTCCCAAATTCCACTTATCAGTACTATATCTCCAATACCTAGTTACTCTCTCTTCTGTTTCCATTTCCCACGATGTTGTAACTGGCTTAGATATTCTGATGACCATGTTTGCCAAAAATCTTGCACCATTTTTTGAATTAATGGCCATCGAGAGCGGTAGGTTCTATTTTGATCCAGTGTGGGATTAGGCATGCTTCTATTTGTGTTAACGTTGTGTAGAATTTTTCAAAAGTGAGCGTGGTGTCACCGATGACTCTTTTAAGGTGATATTTCATGGAATTTACTCCGGCTTCCCAAAATCTAACAAAGTGGGATGCAGCTAGCGGAATACGATTCCATTGTATACCGTTTGCGAGCAATTTGCCTAATACATCGGTAATACTCCTTGTTCGCCCCTACAAATGTTTTTCCGTAATCACTGTAAAAGATCGAGCAGATGCCTCTTCTGGAAATGAATCTTCGTACTACCGCCAAGAATGCTTAAGATGTGAGATCACTTACTGATTCGAGATGAATTACCTTGCTTGCGAAACACAAAAAACCGCACCATAACCCTTTGCTAACCAAACTCCTCTTCCTTTTGTCATTCTTACTTGAAATGGCCCTGCATAATCCACTCCAGTGTGAGTGAATGCCCTTGATGTTGACAACCTTTTTGGTAGCAACACTCCAAATCCAGTAAAACTGTTTCAATGTAGCCATCGTTAATTTCATTCCGCGGTGTAGTGTCCGTTCATGTATTTTCTGTACTAATAATCTCGTGCAATTGTCGGCGTATGGCAGAATGTAAGGATTTCTGGATTTGCGGTAAATTGGAGTTTTTCAAACGACCCCCAACAGTTAAAATCCCTTCTTCATTTATTTGGGGGTCAAACAACTTGGTTAACTATTTTTCGGAATGTCCGTTCCATTGATCAATCAACTCTTTAATTTGAATTGTTTTTTTTTAGTCTCTTCGATTTCGTTTATTGTAAGTGGTCCTGAAAGTCTTTCTGCTACAGTACCTCTAGAATTATGTATATACCGTCTACAGTATGTTATTACTCTATATACTCACATTTGAAGTTGATGTTAGCACAATTTTTTGATCAACTGAGTCTTTCAAAACATGATACAAATTAGGCTGTGGAGGCCAGCAATCATCTTCATCCTTTAGCCAGTTCGGTTTCACCATAAGGGATCAATTGTAGGCGATTTACAAAAAAAAAAGAAAAATGTGCTACCTGCACTAATTTTAAAGTAAATAAGCCACCGTTAAATCGGTCCTAAGGTTCTAGAACTCTGTTCGCGAAATTCTCCCGTTTACCCAATTCTATTTAAGAACGTGTAACACACATTGCGGAATAATACAACAGATAACGCCAGAACGTGAAATCTTTGTTTCTGGCTGTCAGTCTCCTATAGACTTAGTAACTGTTTAGGTTTCAGTGCTTTGGAAGCACAATCAGCAGGATTTTAAAAGGATCTTATATGCCTCCATGATTTTCGATCTACCACTCTACGTATTTCCGATATCCGGTTAGATATTAATAAGGCTTTAATGGAATAATGCTTTTTTATCCAGGTTAGGACGATAGTAGAATCGGTCCAAGCGAGCACCTTATGTATTTCCACTTCAATATTCTGCCTTACTTCCGTCAAGAGCTTTGATAAAAGATCAGCACCACACAGCTCTAATTTTGAGATTGTGAGTTTTTCCTTTAACGATGCAACTCTTGTCTTTGATGTTAACAGGTTGATTGAATACCTATTGTCATAGTACACTCTGGAGTACACCACTGCCGCATAAACTAAGTCAGAAGCAACACAATATATTGCCCATTTTGTGTGTTAATCCATCTAGGAATTGTTATGGTCTGTAAGGCAGTAAGCAGTTCATCCCAGTCTATGTCTGCCTTCCAAATCCGCTGCATTAGGAGCTTTGCAAAGATTGTTAGCGGTGAGAGCCTTCCTGGTGAATCGAACAACCGTGCTGTTCGTTTTGTTAATACTTTATTTTCTTTTATATTAACCTCGAAGTGGAAGGTATTGTTGGATGGATTCCAATGTATGCCCAAAGTCTTAATCGTGGTTTCCGTGTTAAAGTTGATTGGTGACAGGGAATTTGTGATAACATCAAATTGTTCCGTATGATTTGCAGTCCATTTTCGAAGATGAAATCCTCCACTTTTTAATAAGCCTATAAGCTGCTTCTAAACATATCTGCACTCACGTAAGGTGTCTCCTCCCGACATCAGGTCATCACTATTGAAGTCTTCCTTTAATATGCGTGCAACGATCGGATAGTATTGTTCTTTATCAGATACCAGCTGATTTAGTGTTTTCACAGCAAGGCACTGTGCAGATGCCGTTCCATATGTGACGGTGGTGAATTTGTACTCTTTAATTTTTCCGTTTGAAGAGTTCTGCCACACTATCCGTTGATAGTCTTTTTGAAGTTCCTTGATTTTAATTTGGCAATACATCTCGTCGATGTCTGCTAGGACCAACCAACATGCGATCATTAAGGCTGATTCCAGTTGATGTTTTCGCTGATGCATCGAACACTTGTTTTGTTTTTTGGGCATATTTTATTAAATATCTAATGTTATCTTATTTTAATTCTAGAAAAATACTTAAAACTAGCTTACATTTATCGTAACAGTACTTCTTAAATCTAACTTACTGACCATTAGCAGGTGCTCTAAGCTATTCTTGATTTTTTTTTTTTTTTTAAATTGCCTTTGGGCATACTTGCAAGTAAAATTTTGTTTGTAATAATTACATTTTTTTCTTTTTTTTTTTCCAAGAAAAGTTATAAAAACTTGGACCTGAGCCTAAATCTAAGCCTAACCTAACCTACCTTAAATTTAAACTTAATAAAAACCTAGCTAAACTATGCCCATATCAAAGTACGGACGTGTGTACCATGGCGTATGTAGAATTTATATGCTTGACATATATAGCTAATACGCCATAGTGCACCTTTTTTTGTATTTTTATTTTTTATTAATTAATATTTTTTTTTTTTTTTTTTATAATTTTATTACCTTACGTACTAGCTTAAAAACTATGTCAGTTGGCCACAAGGAGAACTTTAAATTTAATGTAGTCTACTTTCGCGCGTTGGCGGGAGCTGGTTTTGGTGCAACCACCAGTAGAAGTGTCGTTCTCTGGCGGACTGCGCCCTATCTCGGGCGGAAATCGCCCTACTGAATCGAAGAAGTTCCTCGTGGCTACGAGCGACGTCCGGTTCGTATTGGAGCCGCCTATCCACTGTTCGGCGAGTCTAAGTAGAGAAACGCTTCAGGAGGTATGAATCCGTTCAGGCGCACCTTTTCATGGTACATGAAGTTGGGGTAATACGCCCCAAAGATCAGACTGTTTGAAGAAGTCATCGCTCGTGCAATGTGCCCACGAGTCAGCTTAATAATGAAATTATCTATCCTAATTAGATTTGCCTCGTTATACAGAACCTCGTTGGGATAGAATTTCTTGTAATCGGATTCAGGTGTTCGATACAACCGGAGGCAGGCCCGGAGACATTGCCTCTCAAACACCCTCATCTTTTCCATCTGAGAAGGACTCAGATTGAACCACACTGGGCAACCGTACACCATGATTGGCCGTATGAGAGCCATGTAGCAGATCACCTTTACTCTGGTATCAAGTTGGCTGCTGTAAAACAACCAACTTGCCGCAGCAAAGGCTTTCTTAGCTTTTGTCAGAGCTGTATCTGCATGCTTACCACAGTATAAGTACTGGTCCAACCAAATGCCAAGATATCTTACTACATTTTGCACAGTTAACGGCTGGCCCCGCGGGTCCAATATGCCGAACTTGCGCCAGTTTTTCTTCGTGTCCCTTGAGGCTCTAGATAGAGGGGTTCTAAAGAGGATAGTTTCGCACTTCCGGAAGTTGATCTTCAACTTCCAGTCGTCGCAAAATCGCTGAATTTCGTCAAAGTCATGCTGCAACAAGTTATTTATAACTTCAATTTTCGGGCCTGATCTGTACGCTATAAGATCATCGGCGTACGCGATTAAATGCGGCATGGAACCAATAAGATCGCTAGTGAATATAGCGAAAAGGATCGGTGAACCAACGGCACCTTGTTGCAAACCATTTTTTATGTGAAATACGGTGGTGGATGTAATGTTGCCATTTTCACAACAAACTTCCTACCTGTAATCATATCATAGATCATATACAGCAGTGTCTTATCTATGCCTAGTCTGACTAACTTGAGGAAAAGGCCTTCTAACCAAACGGTGTCGAACGCCTTTTCCATGTCTATCAGGCAAGCACCTGTGCATTGGTTCTTGTTCTTGTTCCACTGAATGTCGGATACCAATTTGGACGCGGCATGTATGGTATCATGCCCCGCCCTAAAGCCGAATTGGTTGTCCGGTATAATTTGACATTCCTCGACCCATTCTTTAAGAGCTCTAATGACAATCTTTTCAAAAACCTTGCTTATGCACGGAAGAAGACTTATAGACCGGAGATTTGTCGGGATGGAAGTATCTTTGTCCCTTTTCGGAATGGGCTGTACCACAGCTGTTTTCCAATGCGCCGGGTAATATGCGTTACTCAGCGCATTGTTAAACAGGGTTGTATATACATCTACTGCCTCAGAGGGTAGATGGCGCAGAACAATATTCGGTATCCCATCTATTCCTACTGACTTCTTCTTCTTCAGTGAATTAAAGATGCCCTGGAGTTCATCCTTCGAAATAAGGATGGAATTGTTTCCATCATCGGCGACGGCATTATTTGCCAGAAGATCGTCACTGAACCTGGTGAAACCAGGATTCTCGGATCGCCATTGACTTATTTCAGAACTTAGTTGGAAGTGGTTAAGCTTGGCTCTGTCTTCCAAGTCGTTATTTGGACAAAGAGGTTCATTGACCGTATATACTTCCTGGAAGACAGCTCCAATTACTTTCACCTTCTCCTGGGGATCTTCGACTACAAAGAAGTCGTCGTCAAGTACTGCCCCATCTGGATCGATGTCTACTGTCCTTAGTAAGTTGGCGTTGTCTGTCGTTCTGTTGAGTCGGACAGTTTGGATGTCGTTAAAACCTTTCCTCCGGAAGATTCTATTTACTTGTGGGAGCATGCTCGGGTTGCTGGATCTCACAGCCCGAATCTTATTGCCCCAGTACAAGTTTACAGCTAGTCTGTATTGCTGGTGGAGCAATTGCTGAATTAATTTGATCTGCGACTTTAATGACCGTATTTCATCATTCTGCGGATCTGTAAACCGTCTGTACAAGAGTTTTAGTCTTGACAGTAGTCTACTTTTTTGCACGTGAAGTGCGTCTATCTCGGCGTTCCGGTAGATGTCGCCAGCATCCTTTGGTGTCAGCGTAGGAATAGTCTTTTTCATTGTTCGTTTAATAGTCTCGTCCATTTGTATTAAGTACCTGTCAACCTCTTCGTTTTTTCAAATTTCTGTTCGTTGGTGGACAGATTGCATTCGAACGTAGTTCTTTTTTTAAGACTCTGGAGAAACGTGGCCAACGTGCCTTGTTATAGTTGTAAGGATACGTATGGACATATCTCTCCAGTTCTTCCAGCTCGTTCGGGAGCTGAATAGCCGCGGCAAGACCACAGTGATCACTGTCGTACTCGACAGCGGTTAAACAGTTCCTTGTGCGTCGATCCATGTTCAAAATTGTGATTCGCTTGTCTATGAGCATCACATCCAGATACGACCCACTTCGTGGAAAAGATGGTTTGTCAGTTGCAAGTAAGTCAAGCCTGAACTCGATACCATTCTGCTCTATCCACTCTAGGAGAGCGTTTCCCCTCTCGTTTGGAATTCTGTTACCCCATTCGCCGTGCTTTGCGTTTAAATCACCAGCAATAGCGAAAAAGTTTTCCTCCAGGTTTAAGCGAAGGCTAGTGAAGAGAGCCTCGAGCTCAGATATGAAAATTGAGTTTCGAGTGTCTGCCGCGTAGACTGCAATCACGAATAACCGCTTTCCACCTTGGAGAGGGATGCTCGCGATACAAGCCTCCAGCACACTAAACCTTCGCACAACATTGCTGTATACGATCTTATGATTTATGTTATTTTTTATTAAGAGGGCGACCCCACCCCCTCGAGAGGAATTAGGCCGGTCTCTTCTTATTACTTGGTAATTTTTGTACCTGAGGTTGCGCGTCTGGTTTAGCTTGGTTTCGCAAACCATCAGCACGTCAGGATTATGGCTTTGCAAGAAGTGAAAAAGCTGTATTTGTCGATCGATCCTTATCAGCGAATTGACATTCACTGCTAGGATCTTAAGGGGTCCTGCTGCGCGTGTAACCATTATATCTGTTGCGCATTTGGCTCGCTAAACAGCGCCGAATAGATAACGTCGACTCGGGCCGTTTGCTGTAGGAAGCTGGTATGTAAATCTACCATCTGTTTCTGCAAAGCGATCATCTGCGCTTGCATTGACTGAATGGTGGTCAATACATCCTTTAAGTTAGGATCTGCCATAGGCTGTCTGGGCACTGTGACCGGAACAACCTTTGGCACTGTCTGTTCTGCCGGTTTTCTGCCTGATGCTATTTGAGCGTAGGTGATAGTCGGCGTAACAGCGGTAGTTGCAGCCTGGGCCACTGGGTGGCTTCTACCATTTTTGCGTTCCTTGTAGCCTTTACTCTTTGCCGGAGCTCTCGTATTCGAGGACAACCCCGATAAGTAGCGGGATGTCCTTTTCCTCCACAGAGTACACAGCTGAGAAGGGCTCTATCTGTAACTTCTTCTTCGCCTAGACTGCATTTCCCTTTCTGGTGGGATTCAGTACATCTGGAACATCTGTACTGCATATTGCAGTTGTCCCTTGTATGTCCCAGCATCCGACACTGCGCACATTGAAGTACGTGGTCCGACTTTCTTAATGTTTCCCATTTAACAGCTAGAGAGCCTACGGATCGAATTTTCCTTAGGCTCTCGATTTTGCTGCCATGGGAGAGCTGAACCAGAAAGAATGGAAGTTTAACCTCCTTATTCTTCCTCGTAGCCGCAGTGTTGAAGGGCTTTACTCCTACGAAGTGGACCTCGTCGCTATTGTGGGCGCGCAGCTCCTTGAGGATCTCCTGCGGGTCAGTAGAAGGATCAACCCCCTTGAGGAGCATATTACGCACTTTTTCACCTTCTGGGGTGTATGTGTAAAAACGAGCCCCCGCCGACGCTAAGGACTCTTTAACTATTTTAAAATCGGCTACTGAGCTACAGTGAACCGACATTCTATTCATACCCTTATATTTAATATAAAAAGGACTACTTGTGGCCAACTTACATGTTTTGACAATGTCCTTCGTTTCTAGTCCAAAGATGTTTATAGGAGGGCACCTCTCCTTCTTCTCTGTGGATCTCTGTTGCTGTCGTTGTTCCTGCTGTGATGGGTGATGTTGCTGTATCTGATGTTGCTGCTGTCTCTGATGTTGCTGCTGTCTCTGATGTTGCTGCTGTCTCTGATGTTGCTGCTGTCTCTGATGTTGCTGCTGTCTCTGATGTTGCTGTTGTAACTGATGTTGCTGCTGTCTCTGCTGCTTTGGTGGTTGTTGCTGTTGCTTTTGCTGCTGGAGATGTTGTTGCTTCTGCAGTTTTTGAGCTGCTTTAGAAGTAGAAGGCAGCTCCGCCTGAGGCTGGTCCTGCTGCTGTTTTTGTGTTTGTTGCTGCTGTTGTTTCATTTGATGTTGCTGCAGTTGTTTTTGCTTCCGTTTTTTTTCTTCGGCGGCCTCATCAGCTGCGATTTTCGCTTTGAGGTGTTCAATGTGAGCAGTGAGCTCGTCACGCCTCTTTGTACTCTCTTCCAGCTCTTTTATGTCCTCCGCCCTGTCCTCAGTGTCAGAGGAGGCGAGGAGATGGAAGGAGTTGTTACCCCCCGTGTAACGCCCTTCGTTACCTTCAGATTGGTATTGAAGGGTTTCAATATCTTTGTCCGCTTTCATTGCTGTTGTTGGTGTTGGTTTGGAGCTTTTCCGAGTGGATGTTGCTCGAATGGGCGTCGCCTTGCTTGAGGCCGCTTCTTCATCAGATGATGCAGTTGTTGTTGTTGTTCGTCGCTTGATCGGTGTCGGTTGCATTTGCATCTTCCTCCTCCTCTTCTTTGTCTCATTGAGTTTGCTGGCTGGGCTCTCTGAGCGTACACTGCTTACGTCACTTAAATCATCAGATCTATACGGCAACGGTGTCTTAAAATCACCCGATTTTTCGAGCGCGGGTCGCTCTTCACTGTTCATTGCACTCACACTATGTGTCTTTTATAAAAGAAAATACAAAGAGAAAAAAAAAAAAGAAAGAAAAGGTTTTCGCGGGATTCGAACCCGGGATGCCGTATTACCGAACAGGCACCTCCTGCACTAGGCTAATGTCTCACTTGATTTCTTGGGTGTTTAATAAAATAAGGATTAGTTAATAGTGTTTTTATAGCGCTATGACTGAAACACGTCTGCACTGCACGAAGGTCGAGCAGTGAGTGATGCATCGAACACTACTCTGAGCTTTGTTGTCAGGCTGTGAGGCTTAATTATAGGGTTGTGTAGCATATAGTATGCGCCTTCGTTTTGCTTATCACAGCGGGGTTCTGATAAGGATAGTTTCACACTTCTGGTAGTTGATTTTCAACTTCCAGTTTTCTTAGCTTTGCCTGCACCTCCAAAATGAATGCACATGAATGAACATTATTTCAGGTCTCTACTCTCTGCGCTTAGCAGGTTAAGCTTGCGCAAAGCGGCTGCAGTTCTAAACTGCGTGTTGTGCTTCCTTCTCAGAGTTTGAACATTGTGGGCACATCGTTGAGTTGTCGTGCCAAAACCTGTGTAGATATTTTCGGTGATATAAATGCTTCTGGTTCTTCTCCTTTAATAAGTTTAGTTTGGATCCGGTTCATGGTTACACCCTCATAAACTCATCTGCTAGAATGAATTTGGGTAGCTTTCCTGATATGACAAACGCCTCCTGATTAAAAGTGGATTTGATACCACTAGATCGTATTGCGTACAGCTGGCGAAAGATCGTGCTGGCTGGAGAGGTATGTTGGTTGAGGCCCAGGTCCACCCCGGACTGTAGCTCCACAAGAAGAAGAAGAAGAAAATCGTATTGCGCAGAGTCTGTACGCTGAAGTCATCATCCGTTTCAGTCGCCTTCCAGTGAGTGCTCTAGCCCAAATCGGAGCTGCATATAAGAGAACTGAACTGACTGCTCGTGATAGTAGGATTCTGCTTGCAAAATATTTGGATAGTTGAAAGGATTCCAGCGAGTGTTCCTTCTACGAGTGAAGCCTTCTTACTAACATACTTTACGTGATCTGAAGGAGAGCCTGTTGTCAACCATGACTTCTAGCTACTTCACGCACTGTGCACAGGTACCTTTTTTCCATCCCTTCCTTACCTTATACCACCGGCCAGTGCTGTGACGTAATTACGGTCACTTAAGTTATGATGGTATCCTCATCGATGTGCTTAACATCCACCCTTCGTCTTTGCAATAGAGCCTGTTTTTCTACTCCTTCCACTAGGTCCACCCAATAGTTGAAGTACCCTTCTGGGCTCTTCTTATCTTAAAAACTGATTCTTAAGTTCTGCTTTCATTCTTCGAATTATTTCGGGTTTCAATCGGTTTTGGGCGACTTTTGTCTGTTTTCCTCGTCGTTTTGGCTGCAACCTTAGTTGTGCGTTGGCATAGTCTGTGCGAAGGAATTTTTCTACCATCAGTGCCAATAGTGCTAATGGTGCCGTTTTTGCTTTTGGCGTTTCAGTGCTGGAGTTTCGCTGGGGGTTTCTGATTTTCGGTAAGACTTGGAGGTAGGTTTAAGCCATACCCAGTCTTCTAAAACATGTTTCTTCCGAATGGCTGCTAGTTTGTATGCTATCTACAAAATCTGTCACTCGCCTTTTCCACTATGTCCGTGATTTGCTTATGAAAAGTCGATGAGATAATACCGACTGGAGGGAACACGCTGACTTTTACTTATGGATTGGCGTCTGGAGTCGTGTTTACTTTTTGGCCAACAGGCAACCGTTCCGGTCTATTACTCCTTAACGTGTGTATGAGTGTGTGTTGCAGACGAATAACACTTTCATTCATTTCATGAACTGTATCATGTACGTAACACAACAACTTTACTTATTTGTCCCAAACATATAATATGGAATTAGCCATACAAGTTTTGTGTGGTGGAGTAATACTAGCTGTTCTATGGTAAAATTTTTGACTGCACGAATATGTGAAAAAGCCTTACAGATTTCACCATTATCAAGAGCTCATAAAAGTTGATCTACTTCCCTACCCTGTTACGATTCTCCTAAAGCAGGTGTACAGTTCCAAGAAATTCCGCAGCTCCTCAATATTTTATCATTGTTTTATCACTTCATCCGTGTGTGTTCCGTCCCTTGTGATGCGGTGTCCGAAATATTTCACCTCTCCGTATAGCAGCGTGTACTTCTTAATATTGCCCTTAAAATTTTCTCAAATATCTTCTTTAGATTTCTCAAATGTTTGTTATAGTCCTTCCCATTACGATAATGTCGTCATCGATGCCAAGCAGGTACTCTTGTACGTCCTTCCAAATATGTGTCATGAGGCTAATATGCTACTAGTTCGTTGCAAAGTCGTCACACAAAACTATCGTCGCCAGTACTAAAACCAGTTTTTTCTTAATTTTTCTTGTCGACTTTCACTTGCCAGTACTTATTCTTGAGATCCAGCATGGAAAACCACTCCACTTCCGAAAGCGTTTCATCTATTCTTGTGTCATCTATTCTTTTCCTGTTTTATTATCTCGTACAGTGTGCTGTAGACGACACAGATGTGCGTGTATGCAGCAAACACCGCTGCCCGAGAACTAAATTATGGGCCTGGCCTACACGTCAGTGGGTTGTGCCTGAGGTTAACTTCCTCACCACATAATCAAAACACAGTTCAGAGGCAACAACATGCCTCGGACAAGGACGGATGAGCTGTTGACGTCCTGACGATCAACCAAAATGTTATCATCGACAATTTGCATCACATAACCCAGCCACTATCGTCTTGTCTACGGTCTATTTTATACACAGTTTCAGCGCTACTGAACACAACATATCTCTTGTCAAAATGGTATACACACAACAAAACAAGTGCGAAACTATTCCCTTTAGAACCCCGCTATCCAGGGCCTCAAGGGACAGGAAGAAAAACGGGCGCCAGTTTGGCATATTTGACCCGCGAGGCCAGCCGTTAGCTGTGCAAAATGTATTACGATATCTTGGAATTTGGTTGGACCAGTATTTGTACTGCGGTAAGTATGCAGATACAGCTCTGACAAGCAAGTTGGTTGTTTTACAGCAGCAAACTTGATACCAAAGTAAAGGTAATCTGCTACATGGCCCTCATACGGCCAATCATGGTGTACGATTGCCCAGTGTGGTTCAATCTGAGTCCTTTCCAGATGGAAAATATGAGGGTGTTTGAGATGCGGTGCCTTCGACCCTATCTTCGATTATATCGAACATCTGAATCCGATTAGGTGTTCGATATAATCGAATCCAATGAGGCAAACCTAATCAGGAAAGATAATTTTATTATTAAGCTGACTGGAAGGCATATTGCGCGCTCGACGACCTCGACAAACAGTTTGATCTTTGGGGCCTACTAAACAATGTACCACAAATGTTAATGCACCGCTTATTGAATATTGCTGAATCTTGTGGGTTCGGATTTGATTTTAAATATTTCTTGACTTTTTTGGAGAGCGATCTCATGTTGCAACCTGGAGCTGTGCGGTGATATCTTTGTTCCCACAACAGGCGGCTCTTCGTTGGAGTAATTCTGATCCACTGGAAATTCAGAAATATTTGGCAGCGGTAAATACGATAAAATTATTTTCGTTGTTACTGACTGACGTCCAAAAATCATCATGTTGTATTGAAGAATCCTGCAGTTTGGTTGCAACTGCACTATTCCACCTGCCGTCAATTGGGCTCATGAAGATTCTTTTCCACATGCTATGTCTACCTTGACCGCGGATGGTGTACTGTAGGTCCAAGTGTTTGTTGGTGCATTTCTACCCAATACAGTTGAGGATTGACGGTTTGAATAACACAAGAAGATGGAATGTGGCTTGCATATCTTAAGAGAAACATTTCACAGGAGCTAGTAGTAGACTCGGTAAGATACAAAGGATGTTTCATGTCGCACCAGAATCATCTTGACGTTTGTTGCTTACACATCCAGGATATTATTTCGTCGAAGGGTAGAAATGATCGCCTTTAAGATTGTCTATCAAATAATTGGATGACGGCACGATAAATACAAATTTCTTTTCTCGCCAAGTTGGCACTGAAAGAAGTTTATATATTCTGAAATCTTCACTATTAAGAGTGGCAGGGTTATTTCGATGATAACATTTTTCTTTGTTACTCGTGCTCTTGGTCGTAACGTCTTGTTGTGTTGTTGAATAATTTACTCGTGAGTTGCTTTTCTTGGTATCATCATGCTTCTTGGTATGTTTTTGTGATCCCGAGAGAGTTCGGTTTTCAATTCAATATCAAAGGATGGATTTGTCCGTGATGTGTTGCCAATATGATGTCCAATAGGGTATTTGGTGCGTTGTAGAAATTCATGAATATTAACATCGCCGAAAGGCTGTTGATATTATATAAACATCTGGAAAACATGTTCATTTTCGTTTTGAGTTTTTAACTTAAAAATCATTTTGTATATTATCCTTAACTGGGTTTGAGTTGCCGTTCTTGAAATAGGTTGATTGTGGAGTCTATAATGCTCTAGATTGAGTAAATGGTTGTCATTTTCTGTTACTTCTGCTGTTTTCTGCTGATGTTTAACCGCAAAGTCTTGATCTAGAATCCCAAACAATTTGTTCCTGATATTTGCAATGAAGTCAAATGGTCATCGTTTCATCCTATGCTGTGATTCATTGTTTGTATGACGCAGTACATCATTGTTTCGTTCACTTTGTACCATTTGTCGATCAAATAAATATAGAGCGTTATCACACGGTCAAGTGTTCGAGTCTGACAAGTTTGTGTTTAAACAAATGTCCTTCATGTGTCTTATGAACTTTCTGTATGTATAGAAACCAGTCCAATATTTGTTCAGATTGAAGAACGCTATGGTTTTCCACGATAACCATATTTGCATGTACAATATCTTCAAAATGTATGCGTGGGGTTGTTTCAAACCTGTTGGCCAACTGCAGTGCTTAAGACCAATGCTGACATACAAATCCAAAAGAGTAGGTTAAAATTAATTTTTCCTAATAATACGGCAGGCTTTCAATTCTGGTTTGAGGAACTTACTTTGCTTTCAACAGAAGTTATTGGTACAGTATTTTCATCTATTGGTAGAGGACACAACTTTGTTATCGGTCTTTTCGCGTACTTTTTGTTGCTGTAGGCAGAAACTGCACTAACTTGTCCATCTGTCCCAGGATATACTTCTGTAATTTTTCCCAAATTCCACTTATCAGTACTATATCTCCAATACCTAGTTACTCTCTCTTCTGTTTCCATTTCCCACGATGTTGTAACTGGCTTAGATATTCTGATGACCATGTTTGCCAAAAATCTTGCACCATTTTTTGAATTAATGGCCATCGAGAGCGGTAGGTTCTATTTTGATCCAGTGTGGGATTAGGTATGCTTCTATTTGTGTTAACGTTGTGTAGAATTTTTCAAAAGTGAGCGTGGTGTCACCGATGACTCTTTTAAGATGATATTTCATGGAATTTACTCCGGCTTCCCAAAATCTAACAAAGTGGGATGCAGCTAGCGGAATAAGATTCCATTGTATACCGTTTGTGAGCAATTTGTCGAATACATCGGTAATACTCCTTGTTCGCCCCTACAAATGTTTTTCCGTAATCACTGTAAAAGATCGAGCAGATGCCTCTTCTGGAAATGAATCTTCGTACTACCGCCAAGAATGCTTAAGATGTGAGATCACTTACTGATTCGAGATGAATTACCTTGCTTGCGAAACACAAAAAACCGCACCATAACCCTTTGCTAACCAAACTCCTCTTCCTTTTGTCATTCTTACTTGAAATGGCCCTGCATAATCCACTCCAGTGTGAGTGAATGCAGTTACGATGACCGAAGCCACACGAAGAAATCTGATACCCCACATGCGCACTCAATTCACCTGCACGCGCAGTCGATGCACTGCACGCGCAAATTACACTTTTGCAATTAATCAAAATTAATGTATCATATTTTGTTGACAATACTTTTGTTAATTCAGCATTTTAAATGTATAAAAAGGCAGACCAAATCATTGTGAATTTAGAATGTAAGTTAGAGTACGAGCTATCACAGCTCCTAAAATAAAATAAATTTTTTTTTGAATAAAATAGATAACGTTTTCTTAACTGGCGCCCGAGCAGCAGGGACCTGACGTTTGGAACTATTTTATCTCAATTTTTCGCGAAACAGTTGACACGATAACTTAACCCGTGAGATCTAAGTATACGCGTCGCGCTCCGTGAAAGCAAGATAAATACTTAAACCCCGCAAAACCGCCGATACGACAACTTAACCCGTGAGATCTAAGTACACGCGTCGCGCCGTTTTAGTGAAAAAAAACTCTCACTTTAACCGTAAGAACAAAGTGACGTCGCTATTGAATCACTTTCCCATTAGAACAAGTGAACAGTGCGAGACTAAAAAGGGGAAAAACTGTGTAGTGAAATAGTGAACCGTGCCCTAGTAGGAAGGACGACACCAACCAAAAAGGACTAGTCGGATCCACATCAATGCACAAGTACAACGCAGGACTCTTAACGCTGTGAGTACCTAATTTACTTTCTCTAAGAAAACGTTAAACGCGAATTTATACTACGTGTAAAATACATATTCCTAAAAAATGGAAGAGCAATTGAGGGCATCCATTTTAGAATTAACCGGTGCACTAAACGCGACTATTGAAAGAATCAAGGCTCTCGAAATAAAAGTAAGCACGTTTGAAAACCGTACACCAACAGAAGACGAATCTGTCACATTACCAAGAACCGAAAAAGATCTCGCTGATATTCAAAAATTACCAGACAGTGTAAGAGATCTACAAATCTTTGACGGAAACCCGGTCAACTTCGTGTCTTGGGTGCATTCCGTCGAAACAATTTTGAAAAGTTATGAGATTGTAAAAAATAAGCCAATCTACGGGGCAATCCTCCGTAGTATTCGGCAGAAAATAAGAGGCAACGCTGACACAGCACTCATCTCTTATAATATATTTGATGACAATTGGGCATCAATTAAAAAATGTTTATCTCTGCATTATGCAGATAAACGAGATATACGCACACTGGAACACCAGCTGAATACGCTCATACAAAGCAGTTCCACAATTGATGAGTTTTACGCACGCGTTAACCATCAATTATCATTAATAATAAATAAGCTCAAAACAGAAGATTATTCTATAGAGACAACCGATGCACTAATCACAAACTACAGAAATCGAGCTCTGGATGTATTTATAAGAGGAGTGAATGGCGAACTGAGTAAGATTTTGCTCATACAAAAGCCACAAAATCTCCCAGAGGCTTACACTCTGTGCCTGGAGTACCAAAACCTAAATATGAGAAATATCATAGTGCAGAAGAAAGAAAGCAGTAGTTCATTTACTACGCCGTATAATACGATGTCAACTCCTAAGCCACTTCCGCGACAACCGCCAAAGCCGACTCCAAGACCAGTGCCAAGAAACTTGACGGTTCAACAAAGGAATGAAGCCTTTAATATACAACACAGAAACAATTTTGCACCAAGGACATATAATCCGCCACCCAGACCAACACAACCAAAACCGGCAGAGCCCATGGATGTCGACAGATCGGTACAAACGAAGCAAGTCAATTATATGAATAGACCAAATTTCATAACGCCGAATAGACCACCAGGATCATCAAACATCCCACAGAAGCAACAACGACTCTACAATATTGAGTCATACGAAGACGAAGAACAAACCCAAGAGTACATTCAACAACGTATAAAGTCTTTAGGTGAAGATTACAATGAGGAACACGAAGAAAGATATTCGGAGATAAATTTTATGACAGATGCCTCTCTAGTATTCCCTATATAGAATATCGGACACGAGATGGCAAGGTACTGAAATTCTTAATAGATACTGGTGCCAACAAAAATTTTGTTAAAGCTGAAATCGCACAAAACTCAAAGCCAACAAACAAGCCTTTTAAGATTCAATCTGCAGCAGGAGAAATCACCATTAATAAAAAAATTACCGGAAAATTCTTTGCCTGTGTAGGAAATGACACAATACTAGAATTTTTCGTTTTACCAGGTCTAAAATCCTTTGATGGCATAATAGGTGATGATACTCTGAAAGAATTAGGAGCAGTCATCAATCGTGAAAATAATACAATGACCATAAGACCTAATATCCGAATACCACTGAAAGAAAAGCAGTCAGCACAAGTGAATAACCTAACTATAAGAGATAACCATTTAGACGCCGACACTAAAATTAAAGTCAGAAATCTAATTGAAAAACATAAAGTAATCTTTGGGCCAATAAATGATGAGGAAATTATTGATACTAAAGTAAGGGCAGAAATTCGCACAACGACGAACGAACCTGTCTATGTTAAAACTTACCCATATCCAGTTAATATGAGAGAAGAAGTCAACAAGCAAATATCGAAACTGCTTGAGGACGGGATTATACGGCCGTCAAAAAGCCCCTATAATGCTCCCATTTGGGTTGTTCCCAAAAAAGAGGATGCTTCAGGAATCAGAAAATATCGCATGGTTATCGATTTTAAGAAACTTAATTCGATTACTGTACCCGATACCTACCCAATTCCCGATATTTCCAGCACAATATCCAGTTTGGGGAAAGCGAAACTTTTTACAACCCTAGATTTGACGTCCGGATTTCATCAAATTAAAATGTATGAAAAAGACATACCAAAAACAGCATTTTCCACTTTAAATGGAAAATTCGAATTTACAAGAATGCCTTTTGGTATAAAAAATGGACCAGCAATATTTCAACGAATGATAGACGACGTTTTACAAGACTTCATCGGTAAAATCTGTTACGTTTACATAGATGATGTAATAGTATTCGGAGCAACCACAGAAGAAATGTTATGTAACCTGGACACAATTTTCCAAAGACTAAAAGAAGCAAATTTAAGGGTAAACCTTGACAAAACCGAGTTCTTTAAAACGGAAACAGAATTCTTAGGATTTCTCATCACCAGCAACGGAATAAAGCCAGATCCTAAGAAAGTGGCTGCAATTCAAAAGATAAAAGCACCTGAGAACCTGAAAGAACTGAGAGGATTTCTGGGACTAGCATCCTATTATCGACGTTTTATTAGGGATTTCGCGAAGATAGCGAAACCTTTAACCAATCTTACAAGAGGTCCGAAGTCACAAACTAAAGCAAATCAATCGAAGAATATAAGGATTCAGCTAAACGAAAAGGAAAAAGAAGCATTTCATAATCTCAAAACCTTGCTAGCATCATCAGAAGTACTTACCTTTCCTGACTTCGACAAGCCATTTATACTGACCACAGATGCATCCAATCACGCCATTGGAGCAGTGCTAAGTCAAGGAGAAATTGGAAAGGACAAACCAATTACATACATATCCCGCTCATTAAACAAAACAGAAGAGAACTATGCGACCAACGAAAGAGAAATGCTGGCCATAGTTTGGGCGTTGGATAATCTGCGCAACTACCTGTATGGTGCAAGAAAAATCAAGATATTGACGGATCATCAGCCATTAACCTTTGCGCTTAGCTCACGTAACACAAATTCAAAGTTAAAGAGATGGAAGGCTAGGATTGAGGAATATAACTACGAGCTCTTATATAAGCCTGGAAAGACAAACGTAGTAGCCGATGCCCTATCCCGATTGAAGACAGAAATAAACGCTTTAACTGAAACCACTGATACAGCAGACACCATGCATAGTGCCGAAGAAGATGGAACAGATCTAATTCCCCATTGTGAAGCTCCAATCAACGTCTTCAAGAATCAGATAATTATCGGTCAAGGTAAAGTCAACGCCTATGAACAACCTCATCCATCATACAACAGACACTACATCGGAATAAGAAATTTAACAAGGGAACATCTCATTAACATTCTTAAGGCTAAATTGAATCCCAATATAATAAATGGTATAAAAATTCCCGAACGAAACATCCAACTGTTACAGGACGTGTACAAGGAAAACTTTGCCGCATTCAAGATAAGAATTACACAGAGGATAGTAGAAGATATTGCAAATGAAAATAATCAAATTCTAAAAATTCAAGAAGAACACAATAGAGCACACCGAAACGCCATAGAGAATAAAGAACAGCTTCTGGAACGATGTTATTTCCCCCAAATGACGAATAAAATAAAGAAGTACATAAAAAAATGTGATATTTGCCATATGAACAAATATGACAGACATCCACTGAAACCAGAACTCCAAAGTACACCAATTCCAACCTATCCTACAGAAATATTACACTTAGACATTTTAGAAATTGAAGGACAAAAATTCATAACATGTATAGATAAACTCTCGAAATTTGCAAAATTCTTTTCCATAAAGGATAAATCTGCTCTTCATTTACAAAACAAACTTACCAAGATTTTACACTATTTCTCAGCACCTAAAATTCTGGTAATGGACAATGAAGTAAGTTTCAATAGCCCAATTATTGATAACTTTATAAAGTCATTAGGCATACAAATTTACAAAACTCCTGTAAATAAAAGTGAAGTGAATGGAACAATCGAGAGAGTTCATTCAACTATCATTGAAATTACAAGATGTTTAAAGCGAGAATATCCGGATCTAGATTTAAAGCAACTTATTGAAATATCAGTCGATCGATACAATAACACGGTACATTCAGTAATAAAAAGGAAACCAGTTGACATATTTTTTGGAAGATCAAATCGTATTAATTACCAAAATTTACTAAACTTCAAGACCAAATTGAATTCTGATTTAACAGAGCAAATTAAAAAGCACCAAACCCAAAAACAGATGAGAGAAAATCTAAAGAGGAAAAAACCAAAAAAATACGAACCAGGAGACACAATTTTTGTTACCGACAAAAAACGGAATAGCAAGTTTAAGCCTGTTTTTCGAAAAGAGATAGTTGCAAAAGACAACAGAGTTACAGTCTCAACACTTTCTGGAAGGCGAATACACAAATCAAATATTAAAAATTGTTAACCATATTTCAGATTCTTTTGGACAGCGTTCGCTACAGTAGAAGTCTTTGAATATCATGCTCCTATCATAACCATTAAAAAAGGTTCCGGCAAAATAATAGATGGAAACTTTAAGCTCATACACATCATCGAGCTAGGAAAATACGAAGGAATTCTTACGGAAATGAAATCGTTACTACAAGAAAATGTTAACCAGACTAATATCATCAGACCCCAGGTTTTACATCTGATAACCCAAATCGGAAACAAATTGGAAAGCCTCAAACAACGCCAACAGCGAAGACCAAGATCCATTAATTGGCTGGGTTCAGCATGGAAATGGATAGCTGGGAGTCCCGACGCTACTGACTGGGACAACATTCTTCGAACTCAAAACGAATTCATAAGTAATAACAACAGACAGTTTAAGATTAACACAAAAGTAATGGAGATGGCAGATGCACTTTCTGGAAGTTATAATAAAATACTTGACTTTATAAATAAAGACAACATAGGACAAGCCGCACAAGTTATATTCAATAAATTAACAATATTAAATAACCAAGTTAACGAAATCATATTAGCTGCTCAATTAGCCAAAAGTGGAGTTATTAACACAAATCTTTTAGACAAAAATGAAATAAATGAAATTTTTACTCGACTCGAATCACTTCCGTATGACAACGAGATAGAAGCTATTGAATACTCTAAACCAACTATGGTCATAAAAGATTCAACTATGCTGTATGTATTATCAATGCCGATAACCAGTGGAATGGAATACAATCACATCCTTATACGTCCAACAATTATACAAGAACGCCAAATATATCTTGATTTCCAAGAAGTACTAGTTAGCAGTAAAAATCAGTTTGGAATCACTTCAGCATGCAGATCTACGAGAAAGACTATAATATGCCAAAGCAATCAATTACATCTATTGCCAGAAGACCACTGTATAACACAGCTAATAAAAGGAATCAACGCAAGATGTGATTACCATCAAAACAATGGTTCAATCATTGAAATTATAGGCGATAACACAATCTACTTAACCAACTTCAATGGAACACTTTATCATCAAAATTCTTCAAGACGAATAGAAGGAAGTTTTCTCATACAATATGTTAACGAAACCATCAAAATAGATGACACCACTTACATCAGCAAGGAAGCAGAAGCTTATCAAATCATTCCCCCAATACTTCAGAGTAATCTTACTCTTAAGAATTTAAAACTAAATTTAGAATATGTGCATAACCTCCATTTAAGGAATCTTAAGTTTTTAAAGAAATTAAGCTTAAATAGTAACATCTCTTTATTTACAGAACTAAGCATTGTTACCATTATTTTCCTCATAATTAGTATATTTATAATCGCAAGAAAATGCCGAAGCAACGAACTTAAGATAGCCGTTCTGCCTGCACAAACTCATCCCAAGGTCAGCTCACCAGAAGTTACATCCAAAAGTCATTTTGACCTTCAACCAATCAGACTCAACCTATGAGATCTACGGGACGTAGATTCTTAAGGAGGGAGGAGTTACGATGACCGAAGCCACACGAAGAAATCTGATACCCCACATGCGCACTCAATTCACCTGCACGCGCAGTCGATGCACTGCACGCGCAAATTACACTTTTGCAATTAATCAAAATTAATGTATCATATTTTGTTGACAATACTTTTGTTAATTCAGCATTTTAAATGTATAAAAAGGCAGACCAAATCATTGTGAATTTAGAATGTAAGTTAGAGTACGAGCTATCACAGCTCCTAAAATAAAATAAATTTTTTTTTGAATAAAATAGATAACGTTTTCTTAACTATGCCCTTGATGTTGACAACCTTTTTGGTAGCAACACTCCAAATCCAGTAAAACTGTTTCAATGTAGCCATCGTTAATTTCATTCCGCGGTGTAGTGTCCGTTCATGTATTTTCTGTACTAATAATCTCGTGCAATTGTCGGCGTATGGCAGAATGTAAGGATTTCTGGATTTGCGGTAAATTGGAGTTTTTCAAACGACCCCCAACAGTTAAAATCCCTTCTTCATTTATTTGGGGGTCAAACAACTTGGTTAACTATTTTTCGGAATGTCCGTTCCATTGATCAATCAACTCTTTAATTTGAATTGTTTTTTTTTAGTCTCTTCGATTTCGTTTATTGTAAGTGGTCCTGAAAGTCTTTCTGCTACAGTACCTCTAGAATTATGTATATACCGTCTACAGTATGTTATTACTCTATATACTCACATTTGAAGTTGATGTTAGCACAATTTTTTGATCAACTGAGTCTTTCAAAACATGATACAAATTAGGCTGTGGAGGCCAGCAATCATCTTCATCCTTTAGCCAGTTCGGTTCCACCATAAGGGATCAATTGTAGGCGATTTACAAAAAAAAAAGAAAAATGTGCTACCTGCACTAATTTTAAAGTAAATAAGCCACCGTTAAATCGGTCCTAAGGTTCTAGAACTCTGTTCGCGAAATTCTCCCGTTTACCCAATTCTATTTAAGAACGTGTAACACACATTGCGGAATAATACAACAGATAACGCCAGAACGTGAAATCTTTGTTTCTGGCTGTCAGTCTCCTATAGACTTAGTAACTGTTTAGGTTTCAGTGCTTTGGAAGCACAATCAGCAGGATTTTAAAAGGATCTTATATGCCTCCATGATTTTCGATCTACCACTCTACGTGTTTCCGATATCCGGTTAGATATTAATAAGGCTTTAATGGAATAATGCTTTTTTCTCCAGGTTAGGACGATAGTAGAATCGGTCCAAGCGAGCACCTTATGTATTTCCACTTCAATATTCTGCCTTACTTCCGTCAAGAGCTTTGATAAAAGATCAGCACCACACAGCTCTAACTTTGAGATTGTGAGTTTTTCCTTTAACGATGCAACTCTTGTCTTTGATGTTAACAGGTTGATTGAATACCTATTGTCATAGTAGACTCTGGAGTACACCACTGCCGCATAAACTAAGTCAGAAGCAACACAATATTTTGCCCATTTTGTGTGTTAATCCATCTAGGAATTGTTATGGTCTGTAAGGCAGTAAGCAGTTCATCCCAGTCTATGTCTGCCTTCCAAATCCGCTGCATTAGGAGCTTTGCAAAGATTGTTAGCGGTGAGAGCCTTCCTGGTGAATCGAACAACCGTAATATTTCAGACAATGCTGTTCGTTTTGTTAATACTTTACTTTCTTTTATATTAACCTCGAAGTGGAAGGTATTGTTAGATGGATTCCAATGTATGCCCAAAGTCTTAATCGTGGTTTCCGTGTTACAGGGAATTTGTGATAACATCAAATTGTTCCGTATGATTTGCAGTCCATTTTCGAAGATGAAATCCTCCACTTTTTAATAAGCCTATAAGCTGCTTCTGAACATATCTGTACTCACGTAAGGTGTCTCCTCCCGACATCAGGTCATCATTATTGAAGTCTTCCTTTAATATACGTGCAACGATCGGATAGTATTGTTCTTTATCAGATACCAGCTGATTTAGTGTTTTCACAGCAAGGCACTGTGCAGATGCCGTTCCATATGTGACGGTGGTGAGTTTGTACTCTTTAATTTTTTCGTTTGAGGAGTTCCGCCACACTATGCGTTGATAGTCTTTTTGAAGTTCCTTGATTTTAATTTGGCGATACATCTTTTCGATATCTGCTGTGAACACATATCTGTGTCGCCGCCAACGCATAATGATTGTGATTACCATATCATACTGTAGTCTAGGACCAGCCAACATGCGATCATTAAGGCTGATTCCAGTTGATGTTTTCGCTGATGCATCGAACACTACTCTGAGCTTCGTTGTCAGGCTGTGAGGCTTAATGACAGCGTTGTGTAGCATATAGTATACGCCTTCGTTTTGCTAATCATTTTCAGGAACTTCTATCATGTAACCGAGACTTGTAAATTCCCTTATGAAATTACTATTTTCGCAGTGCAATGAGGGATCCGATTTGAATTTGTTTTTTATTCGGAGTAATCTTGCAATTGGTCTGTCTCTTGACTTTCCAATTGCTTGTTAAATGGAATGTCAACAATATATCTGCCATCAATATCTCGACAGTGTGTTTCTTTGTACAATTTTTCGCAATTAAGGTCGTCTTGCGTTAATTTAATTGGTTCGGGTACATCCTCTTGATACCAAATATTTTTGAGCTGTCTTTCTAACGTTGTTTGGGCAACGATTCCTAAAATTTATACACTTCCGCATTTGGGTGACGTACGTTCTGTGATTAACCATCCGATTGTGATCTTTGTGCCATGAAAGAACCTTTTGTCCGTTTTTTAACGCCATTTAGGATGATGTCATCGGAAACATCAGCTCCAAGAATCAGAGCAATGTTACCGGAAATGTTATATGTTGCATCAGCTAGCAACAGGTTTCTTAAGCTGTCAGGAATTTCATTAAATTCATTTTTGTCTGGAGTCAGTCAAGTTAGAGTGGGTAAGACAAACGCAGGGGCCACCAGTTCGAAACCGGATGCAAATCTTTGTACCAGTAACAATTAAACCTTGTACCGGGCTGTTCCAGCATCAGTTGCTCCTGTTGTTATCAATGCTGTGGCAAGCCAAACACTTTGATCTTAATGTCCATAATTAGATTGGACTCCATCAATGTCAATTGTTCGCATCTTTTTTTAGGCATCCAACTCAAGAACTTACTGTAGGAATAAAGATTGTGGTCATTCTTACAAAATATGCCTTTAGTTCGAGTTGCTAAATGATAATTGTGAACATAGACCTTTGGTTCATTCTTGCAATATCTTTGTCTTGATGATCCCATCACCGTCACCAGCCTTGAGCATTTTTTCGATGTGTCGTTCTGTTGAATGTTCGCCTTTCTTTCTTCAGAGGCGGCTGGTTCGCTGACATACGGGCTTGTCATAGCTATTTGCTCCCATAGCTGTTCATAGAGATGTCGTACTTTCTCTACCGTTTTACTCTGCATGTAAGGAGTTTCTTGCTTTATCACTTTTTCGATCTTTTTGTAGTTTTCTAGAAACTCTGCCCAGATTTCATCTGTGCGATTCAGTTTCTCTACCAAATATCTGCTCGTTTTTCGCGTTGGGCTGTCCTTTGAAAAATTTATGTTAGTTATTTCAAGCTCTTCTTCCAGAGCTTTCTGCCTAGCAACTACGATGTAGACTTCGGTTTCATCTAAATAATTTTATATTTGTTCTATGAGTTCTTTGATTTTGTGTTACTACCAGTGTGAGCCCTAGTTACGCTTTTTCACTTCCAATGTGAGCCTTGAATACGCTGTTTTAGATTCAATGTAAGTCTTGGATACGCTGTTTAAGATCCAATGTGAGTCTTGGATACGTTGTTTTGGCCGCTGTGATCGTTTTATTATAATCGAAGAACCAGATGTTTGCTTTAAAAGGCAAACAGAGAAGAAATGATGACTCCTTCCCGCTGATTTAGGGAAGTCAATGTGTGCTGGTTACATTAATGAACTGCCCTTTATTTACAAATTATTTAACTTAAATAAGTCAAAGTTTTCGTCGTGGTGAAGTTGAAAAAAATATCGAACCGCACAAGCTTAGCTTGTGCCCACAGTTTCAAAATAAAAGACCTTTTCTATACTTCGTTATAGTTTTATTAGTTGAACGTGTAGCCTTGGTCGATCAAGATTCTAATATTCCCACGCTGGTTCACTCACGTCCGAGCATGCATCGCCGAAAGATACGTCTAGCCGAAAATTGAGGATCCTCATGTTACATCCGCCGCAGGTGCGATCGTGGGAATCGATGCACGCGTGTGTTATTGAGTGTAATAACTGCCCTCCTTTGAAATATCTGCTTCCCGCAGAACACGGGGAGCAGCTTAAGGATGGATGATGGGGTCCAGTATGTTGTTGGTTCACATCATCTGTGGACGTCTTTAACCGTGGTATACGAAGCGCAGGAATCGGTATTCTTCCGTTAATTGTCTTCCACAGCAGGAATACAAAAACGGCAAGGATGACTATCAAGACTATTTCTGAAAATATTGAAAGTATAAAATGCTCTTTGAGAGTTTCAATATCCATAAAGTCCATATATCTTGTCGTTGTTGACTAGTAGTGTAGTCTAATTTGATTTTTTGTCCGTGTTTTATAGATGCTCGAGCCGGTACTAAACTAAATGTTTCTGTTCCTACTCTTTATATATATACATATATAATAATAATCTCCCATTGCTGAATATTGGCGGATGTCCATATTCTATAGCTTCAACAACATTTTGGTATGGTAGGATATCTAATTCTCTCAATAGGGTGTTGAGTTCGTCGGTGTCGAGTAGGTTACTGTTGATCATTCCGCTTTTTGCCATTTGAAAAGCTCTCACAATCTCGTTAACGGATTCTTTTACTACTAGCAATTAACTTAGTAAATCATGTCCGAGTCGTATGCCGTCCTGTTTTTTCTAGTATAATTGTCTTATTGTCTAGTATTTGGTTAAATTTGTCAATTAGTTCGTATGTTTTGTTAAGCAGTTGGCGATTAATTTTATTTTGTTGGTTATTATTGTCTATTAATTCCGCCTGTGTCTGTAATAATTTGCCCCAGTCCGTAGCATCAGGTGATCCCGCGTACCATTTCCACGCAGTTCCTATCCAATTAATGGACCTTGACTTTTTAATTTTTGCTCCTATCAATTTAACTTAGAGTCCTCCAATTTGTTCTAGGTGGTAGTCGAGTATTAGTCGCAGTTCTTTATTAGGAATATGTCTTGTTATGTTTTCTGCTCGCTCGATAATTGCACTATACTGTGTCAGTTTTATGACGTGTACAAGTTTAAAGTAACCATTGATCAATAAGGCGTTCTCTTCTTTTAATGTAAAAATTGGGAAGTTGTATGCACTTGTAATTGAAGGACTAAACTGTAACACATATAGATTCATAAATTTATTTAACGATGTAAGATTGACTTAGAACTACTAAAATTTTATATACGCAAATAGTTTTCAAGTAATATTAGTTCTTTATAAGTAATTGTTTCTTTTTGGTTATTTTTTTTTCTTACGCATGTATATTTTTAATATGAGCTTTATGAACTCGTCTTCCACTATCTGTGGTGAATGTTTACACTATTATTTTTGGCAACAATGTCTTTTTTATACGTATAAGGGTTTATTTTTCCCATTTATTCGTTTAATAGCGGTGTATATTATATCACCATCTCGGTAGGCTTAATATTTAAACGATTTTCAGATCTCTTAATGAAAACATATGTTGGTTTCTTCTTTATGACAGAGTGAATCGTATTGTTATAACGATCTACAGCGACGCTAACTAACTCTTTAACAGTAAAGGTAGAATTTTCCATTTTCGAACAGCGATGGTACAGTACGATAATACAGTAGAATGAACCCGCTCTATTTGTCCATTCACTTCACTTCAATTTATAACAGTTGGACTAAGGAAACCCCTTTAATTGTCGGTCACTAAAATGTGTGGAACTGTAAAATAATGCAAAACTTTTATTAGTTTGGATCTGATATATATTGCGGATTTTTTGCTTAATATGAAAGAATTTTGAGAATTTTGAAAACTTGTCCATTACCGTTAGACATTTTTCATTTTTGATTTCCATAATATCCATATGAAGAATTTCACATGGGTATTTTAGAAAAGGGGTTGACTGTAATTCCGGAGATATAGGGTGACGATTATACTTGTTAGCATTGCAGATTTCACACGTGACAGCAAATTTCCTTACCTTTCCAGTATTTCTTCTATATTTTCTCTGGGGCCACGATGAGCTGTTCTGTGTTCTCGCTCTATCATAACGAACTTGCGTTCTTCTTTAGCAATGTCCTCGACGACTCGCTGCGTGACTCTTATCTTGTATTTTGAAAGGCATTGAAGTAGACTCTCTGTAGAAGACCAAGATAAGCCTCTGGAATCTTTATACCATTGACCAAATTGGGATGGAGATATTCCCGCAGCGTTTCAACCAGGTTGTCTTCTAATATTGCTTTCACTGAAATGTAATGTCAATCGTAACCGGGGTGTGGTTTTTTATGCGCTATCAAATCGAGGCTGATTTTTAAACACGTTAATAGGTGCTTCTACGTGTGGAATGAGGTCAGAGTTATCTTGATTAGCGCTATGCAAGGAACATGAGTCAGTGTCACTGTCAGTTTCTTCACAGTATCCTTCTTCAGCCCTACCCGTGTTTGATCCACGGCTGGTCGAACTTTGTCCTTTGCTGGTCGTATCTGTATCCTCGTTAGGTAGATGATTCACTTCATTTTTTAGTCGTGAAAGAGCATCAGATACTTAGTTTAATTTACCAGGAGTATAAATAAGCTCGTACTTGTACTCTTCGATACGCGCCTTCCATCTTTCCAGTTTTCCGTTGTGATCCCTGCTTCTCATTGCGAACGTCAAAGGTTGGTGATCGGTGTATATTTGTTTTTCCTTACCATGTTCGCTTTGGGATAATACTGCACCGAGGGCGTAGTCTGAAGGATCTGTTGTTAAAGCTTTTTCAAAATCAGGGAATGATAATACTTCTACGGAAGTTAGCAGTTCCTTCAGATTTTTTAATACTCTTATGGCTTCTTCATCAAGAGATATCGCGACATTTCTCGAGTGGTTTGCGTTAACTTGTGCAAAAGCACCACGGGTTGTATTAGTAAGAGGTTTGGCAATTTTAGCATAATCTAACTGAACTGAACTTCCTGTAATAGGAAGTTAGTCCGAGAGAGCTCTTTTAAGTTGGTTGGTTTACTTATCTGCTCAATGGCCCTCAAATTTTTTGGATCTGGAAGAATACCGGCAGGTGTCACAAGGTAACGTAAGAATTCGACAGTTGTAGAAATGAAATAAGTCTTTTCAGCGTTTACCTCTTATCCAGCTTCACTGAATTTAAGAAAAATTGTTTCAACGTGTTTCAGATGCTCTTCCTCCGATTTGCTAAAAACGATGATATCGTCAATGTATTATATGGACTATTTGAAGGTTGAATAATGTTTCCAGAAAGGAGTTCCTTTATTTGTCGATCTACCACCTCCCTCATGCAGGCTGGATAGGTATAACTCTTTGCATAAATTGGCTCGTCCGTATTAGTTTCCGATTGGTCCGAAAAGATTATCAAGAAATATGATAAGGATTCTAAGCTTGATTTGAGCGGATGGTGAAGCGTCCCTTCCTATGGTAAGTAAGAGATTTACTGTGTCCGAGATTCAATTTTTCAGGGGGATTAGCTTTCCAGATTCTATGGTAAGCACGTTTTTCTCCCTAGCGGCTACTTACGTAAAATTGTTTCTCAACTAGGTCAGGGTTAGGAACAAGGTTAGGTTTAATTAACACCTGATGTGCTTCCTTTCTAATATTCTGCCTTATTTCCGTCAAGAGCTTCGGTAAAAGATCAGCACCACACAGCTCTAACTTTAGGATTGTGAGTTTTTCCGTTAACGACGCAACTCTTGTCTTTGATGTTAACAGGTTGATTGAATACCTATTATCATTGTTTAAGATTAAACTTCTCTTAAATTAATTTCTTACTCTTATACACTTATATTTATAGTTACCCTCAATAATGTATAAATCTAAGATCATAAGTTCTCATTATCAATCACTTTAATCTCTATGTTATCCTCTCTCTTATTGTATGTACTCATTCTAACGCTCAGCATCAGCTTTCACTCTTGCATAAGCTTTTACATGTGTAATGATCGCTCGAGAGAAATTAACGAGGCATCAATGTTGTAACCGAGTGAGCACTCTGCCACTTGGAATCCAGTCACAGAGCAGATAAGTCGTTAATAAACGTGTAGTTGTTGTATTTGATACATATATGTATGTTTCGTCTATTAACTAAACTTCTTTGCATTTCCTTAGTGATTAACATGGACTCACAGGCTAATTTCACAACATAAAATTGGTCCTTCGAGAGCCGAATATTTATTAAATTTGCAAACAAAACTCTAATATACATGTGCTTGTTGTAATTCTGAACTTGATGTATGTATGTTAACCGCGTGTTCGAAGTATTGCATTGCTTATTTGACGGCATTCGCATCTCTCAATTTTATTTTATATATATAAATACATTAAAGAGAGACGATGTCCATTAAAGTCATTGCGAATAATTTATTAAACATTATATACTAATTGCTATATAGTGACTTAGTTGATGAGTGAGTGATGAGTTTTATAAAGAAAAAGCGTGGTAATGCAAAGGCATGCTTTACACGCGCGGTTGAGTTTCTGTCGTTAATAAAAACTGAAACGAATGTCGAAATGCTCGAAATTCAACTTAGCAGAGTTGTTGAATCATGTCAGGAGTTTACGTCGTTGCATTATGAGTGTCTTAAGGACATTACAGATGAGGAAACAACAGAATACGAAAATGATTTCGCGACGTATGAAACCAAGTACATAGAAGCGCATTCCGGTTTGAAAAGGGCAATTCGGGATAGGCAAAGTGCTCAAACGCCAAAAGCAGATGATTCCGTTTTGAAACAAATTGCCGGTCAGCATATAAGTTTATTAAAAAATCTCGATTCGTCCAAAGGCACGCGTTCCCAAATAAATTTACCGCCCATTGTGATATCCCCGTTTTCTGGTAATTACAAGGACTGGCCGTCTTTCCGTGACTTATACATTGGTTCCGTGGATAATAAATCTGAGTTGACGGGAACTCAAAAATTTCACTATTTAAAATCTTTCTTGCGTGATGATGCGGCCAATCTCATAAAACACATACCAATATCCGATGATAATTACCTTGAGGCGTGGGAAAAACTCGAAAATCGGTACGATCGTTCTCATCTCATAGTGCAATCCTTCGTACAAACATTCCTTTCACTTTCATCTATAAACTCGTAGAATGCGCGTACTTTACGTAAGATAACGGACACTGCAGATGAGGTGATTCGTGGGCTAAATGCACTCGGGAAGAATAGTCGCGATCCTTGGTTGATTTTCCTTTTAATAAAAAAACTAGATGACGACACAAAGCATGCCTGGGCGGAAGATATAGGTTCGCGTGACGACGTTACAATCGGTGAATTAATTAAATTTTTAGGAGAACGTTGCGATGCATTGGAATCCTGTCAAACCCTTAATAAAGTGAATCCAACGCGCTCAAAGACAATTCGAGCACATGTAGCTAACTCGTCCGAAAATGTTTCTCGATGTGTAATGTGCAAAAATGAACATAATTTAATGCAGTGCTCTCAATTCCTCGGGTCGGATACACAATCTCGTAGACATTTTGTAAAGTCTCAATCGATCTGCTTCAATTGTCTTCGGCCAGGTCATTCGTCTAACAAATGTCGATCTTCTTTTCGCTGTCGCATGTGTAAATCACGACATCATACACTTGTTCATCAAGAAGAGTCTCACACCGGTTGCCCTGACCTATTCTCCAAATCAAACCTACCATCTTCCTCGTCATCGGTAAAACGTATTTCGGAAACTCTTTCATCATCAGAAAAACCATCGCTGTCGAATGTTCCTCAATTGATTAATAATCACTCGCTTGAACTTGGGTTTCAAAGGCATACGATTTTGCCTACAATCGTAGCCCAAGTTAAAGATAATCGAGGATGTATTCTAAGCTGTCGCATTCTGATTGATACGGGTTCTCAATCTACTTTCATACGTGAATCATTCGCTCAACGGTTAGGTTATCCAAGAAAACATGCACGTATTCCAGTCATCGGTTTATCTTCTAAAGACGCTGGGTTCACAAAGGGCTATGTATCGATAATTCTCTATTCGCGGTATAATTCATTCAAGCTATCGGTCGATGCATTTGTCTTGCCTAACCTAACCTCAAGTTTGCCAACAAAATCATTTGATATAGACACGTTGGGTTATATACAAAAGATGAATCTGGCAGATCCATCATTCAATCAATCTAGTCCGGTCGATATTATCCTCGGAGCTGATAAGGCTTGGTCCATAATACGCCCAGAGCAAATAAAGAGTTCTAAAGGCTAGCCGATAGCTCAAAACACTACTTTTGGTTGGATAATTTCGGGTGAGATTTTCGATCCAAGCATGGGGGAAGACAAAATATCTTCGTTTCACTCCGTCGTAGACCTAGACGACAGTCTTAAGCGTTTCTGGGAATTAGAGGAGGTCAGTAATCATAAGTTTCCTGACCTTGTTAACGATCCCGCGGAATCTCACTTCCAAAAGACATTTTCTCGTGCACCAGATGGAAGATATATAGTGCGACTTCCATTCAAAACAACCAATTTAAGTTTCGTAGATACCCTGCAGTCTGCGCTATCACGTTTACGTTCCATGGAGCGCAGATTTCGAAATAATCCTAGTCTACATCGGATGTATTCAGACTTCATGCGTGAATATCTTGAGCTTAGGCACATGGAGTTAATTCCTCCAAACCAACTACACGAACCACCAATTCAGCGTAACCTTATCGGCGTGTGTTTACGATTTCGGCAACATCAGTTCGTATTTACAGCTGATGTTTCGGCAGATATGGATTAACGAAGAGGAAAATAATTTCCAGCTGATTGTCTGGCGCCAAAACCCTTCTGATACTATACAACATTATCGGTTACTAACTGTCACGTATGGCACTGCATCTGCCCCGTTCTTGTCGGCCCGGGTCCTACAACAAGTCGCTATGGATTACGAGTCGATTTACCCCAACGCCGCCCGGGTAGTTCTTAACGATATATATGTAGATATATATAACGATATATATATATGTAGATATATATGTAGACTTACTTAATCTTCAGTCGGAACTGATAGAATTGTTGTCGAAGGCTAAGCTTCAGTTGCGCAAATGGAGCTCTAACTGTTGGACTCTCCTCTCGAAACGATTGTGAATATTCCTTCGTAGACCCTGAGCATTCCGATAAGCTCATTAAAGTATTAGGAAAGTTTTGGCATCCCGCGACTGATACATTTTCATATCGGGTAAACCTTACAAATCCGTCACCGTCGTTATCAAGAAGAACATTACTATCCGAAATTGCGCGCATTTTCGATCCATTAGGTTTGCTTGCACCATCGGTTATCTTATTTAAACTTATATTTCAGAAGCTCTGGTCGTCGGAGTTGAGCTTAAGTTGGGACGATCCGTTACCACAAGAGATCGCCGAAAAATGGACAACCTATCGCCAACAACTGCAAGAATTCGAAAAGATTCGTATCTCGCGAAATGTTATCGGATCTGGGAAAACCGCTGAACTCCACGGATTTTCGGACGCTTCTTCATTAGCTTACTCTGCTGTTGTATATGTTCGTTCAGAAAATTCAGTTGGTGAAGTAACAATTACAATCGTCGCGGCAAAAACGAAAGTAGCACCTCTAAAACCCGTGTCTATACCCCGATTGGAGCTCCGTGGTGCTTTACGACTGTCTCGACTTCTGACCTTGGTGAAATCACAGTTTAACATTGAATGTTCGGGTACATATGCGTGGTGTGATTCGGAAATCGTTCTCCATTGGTTGTCGTCCCCTCCGCGTCGCTGGACAACCTTCGTTGCTAATCGCACATCCGCAATATTAGAAACAACACCTCGATACAGCTGGAGGTATGTTCAGTCTGAGTTGAATCCAGCTGATTGTGCTTCGCGTTTGATTCCCCCTTCTCAATTGTTTAACCATCATCTATGGTGGAATGGGCCACCGTGGCTGTCGTTATCAAAAGAAATGTGGCCTCCATCAAAGTTTACTCTATCAGTATGTGAGTCTGAATCCGTTAAATTAGAGGAAAAACGCGCTCCTAAGCAAGTATTCGCGACGTTGGTTGATGGGCATGCCCTACGAAACTTAATTGAAAAAATCTCCTCATGGCACCGATTACAGCGAATAGTTGAGTACTGTTTTCGATTCATCGGCAACTGTCGTGTTAGTTCACAAGAACGAATTGCTAACGGATTATCCCATGCAGAAATAAGACAAGCAAGGATCACCATTAAATTTGTGCAAGTAACTCATTTCAGTGAAGACATCCGGAGTTTACAAGCAATAAATCAACTTCCTAACAAATCCAAGTTGTTAAGATACTCAGCATTTTTGGATCGGGATGGACTACTTCGTATCGGTGGACGCATTAAACATGCAAATGTATCCTACAATATAAAACATCCTATTATCTTACCTAAATCCTCAACAGTTTCCAACTTAATAATTGCAGACATTCATCAACAATACTTGCACACAGGTGTCTCAGAAACATTCGCTATTATACGTCAGCGGTACTGGATTATGGGAAGCAGAAATCTTATTCGAAGTATAATACAACGATGCAAGCGTTGTTTCATGCAACGTAAACTAACCAGCCAACAATTAATGGGTGATCTTCCTCCTACTCGCATACAGGCAGGTCGACCCTTCACCAACACAGGATGTGATTACGCCGGTCCACTAAAAATCCGATTATCGTGATGCCGAAAAGCGAAAACATCAAAGGCTTATATAGCGTTGTTCGTGTGTATGTGCACAAAAGCAATTCATTTGGAGCTAGTGAGCGATCTCACTACTGACGCCTTTCTCGCTGCTTTACGTCGTTTTACATCGCGCCGCGGTAAATGCTCTAACATATATAGCGACAACGGTACTAATTTCCACGGCGCCCGTAGGTGCCTCACAGAAATGCATAAATTGGTTCTTAACCAAACTCACAATGACGTCATACGCTCATCGCTCTCAAGGGATGACATCGCTTGGCACTTCATTCCCCCCTCCGCACCACACTTCGGTGGTCTGTGGGAGGCAGGTGTGAAGTCCGTCAAAATACATTTGCGACGTGTCTTAGGAGGCTCAATATTGACTTTCGAAGAACTGTATACCGTATTAACACAAGTAGAAGCTGTTTTGAATTCTCGTCCTTTGTGTTCAATGTCCGATAGTGATCTCAATCCACTAACTCCCAGCCATTTCCTTATATGTGAGCCACTGACGGCCGTTCCTGAACCCAGCCGCCTCGATATTCCCTCAAATCGGCTTGCTCATTGGAACCAAAACATGGTAGAGGGATTCTGGAAGCGGTGGCATTCTGAATATCTGACGACACTTCAGGAATGCGCAAAATGGCAACGGCCCACAAAAGGTGTCAGCCCTGGTGACTTAGTGGTTATTAAAGAACCCAATCTTCCACCGACTAAATGGATACTTGGCCGAATTCAGACAGTAACTACTGGAGCAGACAATCATGTACGTGTGGCTACAGTACGAACTGCAGCTGGAACGTTCACACGACCCATCTCTAAATTGGCCCCCTTGCCCGTATCCTGAAACAAGTTCCAGGGGGGCCGGGATGTTTAAGATTAAACTTCTCTTAAATTAATTTCTTACTCTTATACGCTTATATTTATAAATCAATAATGTATAAATCTAAGATCATAAGTTCTCATTATCAATCACTTTAATCTCTATGTTATCCTCTCTCTTATTGTATGTACTCATTCTAACGCTCAGCATCAGCTTTCACTCTTGCATAAGCTTTTACATGTGTAATGATCGCTCGAGAGAAATTAACGAGGCATCAATGTTGTAACCGAGTGAGCACTCTGCCACTTGGAATCCAGTCACAGAGCAGATAAGTCGTTAATAAACGTGTAGTTGTTGTATTTGATACATATATGTATGTTTCTTCTATTAACTAAACTTCTTTGCATTTCCTTAGTGATTAACATGGACTCACAGGCTAATTTCACAACAATCATAGTAAACTCTGGAGTACACCCCCGTCGCATAAACTACGTCAGAAGCTTCACAAAAGTCATGCAACTCAATCTGTTGCCCTTTCTGTGTGTTAGTCCCTCTAGGAATTGTAATGGTCTCTATAGCAGGAAGCTCAATCTTGAAGTTAGACCAACATTGTTGTAACTCAGCAGTAAGCGGTTAGTCCCAGTCGAAGTCCGCATTCCAATTCCTCTACATTAGTAGCTTTGCTTCACGGATTGTTAGCGATGAAGCCATCCTAGTGGATCGAACAACCGTGTTATTTCATACAAAGTCGTTCGTTTCGTTAATACTTTATGTTCTTTTATGTTAACTTTGAAGTGGAATGTATTGCTAGATGGATTTTAATGTATGCCCAAAGTCGTGGCTTCCTGGGTAAAGTTGATTGGTGACGAGGAATTTGAGATAAAATCGATTAGTTCAGTATGATTTGCAGCCTATTTTCGAAGATGAAATCCTTCACATTTTAATAAGCCTATAAGCTGCTTCCGAACATATTTGCACTCACATAAGTTATCTCCTCCCGACATCAGGTCATCAACATAGAAGTCTTCCCTTAAATATGCGTACAGCGATTAGATAGTATTGTTCTTTATCAGATGCAAGTTGATGGAGTGTTTTCACAGCAAGGTACTGTGCAGATGCCGTTTCATATGTGACGATGGTGAGTTTATACTCTTTAATGTTTTCGTTTGAAGATTCCTGCCACACTATCCGTTGATATATTTGGTGAAGTTCGTTGATTTTAATTTGGCGATACATCTTTTCGATGTCTGCTGCGAACACATATCTGTGTCGCCGCCAACGCATAATGATTGTAGTTAGATCATACTGTAGTCTAGGACCAACCAATATGCGATCATTAAGGCTAATTCCTAAGCTAATTTGTCTTAAGTTGTTCAATTCATTTTTGTCTGAAGTCAGTTAAATTAGAGTGGATAAGACAAACGCAGGGGCCACCAGTTTGAATCCGGATGCAAATCTTTGTACCAGTACCAATTATACCTTGTACCGGGCTGTTCCAGCATCAGTTATCTCTGTTGTTATCAATGCTCTGGTAAGCAAAACACCTTGATTTTGATGTCCATAATTAGATTGGACTCCATCCGAATTCATTTTTCCGTTATTTGGTGAAGGGGCAAGAGCTTGTCTTATTAAGGTAAAGTCTTCTTGGTGTAAGTCTTACTTGTTCGCATCTTTCTTTAGGCATCCAACTCAACAACCTTGTATTTTCTGGTGAAGAGGACTAGTTCTGTTTTTTGGCATTGATGCTTAGTCCATTTTTGCTCGTTCACTTTGAAAGGAGCGATAGACCATTTTGCATAAGGTCCCTAAGTACCAAGAGATATTTGCCAAAGAGTGCAATAGCAATATCATCCGCATAAGCCACCACCTTGCATCCCTCAGCTTCCAGGAGTAGTAACAGTTCGTTGACTACTATGTTCCATAGAAGAGGGGAGAGAACTCCACCTTGAGGAGTGCCTCTGCTAACGTATCTGGAAATAGTGGTGGAGCCCAATTTGGCCGTGATATTCCTGCTAAGGAGTAGCTTTTGTATCAGAGAGGTGAGCCCCACGTCCACGCCTAAATCTCTCAGTGCATTAGATATCGAATGCGGAAAGACTTTGTTAAAAGCGCCTTCTGTATCCACCTACTAAGGAGTAGTCCTTGTGGAAGAGAGATTTCTCAATATGATGCACAAGTGAGTGTAGGGCTGTATCCACGAACTTGCCCTTACAGTATGCATGTTGGGAGGTTGCCAGCCTGTGCGCAAGGACTGTGCAACGGATGTGAAGGTCAATTATCCTCTCCAATAGTTTGAGAAGAAATGAGGATAAGCTAATGGGGCGAAGATCATTAGTTTGAACATGAGGGCTTCTTCTTTGGGTATGAATACAACCTTAACTTCTCTCCAGCTAGTTAGTATGTATGAAAAGCGGAGACAACCGTTCAAAACGACCTCGAGCAACGTGAGAATTAACTCTGAGGACTGCAGGAGTTCCTCAGGTGTAATGCCGTCGGGTCCAGGTGACTTGTACGGTTTGAAACTCCGATTGGCCCAGAGTACCTTGCGCTCTGTGACAGGATGAGGGAGCTAGCTTTGTTGACTTTTTGATTCTTGAGTCAGCGGAGATTCCTCCGTGCTGCCTGAAAAGTGTGTGTTGAGTAGAATACCTAGGGATTCTTCACTGGTCATGGTCGAGTCTCGAGACATCAAGATTCCGATTTGGATTTCTTGATTTTGATTTTCTACGCTTTGAGGGATTGTTTATAGGCTTCCCAGTCAGTATCCAATCTTGTGGACTTAGCTTTGTTAAATAATCGGTGGCTGTTCTTCCTCAGATTGTCTATTTCGACATTCCACCAAAATGGATTAAAGTTGCCCTTGGGTTTAGTGACCGGGCAGGCCACGTCGAGAGCTTTGTTCAGCTTCAGAGTGAAAAGGTCAACCAGATCATCGAGATCTCTGGTGTTACTGGGGGGATGTGGAAGAGGGCTCAAAGTGCGCCTTAGGCATCCTCTGTACAGGGGCCAGATTGTTCTTCTGACATTCCTATATGGTGAATTTGGAGTTGGGTAATCCATGATGTCCAACTGTATGTAACAGTGGTCGGAAAAGGAAGGCATACTGGATACCTTCCAGTTCTGGATCAGATTGATAAAGTTATCAGAGACATGGGTGAAGTCAAGAACGTCCTGTCTATTTCGAGTGATAAAGGTGGTGTCGCAACTTTTATTACAGATTGTTAGCTTTTTGCTTAAAATTAATGCAAGAATGGACTCACCTCTTGCGTTGGTATCAGATCTACACCCTATTTGATGGTGTGCGTTAGCGTCACATCCTACCAAGGTGCGCGCGTTTTGTGAGACCGCATTCATGATTGCGGTTATGAACATCTCCGTCGTAAACCGGTTTATCTTAGGCCAGGTATGCCGGAATGATCCAGAATTGGGTGTCCTTCAACTCCAGGTTGACAGTGGTTGTATCAGGATCACTGAGGTTGGAGAAGAGAAAAGTATTTAGAGGACACTTTACGAGGATACAAGCCCTTGGTTTACCTTCTTTGATAGAATGTAGCAGCTTGTAGTTGGGAGTCCTTAAGCCATAGGTTCTGTCGTTGACAATCCAGGGCTCTTGGATAAGGACTATGTCCTCCCCCGTGGTTGCTAGCCACAGGAGAAGGTTAGCGGAGGCCGCCTTCGAGTAGTGAAGGTTAATCTGTACCACCCGCAGCATTGCGTTTGTTCTCAGAGACCTCCGCCACCGTGGTATCGGCAATGGAGTCCGAGTCAGACGGTTGATCGTCTTTCTCGTCGGTTGGATTGAGAAGGAGGTCTTCTTGCTCCGAGTCAATCTCTATAGCAAGAGGAATGTCCGTCTCCTACTCAGAGACCGCAGTTTCGCGTGACTCCTCGGGTAGCGAGCAAATTGTTAACTTTTCAAGAGGGACCAGGTCCGTGTTCGGATCTGTACGTGCGATTGCGTCCCGACATGTGCACGGTTTTTCTAGGGCAGCTGAGGACGCCGCCTGCTCCAAGTCAGTCTTGTAGACATGGAGATGGGCTCTGTTAAAACCATATCTAATTTTAAAATCCTGGTCAACTAACGAGGTGTGTGATTCCTCGTTGATGACCAGGATGAGAGTCCTCATGTCTCCTTTAAACACATCTATTCTTCCCACCTTCCAGTCCGAGGTATTGAGTTCTGGATTACACAACTGCATAAGTCGCAGGATTTTATCCGGCTCAGCAGGTTCGGCTGGTAGTCTGACCCGAGATCTCGGTCTGTTGGGGATCTTATCCAGATCCACGACCTCCAGCTTGGCGTCAGGCCATACCTCACCGCTACAGTCAATAATAATAACTGTTGGCGCTAAAGTCCAGAGGGAGATCAGGGCCTCGCTTGCTCATCAACTACTCGTTTGTGCGCGCTACTGTTCTCTCACGAGTAGAAGGGACCTACAGTTTTTTGCCGACTCGGAACGGCGAAATTTGAGAAGCTTTCTTAGACAGTTATTACTCTTTGAGTGTTGTCAGCAGCTCGAAAGAGGTGGTGCCGTGAAATATTCGAAAATTTGTGTTAAGCTGGGAATCGAACCTAGACCCTTCGGCGTGTGATTACGCAACGGCGGATACAGTCAATGGCCCTCTTTAAAAGGATCACCGACGAAAGCACCTTAACGTATCCCTGGTGACAGCCTCCGTCTTCGCAGTTGGGGGGCGGTCCCGGAGTCTCCGTTAGGATATCGAAGAGGGCGGTAGCAAGTTTGCATTCCACCTTTCTCCATTTATCCAATCGGATACTATCGTCTGGATCCGAGTGATCCACCACCGCAACCAGAGTTTGGCCCTTTAGGACATCGCTAAGGCGCTTGTTCGCACTGACCTGGCCGTTGTTCCCGCGCTTCTGTCTTTTGGGTGCTGGGATAGATGTTGCCTACAGTGACCTGTCTCTCTTGCCGGTTCCAGAGTCATTGGGCAAAGTAGGGAGGGCAATGTTGTGCTTTGAAAGCAAATCTTTGACCTTCGTTGCCCAGAGGAAGGCTGACAGTTGTTTCTGCCCGCGCCAGTGTCGAGACCGACATCAGGTGTCGGGTAGGCTGCAGGGGGGATTTTTATATCTTTCGGAGTGGAAGTCGTGGAGGACTCAGTAGTCAGGCAAGGTTGTCCAGAGAAACTGACACTGGGGCCTTGTCCGTTTCGTTAGTTTTTGTTGTTGTTGTTTTTGTTGTTATTGTTTTAGTTTCAGTTTTCTTTGTTTGGTCCATTTGGTCTCGGGTAATGCGAGAAAGGGTGATCCGCCTAGGCAGATCTCCAATACGCAGGTAAGGCTAGCTGATCTGGTGGTCTGCCAAAGATTCACCAGATGCTCCGTTTGCGACTGAGCTATTTTTACTGGGCCCTCAGCCTGGTCTATAATCGGCACGGGTCACATGACACCTTGATCCAGCCCAGGGGATAAAAGGTATTGGAATGGGAGAAGGAATGTGGGTACAGGGACGAGTAGGAGATATGATCATTACTTGGTTTTCGGACCTCAACTAGAATCTTTGCGGTATGGGTGACCTTGCCGGATAGAATTAGACAGTAATAGCTCACTAGCATCATCAATCTTACTTAAGCCCCGGAACCGTCGACATAATGAATGATCGGAAAGTGTTTGGATGATGCATTTCTACCCAATACAGTTGAAGATTGACGGTTTGAATAACACAAGAAGAGGCAATGTGGCTTGTATATCTTAAGAGACCCATTTCACAGGAGCTAGTAGTAGACTCGGTAAGATACAAAGGATGTTTCATGTCGCACCAGAAGCACCCTGACGTTCGTTGCTTACACATCGCGGACATTACTTCGTTTAAAGGGTAGAAATGATCGCCTTTAAGATTGTCTTTCAAACAGTCGGATAACGACACGATAAATAAAAATTTCTTTTCTCGCCAAGTTGGCACAGAAAGACGTTTATATATTCTGAAATCTTCACTATTAAGAGTGGCAGCGTTATTTCGATGACAACTCTCTCTGTTACTCGTGCTCTTGGTTGTAACGTCTTGTATAGTTGAATCACAGACAAGAATACCCAGATGTCTCACCTAAAACAAAATACTGGCTGCCGTTTTAAAAAAAAAACAGCCGATAAACGCTTTCAATAATAGAAAGAGAAGCAGCTAGCCGACAAGAAATAAAAATGCGGAGAGAAAAATTCAAAGCGAACATCGAAGAGTGATCACTATACCGATTGCTTGTATTTATGATATTGAACCTGGTAAACGAAGGGTTTCCCATTGGCTTTGTGTAGAAACCATCAAACCGGCATATTAAACTGTGTAAGATAGGTAGGTCATCATCGGCTTATCCAAGGAATGGGACCAGCAGCATAATAGTACACCCAGTGTTAATTTTTGATCCGCCGTGCTTTATAGTTTTGCTAGTTGAAACTCTTCGTTTTTTCGCCTGCGAACAAATGTCCTGATCCCAAGAGTACCAAATATAACTATTTTGGATTCGTCCGTCCATAATATATTGCGTGATTTAGAAGGTTCCCAGTTCAGGAGTTCTTTCGCAAAGTTGGTTCGTTTTTGTGGGTTGATTTTTGACAGTAATTCTGCTTTTCTTGGACTTCTGGCAGGTAAATTCTTCTTTACCAGATTTCGGTTGAGTAATTTTACTATATGTGTTTCATCGGCGTGGGCTACTTTCGTTTCTTCTTTTAGCTTCGTCTTTTTATTTTAATTTATTTTAGTTTTATCCTCAAAAAGCATATTTTTTATAAAAGCACGTTTCTCGGGAGTACATTTCACTTTGCTAACAATGCTGCAATTTTGAAATACTATCTTTAAGGAACTACATAAATATGTGTAGTTTAAAGCCGCTCTTCATAACTTTGCAACAGTTTAAATTCGGTTACATTTCCTTACCGGAAACGAGACCTCTTTTTAGTGATTATCTTGTTTAAGGGTTTTATGAATGATGTAATAAAGATGTTGTGCAATGAATATAAAACGTCTGCCTGATCATAGGAAGAAGTAATTAGCGTAATAGTGACAAAGTCGAACATGGTGCAATAATTTCAAAATTGTACGTGTATACATATGTATGTAGTTGAATGTGGGGTTCATACATTTTAGTCAAATTGAGTATTTCTTAGTGCAGAATTGTAACGATTTTTTGGACACTGTAAATCACAAGGAGTTTAATCGAGTTATAATTAAAATATAAAAATTAAAATTTCTTTCATTCTTACTTGTTATACTCTTTGAGGTTTTATAAAGTGTCTACTTGAAAAAATGTCTTGGATTAGAACTAGATGTATTGTTATTGCCTTTCAAGGCAAAGCGAAAATATCAAAATGTTCCGATTTCCTAAGGAAGGTACCGCTAAATACATTGAGTGAATTGGCAAACAAAAATTAAAACCAAAAAGTCGTTTAAAACTCTTTATAAAATAAAATAAAGAAAATGAAAACAGTGAATTGTTTTTCAATCGTCAGAATGAAGAAAAAACTTATTTAGGACCCAAAACCTTTTCAGAAAGGTATAAATGCAGTAATACTGACCTTAATATATTACATAACATGGATTCCATATTCAACATTTACAAAACCACTACTCAAAGTACTGCCTTCCAACTATATGCTCAAGTTGTGAAAAGAACTCTAAAAACCAATTATATATTTTAACACCGAAAATATACCGCCTAAAAGAACAAAACAACAAAAATAGTCATTAAAAAAACAAACCGTTGTTCAAAGAAGATATTCTGATAATGAAATCACAATAAATTCAAAAAATTTGGCAAAATTAATTATTTCTTAAGATTCAAAGTGCTTTACAGAAGACGATGTCCGTCTTCCGCGGTTGGTTTTCGTGATTTCTTGGAAGACTGACAAACAAATGGTTGTGTACCACTCAGAATTGACTGTTCTGCGTTGTTTTAGTGCTACGGTTGAGACATGTCCAGTTTTTCGCAAAAACAGGCGAACATTGGAAGTGCTTCGTGCGCGAGCAACTTTTGTTGGATTTGGCTCAATTTAAAACACCCATACAGTTGACTGCTGTTTACTTTCGGGCGTTTCATCACCTGTCTTTTCACGATTCATCACCTGTCACGATGTCATAGACGTGTTTCGAAGTAACGCTATCGTATTTGTGGAGCATTTCTTTCGACCAGTCGACACGAGCCATTTTTTTTGAGCGATTGACAAATTGTCCTGGATCCAACGCTAACAAATTTTTTTGACGGTCAAATGTTCGTGCAATATTGAATATATGCTGGTCCTGCTAATGCCTAAGGTTGTCTCAATCTCACGATAGGTCACATGACCATCTTGCAATATCAGTTGGCGCATTGCATCAATGGTTTCCGGAACAACTGGAACAACTGATTCACGACCGACCTTCACGAAATTCGTCTTGCAGGGAACTAAGACCTCGGTTAAATTCACCATACCGTCGATAAACACTGGTCCTTGATGGAGCTTCATCGCAAAAAATTTAATAATGTTCATCGGTGCACTGTTGTTCACTTAATCCACGTCGAAAGTTGTAAAAGAATTTTTCACGATTTAATTCCATTTTTTTTTTGGGCGAGAATGATCTTTTAAGTTACTCTAAACAACACAAATAGCGCTCGAATGAAAAAACGTTCTGAGTACGTATAACTTCAAAAATGTCGAACTTTACTATAGAGCTGGCAATTGCCAGATTGCAACACTAGGGTTGCTCAACCCCGAAATATAAAAGGCAACCTTCGTAAATATTTACGAGATCAGCTTAGGCTAAAACTCCCGCATGTATCTTCGTTACGCAGGTGGATTAATATAAAAAGTTTATTTCCTGGAATCAATTCACATGTTCTTTGTGAAATGAAACAAATAACAAATAATTTGTCACCTATGGAAAGAAAAGTGATACTAATTTTTGATGAAATGAGTATCAAAGCACGTTTACAAATGATGAGGAAGAAAATATCGTCATATGTAACCAAAACACAGACGATTATGAGGAAAGCAGAACAGAAATCGAGGAAATTTGCAACAACTTAAATGAAGAGAATGAAATTTTTTCTATAATACCCGAAGTCAATGAAGTTTTAGTGAGATATTTTGCTGGATACTGTTTCTCCAAGACTTAGCAAAATGGAAAGTATTTGTCAGAAATATATGCAAGCTGTTTCGAAAACCAAAGAAACTTTAAATTTAACAGAGGTGTTAATAAAGCTGAAAGAATATGACTGATATCAAATGAAAAGCCATTGCGTCTATGGCCATCAGAAAAATATTTTGAAGTAAGCCTTTAGGATGTAGAAGTGTTTACTGAATATTTCGATGAGGAACCAATTATGCCAAAAATAAGAAAAACAATTTTACAAAAATACATCGAGGTTACAAATCTCCGTTTCCCGGAATGGTTCATTTAGCACAAATGAATGCTATAAACATAAAGTAGGCCACACCAATTTTTGAATACCTATTCTAAAGTTTGCATGAACAAATAACATTACTCTTTGGAAAAAAATAACAATAAATAAAAAGTTGTTTAAACGTATGTACATGCGTCTTTTTTTCATTATGAAATAAGAAACATTAGTTGAAACAAACAAACGAAGACTCATTCTTTATCCCACTAAAAGCATCACTTTACGTTAATACATCATTTCATTTTCTGTTTAATAACCTAAGGTGACTGCCTAATAAATTTCAATAAAATCGAACCATCCGCCCTAAAATTTTAAATATATGATATCATCAAATGTAGCAAATCTTGCCGAACATCTGAAAAGAGGGAAGAAATAAATTTTGTCTATTTATGATAACGCATAAGTTACGTATGATTGTGCTTGTACTATACACATCCAGCTAGACTTCGTATGTATTCTGTTATTCTGTTGCTTTAGTTAGGGAGATCCTTTAAAAGAGACTGCCTCTCACTGAAAGCGCTTTGCTTTCTAATGATTAAGAGAAAAAAATTTGCCAGTATTTAAAATCGGTATAAAAATCGTGCTTTTCAGTGTTATATGTTAGTCCTTTCTATGGCGGTGAGACTTGTCTGGGTATACTTGTCTGTGGTTGAATAATTGACTCATGAGTTTCTTCTCCTGTGAAGCCGAGAAAGTTCGGTTTTCAGCTGATTCACCGTCAATATGAAAGGATGGATGTTGCCAATATGATGTCCAATACTGTGTTTTGCGTTTTCTAGAAGTTCATGAATATTAACATCACCGATAAGGCTGTTGATATAAACATCTGGAAAACATGTTCATTTTCGTCTTAAGTTTCTGACTTAGAAATTATTTTGCATATTATCCTTTTTTTATTGCAAATTTGTTTTAATTAACATTCAAGTGTATACTTATATACTAGACAAATTTTCTTAAAACTAGCTTAACATTCTTTTCTTATAACTATCTTACTGACCCTAGGCGGATATTCTAAGTTAATATAAACATAGTAGATATTACTGCCTTTCGGCAACTTGATTTTTTTTTATTTTTTAATCTTAATCAAAACTTAAATTAAATTATGCTAAGAAAATTATAAAAAACTTAGTTGAATTCCGTTTTTTTTCTTACATACTAATACTTAATATATTAAACATTAACTATGTTCGCCGTAAGATCGGGTGCACCAGGGCGAATCAGTTATTTATGTGCCTAACGTATATAGCCTATACGTCATGGTGCACCTTTTTTGTATTATATATATAAAACTTAAAACTAAACGTAACTTAAAAACTTACTAATTAAAACTAGAGCTAAGAAGCTGACCACAGACTGCTCAGCTGACAATATTCATCCACATAACAAAACGCATAAAGACAAGTTAATGACGGCAGGGGTCGACTTTAACACAGCCACCAGTACAGATGACGTTCTTTTCCAGACTCTCTCCTGTCTCGGGCGGAGATCGCTCTACTGAACTGAAACAGATCCTCGCGGCTGCGAGCGATGTTCGGTCGCCGATCCACTGTTCGGCGTGCGACATTGAAGATTATAGGGCCTCCCTGTCCTGAACTAGACCAATCATATCTAAATAAAGGAATGCCTCTGGTGGAATAAAGCCATTCTGCCGTACCTTCTCGAAATACAAAATGTTGGGGTAGTAAGCCTCGAAGATCAGGCTGTTGGTAGAAGTCAACGACCGTGAAACGTGCCATCGAATCAATTTTATTATGAAATTATGAATCCTTATCAGGTTTACCTCGTTGTACAAAGTCTCGTTGGAATAAAATTTCTTGTACTCAGATTGGGGAGTTCGATACAACCTGAGACAGGTCCTGAGACACTGCCTCTCCAACAGCCTCGTCTTTTTCATCAGGGAAGGACTCACGTTAAACCACACAGGACAAGCGTACGTACCTTTATCCTGGAATCAAGTTGGCTTTCGTCAGGGCAGCGTCTACATGTTTGTCAAAGTATAGATACTGGTCCAACCAAACGCCTAAGTACCTCACCAAGCCATTCGGAACTTACGCCAGTTTAACTTTGTGTCCCTTGTGGCCCTGGGAGCTTCCTATTTATCCTTTTTGCTGCCACAGTGGTGAAGGGCTTAACTCCTACTAACTTGATATCGTCGCCTTTAGCTTGGCGCAACTCATCTAGGATCTCCTTTAGGTCTATAGAAGGATCCACGCCCTTCAGCAGCGTTGTCTGAACTTTTTCAACCTTCGGGGTGAATGTATAAAAGTTGGCTTTCGTCGCCGTTAATTTGTCCCTAATTTTTCTAAACGAGTCTAGTGAGAAGCAGTGGACACTAAGCTTTAAGGGCCCTCCGTACTTAATTAAGAAAGAAGACGAGCTGCCTGTGATCAACTGACAAAGCTTTGCTACTCCGCTAGTCTCCAGTCCGAAGACGTTTATTGGAGACTTCTCTCCTTTCTTGGCTGTTGCTGCGATTGTTGTTTCTGCTGCGTCTGCTGCTTCTGCTGCTGTGTTGTCTGCTGTTTCTGCTGTTTCTGTTGTTGCTGTTGGTTCTGTTGCTGTGTACTTGAATTTTGTCCCTTCTTCAGCTGGGTCAGTTGCTTGTTGGCTATCTGGGCCAGGGCCTCCTTGGAGGTTGTGACAAAAAGGTGAATGAATCGCGGTGTTGTGCGTTCTTGAGCACTATGCTTCATCGTTTGAAGTCCTGTTTCATTAATGTTGTGAACAATCACATCTTGCTGGGGCCACCTAGATGACAAAGTGTTCGTTGGAAAATATTGATGATGCAGCAGGTTTATTTAATCTGTCAATTAGTGCTGGGTTAGGAGAAGTCACGATGTTCATATTCGCTTACTTCTTTTTCCTAAACCTATTCAAGGCAGCAATGCCTGTGCCAATGCAATTACGATGACAAATGTTAATGCACCGCTTATTGAATATTTGATATTTATTGAATATTACTGAATCTTGTGGTTCGAATTTGATTTGACAGTATTTCTTGACTTTTTTGGAGAGCGATCTCATGTTGCAACCTGGAGATGTGCTGTGATATCCGTGTTCCCACAACATTCGGCTCTTCGTTGGAGTAACTCTGATCCGATGGAAATTCAGAAATATTTGGCAGCGGTAAATACAATGAAATTATCCTCGTTGTTACTGACTTACGTCAAAAAATCATCATGCTGTATTGAAGAATTTGAAGTGAACTATCCCACTTGCCTTAAATTGGGCTGATGAAGAATCTTTCCCACATGCTATGTCTACCTTGACCATGGATGGTGTGCTGTAGATCCAAATGTTTTCATGGTACATTTGTACCCAATACAGTCGAAGATTGAAAGTTTGAATAACACAAGAATATGGAATGTGGCTTGCATGTCTTAAAAGACCCATTTCACAGGAGCTAATAGTAGATTAGATTAGATCAGATTTTTTGATTAGTACATACATTGTTAAATAATGTGGCCGCCGTAGCGTAGTAGGTAGAGTGTCTAGGTTCCATTCCGATTACGGCACCACCTTTTCGAGCTGCTGACAACACTCAAAGAGTAATAACTGTCTATGAAAGCTTCCCAAAACTTCGCCGTTCGGAGTCGGCAAAATAACTGTACGCCCCTTCTACTCGCGAGAAAAGAGTAGCGCGCACAACGCGGTCCCCCTGTGGACTGTCGCGCCAACAATTGTTATTATTATATTGTTATAAATTAACAATTTTTTACATTATAACATACTTGATGACATTCTATATTTTGTTTATGTAATAAAATAGAGTTGAATATCATTTTAATTTATGCCAACAAGTACTTGTATCTTTATGTGGGGCAAACTTAAAGATGAGAGAATTTGATGATAATAAATCCATAAATAGATCAATAAAGGGAATAACAGAAATAATAAATAATTAGAATGGGAACGATTATAGAACTTATATAAAACTTAAAACAAATAATTAATACAATAACAGATACACGAATAATAGATAAACAAGAAAAACTAAAATATATAACAAGTAGCTGAGGTAAAATAGCCAATTTTGTATGGATTTTATAAATATACTAATGTTTTAATTATTTTTGGAAGTTTATTAAACAAGGGAATACTAATGGCAGAATAAAAGTTATAAAATGCAGTGGTGTTGAATTTCGGTACAGTTACCATGTTTTTGGGAAGGCGAAAAATGTAAAAACATTAATTTAGCTTTGAAGCTTATAACTAATTTATGTTCAGCAAAAAAATTACTAAGTAGGTTCATATCCCAATTTAAGTTAACCTCCAAGGGACATTATGACTCATAGAAAACCCAACACCATCGGCAAATGCAGTTGGTGTGTCTTTAAAGTCTAGTTCAAAAAGTGAGTTTATCTAAATTAAAAAGACTCAGTAAGATACAGATACGCACCAGAATGATCCTGACGTTCGTTGCTTACACATCGAGAATTATATTTTGTCTAAGGGGTAGAAATGACCGCCTTCAAGATTGACTATCAAATAGTCAGATGACGGCACGTTAAATACAAATTTCTTTTTTCACCAAGTTAGCAATGAAAGAAGTTTATACACTCTGAAATTCTCACTATACAAGAGTGGCAGCGTTATTTCGATGATAGTATTTTTCTCTGTTACTCGTGCTCTTGGTTGAAACATCTTCTATAGTTGAACATGAGTTTCTTCTCCTGGTGTCATCATGCTTCTTGGTATGTTGTTGTGAACCCGAGAAAGTTCGGTTTTGAGCTTTAATTCGGTTTTCGCCTTTAATTCTTCAGAGGCAACTGGTTCGCTAACATACGGGCTTGTCTTAGCTATTTTCTCCCGTAGCTGCTATATAAAGGTTATCCCAACAAAAATGCACGATTTAAATTACTGATGCAGCAATTGAACTGTTTCTCTGGCTGTATGAGATGTGGCGCCGTCTTGTTGAAACCACATGCCCTCCACATTCATTCCTTCAATTCTGAGCACGAAAAAATTGGTTATTTTTCACGGTATCTAACACTATTGACTGTATGCGCTTGATCTCATTTTCATACAAAAAAGGTCCAATGATTCCTCAAGCCCAAAATCCACACCACACAGTGACACATTGAGGATGCATTTGCTTCTCATGAATAACTCGAGGATTTTCCTTGACCCAAATGCAACAATTCTGCCTATTAACGAAGCCATCAAGATGGAAATGGGCCTCGTCACTAAAGATGATTTTATCGGCAAAATCAGCATTTTCATGTTCACAATGAGAATTCTCTGTTCATTCATGCAACTCTCCATTTTTATTATCCTTATACCTTCTGCTAACAAACAATAATAATTGTTCAAAACAATGACAATTCGAATGGTGCCAAATTTATGGTAAATCTTGCGTTCTTGTTGGAACAACCTTTATATATATAGAGAGATGTCGTACTTTCTCTACTGTTTTACTCTGCATGTACGGCGTATCATGCTTTACCACTTTTTCGATTTTTTGTGATTTTCTAGAAACTCTGCCCAGATCTTTGTTTTGTCTTGGGCTGTCCTTTGAGAAACGTATGCTAGTTCTCTCCAGCTCGCCTGCCAGAGATTTCTGCCTAGCAACTACGAGGTAGACTTCGTTTTTTTAGATAGAGAGATAGATCTTTTATTTCGCATAATATTGTTGACATAAGTATTGTTAATGCACATTTTACAGTGAAGAGATATGATATTGTAATACCTTTCTACTATAATATTTTAAAAAATCAAAAACGGAATTATGTAAACAAGTGAACGATACAGTTTTAGCAATTACAAGTTTTGTATTATGCAAATTATATAATAAATAAATAAGTACATAAATATATAGATAAATAAATAAATAAACAAGTAAATAAATAAATAAATAAATAAATAAACAAATAAATAAACAAGTAAATAAATATGTACATAAATAAATAAATAAATAAAATGCATGTTGGGAGGTTGACAGTCTGTGCGCAGGGACTGTGCAACGGATATGAAGGTCGATCATCCTCTCCAATAGTTTGAGCAGAAATGAGGATAAGCTAATGGGGCGAAGATCATTAGTTTGAACATGAGAGCTTCTTCCCACTTTGGGTATGAATATCATCTTAACTTCTCTCCAGCTAGTTGGTATGTATGAAAAGCGGAGACAACCGTTCAAAACGACCTCGAGCAATGGGAGAATTAACTCTGAGGACTTCAGGAGTTCCTCAGGTGTAATGCCGTCGGGTCCAGGTGACTTGTACGGTTTGAAACTCCGAATGGCCCAGAGTACCTTGCGCTCTGTGACAAGATGAGGGAGCTAGCTTTGTTGACTGTTTGACTCTTGAGTCAGCGGAGATTCCTCCGTGCTGCCTGAAAAGTGTGTGTTGAGTAGAATACCTAGGGATTCTTCACTGGTCATGGTCTTGATTTTGGTTTTCTACGCTTTGAGGGATTGTTTATAGGCTTCCCAGTCAGTATCCAATCTTGTGGACTTAGCTTTGTTAAATAATCGTTGGCTGTTCTTCCTCAGATTGTCTATTTCGACATTCCACCAAAATGGATTAAAGTTGCCCTTGGGTTTAGTGACCGGGCAGGCCACGTCGAGAGCTTTGTTCAGCTTCAGAGTGAAAAGGTCAACCAGATCATCGAGATCTCTGGTGTTACTGGGGGGATGTGAAAGGGCCAGATTGTTCTTCTGACATTCCTATATGGTGAATTTGGAGTTGGGTAATCCATGATGTCCAACTGTATGTATCAGTGGTCGGAAAAGGAAGGCATACTGGATACCTTCCAGTTCTGGATCAGATTGATAAAGTTACCAGACACATGGGTGAAGTCAAGAACGTCCTGTCTATTTCGAGTGATAAAGGTGGTGTCACAACTTTTATTACAGATTGTTAGCTTTTTGCTTAAAATAAATACAAGAATGGACTCACTTTTGCGTTGGTATCAGATCTACCCCATATTTGATGGTGTGCGCTAGCGTCACATCCTACCAAGGTGCGCGCGTTTTTTGAGACCGCATTCATGATTGCGGTTATGAACATCTCCGTCGTAAACCGGCTTATTTTAGGCCAGGTATGCCGGAATGATCCAGAATTCGGTGTCCTTCAACTTCAGGTTGACAGTGGTTGTATCAGGATCACTGAGATTGGAGAAGAGAGAGGACACTTTACGAGGATACAAGCCTTTGGTTTACCTTCTTTGATAGAATGTAGCAGCTTGTAGTTGGGAGTCCTTAAGCCATAGGTCCTGTTGTTGATAATCCAGGGCTCTTGGATAAGAACTATGTCCTCCCCCGTGGTTGCTAGCCACAGGAGAAGGTTAGCGGAGGCCGCCTTCGAGTAAAGGAGGTTAATCTGTACCACCCGCAGCATTGCGTTTGGTCTCAGAGACCTCCGCCACCGTGGTATCGGCAATGGAGTCCGAGTCAGACGGTTGATCGTCTTTCTCATCGATTGGATTGAGAAGGAGGTATTCTTGCTCCGAGTCAATTTCTATAGCAAGAGGGATGTCCGTCTCCTACTCAGAGACCGCGTGATTCCTCGGACCAGGTCCGTGTTCGGATCTGTACGTGCGATTGCGTCCCGACTTGTGCACGGTTTTTCTAGGGCAGCTGAGGCCGCCGCCTGCTCCAAGTCATTCTTGTAGACATGGAGATGAGCTCTGTTAAAACCATATCTGATTTTAAAATCCTGGTCAACTAACGAGGTGTGTGATTCCTCGTTGATGGACCAGGATGAGAGTCCTCATGTCTCCTTTAAACTCATCTATTCTTCCCACCTTCCAGTCCGAGGTATTGAGTTCTGGATTACACAACTGCATAAGTCGCAGGATTTTATCCGGCTCAGCAGGTTCGGCTGGTAGTCTGACCCGAGATCTCGGTCTGTTTTGGATCTTATCCAGATCCACGACCTCCAGCTTGGCGCCAGGTCATACCTCACCGATACGGTCGATGGTCCTCTTTAGAAGGATCACCGACTCCGTGTTAGCGCAGGAAGGCACCTTAACGTATCCTTGAAACCAGCCTCCGTTTTCGTTGTTGGGGGGCTGTCCCGGAGTCTCCGTTAGGATATCGAATAGGGTGGTAACAAGTTTGCACTGCACCTTTCTGCGTTTACCCAAACGGATACTGCCATCTGGATCCCAGTAGTCCACCACCACAACCAGAGTTTGGCCTTTTAGGACATCGCTAAAACGTTTGTCCGTGCAGACCTGGTTGTCATTCTTTTATTTTATATTACTACTAGAAACATTGGTGACAAAAATATCAATTGTAGATGGACTATAACGAGAATTTAATAGTGTATAGGTTGGGGTGGCCGGATACAGAAAAGGGCAGAGTAATAGAGAGATAATGGACAATAGTTCCCAATCATTTGCTCTTTGACAGCCCCAAGCCCTATGTCTACAATTTAGGTCGCCACCAAAAAGGAAGTTATTGCCTTGATTAAACAACTTTGTTGCAGCTCCTCCATTCCCCCGGAGAAATAAACACAAAAGTTAATTAGTTAATTAGTTAGTTTAATCTCAATACCTACATTTTCTATCAACTTAGTTTTCCTAACAGGTAAAAACGAATGTTGAATTGATCTTTTTACAAAAATGGTGACACCTCCACCTCCTCTTCCGATTCTGTCAATTCAAATGTAGAGACATTTACATCATTTTTTAGTAGAGTTTCGGTGACTAGAGCAACATAAATGTTATTTTTAAGAAATTAACGAACTCTGTGGTTTTGTTACAAATACACTTCGCATTCCAATTTACAATGTTTATGTTTCTATCTATCATATTAATTAACATTTGTATACAGAAATTTTGTAGTTAACTGTGCGATAACATTGAATTGTTCAATTTTGATTTTACAAATAGAAAGTTTAGTGACCATTTCCATGGCAAGAGAGTTTAATTCCCCCGGTGAAAACAATGAGCCGGTGTTGCAGCCAGTTGTGTTTCCGGGAGTATAGTCAGCGATGTTACAACTGAACTGAAGAATTATCTCATCGAGCTCGGAATCAAATGCATCGACGTCAAACCAATCACAATAAAATCGAAATTTAATAACCGCACCCCATATATTTACGTTATATATATTGAACGAGGTACAATAAAATTGAGCGAATTCCTCAGCTATCACTAAAGTATCTACAACACTATAGTGAGATGTGATTTCAAAAAACATAATCCATCAAAAATTACTTAGTGTAATAACTGCCAGTTGTATGGACATGACGCCATGCACTGTCACGTGCAGAGCTTCTGTTCTAATTGACATCTGACACAGGACTGCGACTCTCCTCAGACCATAAAATGCGCCAATTGCAGCGGCCCTCACAAATCGTCAGATCCTTCCTGCATCAGCCGAAAGAACTTTATCGACATCCGCAACAACATCGCTTCACGCAATAAAAAAATCAAAAATACACCACATGTATTGGCAGAACCCAATACAACTCATTTTTACCACTTTTCCATTTCCGAGTTCCCACCACTTAATAGCTCAACAGCTGCACAGATTCATGGGGCTACATCAAACTTCAACTCAGTCACTCACAACACATCAATGACCCACACATCAAACTCAGGACCAACATCTCAGATGTCTACTAAACATCGAGCGGAGCATGCAACAAAGCCCAGTTCGATTCCAAGACGCTTGCCTCGCGAAAGCAGTCAATTGTTCTCAATTGAATTGTTCTCTCTTATCTCTAAATTAAGTTCTTGTCTCTCAAAAAATGAGCAATTTAATGTAATATCAACGCTTGCTGTCAAGTATGTATATTCCATCTATGTTAATTAACTCTCTTAAATTAGTAACTTGGAATGCAAGAGGCATTCAACACAAACAAACTGATTTTTTTGATTTTTTTAATAAATAATAAGGTTGATGAAGCGTTAATTACGAGACACTGTTGAAGGAATTAAAGTAGTTTAGTCACCCTAAGTTTGTATGTCACAGATTAGATGGACTTTTTAATAGAGGAGGAGGAGTTGCCATCGTTGTCCGAAAAGGGCTACCACACTCCCTTCTGAAAGCATTTCATCTACGTGTGGTAGAAGCCATTGGGATTGAAATTGCGCTTCTAGATAATTCCAAGCTGAGTATGATTTCCGCCTGAGTCGTTCGCAGACCTCAGTGGAGTGCATACGTGTTTCGGCTTCATATTAAAATCAGAAAGTGTGCTTAGTTAGCAAGCGAAAACAATTCAGCTAGGTGAAGCGGTAGCTCAAGTGGTAGAGCACCAGTGTGGTGATTCCAGTAACTCGGGTTCAAATCCCGGTGGCGGAAAAATAAAATTTTTTTTTTATTTAAAACAAAGTGAAAAGACACTAAGTGTAAGTGAGGAACATGGAGAGTGACGAGCGACCCGAGCTCAGCAAATCGGGTGATTTTAAAACACCGGTGGCGGGGACATCAGGCCACCAAAGTAGTGACGGAAGCATCCGCGTGGCTAGCCCCACGAGCCGGACGACCGAATTAAAAAAAAGGAGAAAGAAGCTGCAGCCGCAGCCCACTGTCACAAAGCGTCGGACGACAACAGCTATGACGTCAGACGAGGAAGTGGTCGCACCGAACAGAGGCGGATCGGTGGCGGCCAGAAAAACTCCGCCAAAGACAACAACAACGGCTGCAATTGACATAGATGCCCTCCAATGTGAATCAGAGGGCAACGAATGTCGATTTTCGTATAGGGGGAGCGACAATTCGTTCCAAGTTCTGGCCACATCCGATGCTGACGATGAGGCAGAACTAATAAGGGAGAAGGAGCAAAAACTGCAGAGGCTCGACGAGGAAAGGGCAAAGCTCGACGCCCATATTAAGTTCCTCTATGACAGGTCGACTGCAAGAAGAGCTGCTGAGAAAATGGCCAAACAGAATGCACAACATAAAGAGCTTCTGGAGCTGAAACAAAAAAGGCAGCAATTGAAGCAGAAGGAACAGCAGTTAGAACCTACACCTTCAACTTCTAAAGCAGCGCAAGAGCTGCAAAAAGCGCAACAGACACAAGGAGTGCAACAACATCAGCAGCAGCAAACGCGGTCAACAACATTCAAAGCAGCTCAACAAAAACAACAAGCGCAGCAGAAACAACAGAAACAACAGAAGCAGGAAGAACGCCAGCAGTCACAACGAAAACAACAACAAAAACAACAGGAGCTACAGCAACAGCAGCAGAAGTCCAAGGTACGCTGCCCACCAATCAACGTCTTTGGTATGGAGACGGACGAGTTGGAGACACTATGTGAGTTGGCCCTAGGGAAAAATAATTTTTGTATTAAATATAAGACCCCACAAACCCACACATTCTATTGCCTAACAATGGATGGGTTTAAGTTTATAAAAGAGAAGTTAGCGGCGTCGAACGCTGACTTCTACACGTACACTCCCAAAGGGGAGAGGCCACAGACCTTGCTCCTCAAAGGTGTAAATCCCTCTACTGACCCGAAGGTCCTCCTCAACAAGCTGCGCCAAGTTGAGAGCGACGAGGTCCAATTCGTAGGGGTTAAGCCTTTTAACACTGCGGCTGCGAAAGCGAAGAAGAAGGCACTTCCCTTCTTCTTAGTTCAGGTATCCCACGGCACTAAAATTGACAACCTACGAAAAATCCGTTTCGTAGGTGGTTTGTGCGTAAAGTGGGAAAAATTAAATAAAACTGACCACGTACTCCAATGTGCGAAGTGTAGAAGGCTGGGTCACGTCGCGGAGAACTGCAATATGGAGTTCCGCTGCGCGCGATGCACATTCAGCCACAACAAAGGGGAATGCCCTTTAGGGACGGAAGAGGTAGAGGACAAGACGCTCCTCAAATGTGTACTCTGCGGAGGAAATGGACACCCCGCAACCTATTTGGGGTGTCCGCGAATCAAAGAGCTCCGTCAGAGAGTAAAGGATGTAAGGAACAAAAAAAAAGTAGAAGCCAGGCCAGTAGCCCGCGCTGTAGCTACTACTGTTACGCCTGGTATCTCCTACGCCCAAATGGTTTCAGGCAGACAACCGGCACAACAGACAGTGCCGAAGGTTGCCCCGGCTCCTATGGCCAGGCAATCTGAAGCTGAGCCCTCCATAAGGGATGTAATGTCTTCCATCCAGTCGATGCAAGCGCAGATGATTGCCTTGCAGAAACAAATGGTCGAACTACAGACCAGTTTCCTTACGCAGACGGCTAGAGTAGATTTCCTCTTCTCTCAGCTGCCTGCAGACAAGCGCGCTCAGATATAATGGGCTCACGCGAGGTAAGAACCCTTAAGATCCTAGCAGTGAATGTAAATTCGCTGATAAGGATCGAGCGAAAACTATCGCTCTCTAATTTGTTGCAAACTCACAAGCCTGACGTGCTGATGGTTAGCGAAACTAAGCTAAGCCCGACGCGCAATCTCAGGTACAAAAATTACCATATAATTAGAAGAGACCGACCCCAATCCACTAGAGGTGGCGGGGTCGCCCTCTTGATAAAAAGTAACATTTATCATAAGGTTGTATATAGCAATGATGTGCGTAGATTTAGTGTGCTAGAAGCAGCGATTGCACGCATCTCTCTCCAAGGTGGAAAGAAGTTGTTCGTGATCGCTGCCTACGCATCAGAACCTCGAAACCCTAACTTTCTCTCTGAGCTCGAGGCTCTCTTCTCTAGCCTCCGATTAAATTCGGAAGAAAATTACTATATTTTAGCCGGAGATTTGAACGCTAAACATGGTGATTGGGGTAACACTAATCCGAATGAGAGAGGAAGCGCTCTCTTAGAGTGGATGGAGCAGAACAATATCGAGTTCAGGCTAGATCTGCTTGCAACTGATAGACCATCCTTTCCTAGAAGCGGGTCCTATCTGGATGTGATGATAATAGACAGACGACTTACGTTACTAAACGTGGATCGACACACGAGGAACTGTTTAACTACGGTCGAGTACGACAGTGATCACTGTGGTCTCGCCGCGGTAATACAGCTTCCGAATAAGCTGGAGGAACTGGAGGAATATGTCCAAACGCATCCTTATAATTACAATAAGGCACGCTGGTCACGTTTCTCTAGAACCTTAGCCAGAGAAATAAGTTCGAGTGTGATCAATCCTCCTACGAACAGAAACCTTACGAACGAAGAGGTTGATGGGTACCTCATACAAATGGACGAAGCTATTCAACGTACAATGGACAAAACTATTCCGAAGGTAGCACATACCGATGATGGCGACATTTATCGGAATGCTACTATCGATGCACTTCACGTGCAAAAAAGTAGACTCTTGTCAAGGCTTAAACTCTTGTACAGGAGGTTTACAGATCCACAAAATGCGGAGATTCGCTGTCTGAAGTCACAGATCAAAGTACTCCAACAGTTAATTCGGCAAAATTACAGTCTATCTGTAAGCTTGCATTGGGGCAATAAGATTCGGGCTGTAAGAACCAACAACCCGAGCATGTTCCCGCAAGTAAATAAAATTTTTCGGAGGAAAGATCATAACGATATTCAGAGCGTTCGACTTGACAGAACACCAGACAACGCGAACCTACTGACTTCAGTTGGCATCAATCCTGATAGGGCAGTGCTTGACAACGACTATTTCGTAGTTGAGGATCCCCAGGAGAAGGTTAGAGTAATTGGGGCTGTTTTCCAGAAAGTTTATACGGTCAACGAAACTCATAGTCCGAATCACGACCTGGAAAACAGTGCCTTGCTAAACCATGTCTGTCTTCGCAATGAAATAAGTCAATGGCGATCCGAGAACTCTGGCTTCACCAGGTTCAATGACGATCTTCCGGCAAATAATGTCGTCGCCGATGATGGAAACAACTCCATCCTTATTTCTAAAGACGAACTCCAAGGTATCCTCAACTCACTGAAGAAGAAGAAGTCAGTGGGAATAGATGGGATACCAAATATTGTTCTGCGACATTTACCCTCTGAGGCGGTGGACGTATACACAACTTTGTTCAACAATGCGCTGAGTAATGCATATTACCCGGTGCATTGGAAAACAGCTGTGGTACAGCCAATTCCGAAACGGGGCAAAGATACCTCCATCCCGACGAATCTCCGTACTATAAGTCTTCTTCCGTGTATAAGCAAGGTATTTGAAAAGATAGTCATTAAGGCACTAAAAGAATGGGTTGAGGAAAAACAATTAATACCGGAAAACCAATTTGGCTTCAGGGCGGGGCACGACACCATTCATGCCGCGTCTAAATTGGTTTCCGACATTCAGTGGAATAGAAACAAAACACAGTGCACAGGAGCCTGCCTGATTGACATGGAAAAAGCATTCGACTCCGTGTGGCTAGAAGGTCTTTTCCTTAAGTTAGTCAGGCTCGGCATTCATAAAACATTGCTATATATGATCTATGACATGGTTACAGGCAGGAAGTTCGTTGTGAAAAATGGCAACGAAATTTCCACCACTGTGTTCCATATAAGAAATGGGTTGCAACAAGGGGCGGTTGGTTCGCCGATCTTGTTCAGTATATTCACTAGTGATCTTATAGGTTCTATGCCCAACTTAATAGCGTTTGCCGATGATCTAATCGCGTACAGATCAGGGCCAAAGGTAGAAGAAATAAATGGTTTGTTGCAGAGTGACTTCGATGCAATTCAACGATTTTGCGACGACTGGAAGTTGAAAATCAACTACCAGAAGTGTGAAACTATCCTTTTCAGAACCCCGCTGTCCAGAGCCTCAAGGGACACGAAAATTAACTGGCGCAAGTTCGGCATAGTTGACCCACTGGGACAGCCATTGACCGTGAAGAATGTAGTAAGGTACCTAGGCATCTGGTTGGACCAGTATCTATATGGTGATATCCATGTGAATACAGCTCTGACCAGAGCTAAGAATACCTTCGCTATGGCAAGAGGGCTGTTTTACAGCAGCCAACTTGACACCAGAGTGAAGGTAACCTGCTACATGGCCCTTATCCGGCCGATCATGGTTTACGGTTGTCCTGTGTGGTTCAACGTGAGTCCTTCCCAAATGGAAAAGATGAGGGTATTCGAGAGGCGGTGCCTTCGGGCCTGTCTTCGTTTATATCGAACACCAGAATCGCAGTACAAAAAATTCTACCCCAACGAGGTTCTGTACAACGAGGCAAACCTTATAAGGATAGATAATTTTATTATTAAGTTGATTCGTAGTCACACTGCTCGAGCCATGACTTCAACCAACAGTCTGATCTTTGGGGCTTACTACCCAAATGAAATGTATCATAAACGGGTGCGTCTTAACGGCTTCATTCCACCTGAAGCTTTCCCCTACTTGGACACTAAAGGCCTGATTCAAGATAGGGAAGGCTGCCCTATCATCTTCCATGTCGTACGCCGAACAGTGGAAAGGCGACTTCAATACGAGCCGGACGTCGCTCGCAGCCACGAGGAACTCCTACGGTTCAGTAGAGCGATTTCTGCCCGCGACAGAGCAGTCTCTGCAAAGGAACGGCTATTTTATTGGTGGTTGCACCAGAACCAGCCTTCGGAGCCGCTAAGTTCTTAAAATGAAAGACGGGGTAGTTGAGTCAGCAGGGCCAACTCGTATAGGTTAAGTTAGATCTAAGGCATTATAGACGGAAAAAATAAAAACAAAAAAAAAAAAATAAAAAATAAAAAAATAAACACAAAAAAAAACAAAAACAAAAAATACAAAAAAACAATAAAAAACTTAAAAAAAAGGTGCTCTACGGCGTATTAGATATATATGTTTAGCATATAGATAACATATACGCCCTGGAGTACGCGTCTGTAACGTTATACGGACATAGTTAAGATTTTAGTTAAGATTAGTGTAAATAGTTAAATAAATTTAAGTTGTATGTTTTATTAGTGTATATATTTGAGTTAAGTTTTTTGTTAATTTTTAAGGTAGCATAGTTAGGATATAAGGGTTAAGTTAGGTTAAGAATAATACATTTTGAAATCCAAGTTTTTTTTTTTTAATTTTCTTGGACGAAATGAAAAATTATTTTACGTTTTAATGCTAAACTTTACAAATATAAGAAGCCGAAAGGCATACGACAAAAAATCTAGATTAGCTTAGAGTACTCATGAAGAGTCAGTAAGTTAGAGTTAAGATCATTTGATTATACTTGTAAGCTAGTTTAAGTATTTTTGTCTAGCATGTAAGAAAATGAACTAAGGAAAATAAAAATGCACTGAAAAAAAAAAAAAAAAAAAAAATGATTTCCGCCTATTTCCCTGAAGGAAACGGTAACACGGAGAAAAGGGCTCAGTTTAGAAATGATCTCACTAGGCTACTAGGTTGCCTCAGAGCAAATTGTTGGGGCAATATTCTTCACGATATTGCCACCACTGCTACAAACTGAAATATATTGTATCCTCCTGAACCTATATATATTCCGTATTCTGTTTCTGGTAATCCTTCTACTCTGGATTTTTTCATCACATATATCCTTGAACACTGCTCATGTCCTAAAACAATAAACAATCTAGCATCCGATCACCTACCTGTCTCTATGGTTACGAGTTTGAGTTCAAAGATTACTCGCGAAGAAAAGTTGTGCTACCACAGATCTGATTGGAATAGATTCAAAGCCTTCATTAACAGAAATGTTAATATTATCAACACGATTACAATTGCTGAATTAAACACAACAGTTCAGGTTGATAATTTGTTAAGAGATTTTGTTGATGTCATACACAATGCCGCGGATTTTGCTATTCCTAAACGTTCAGCTACAACCCTCAATAAGCTACGTATTCCTACTGAAATCCAAGATCTTATTTGTCGCAGAAATGCAGAGAGAAGGAAGTGGATACGCGATCGAATGGATTGCTTCTATGAGAATACTAAAATGCTTAACTCAATTATCAAAGACAAAATTTTAGCTTTCAGGAATGAAGGTTGGAACCTTCTTCTCTCCACGTTTGACAAGGCAAGTCGTCCCTTTTGGAAAATGAACAAAGTTATTAAAAACAGAGGCAATATTGTGCCTCCACTTAAAGTGAACAATAATGTTTATATTTCTCAGAAGGAAAAGGCAAATATCTTGGAATCCACACTTAAGGGATATTATTTATCAGGTGCTCACCTCAGCGATATAGCTACCAAAAATCAGGTGCTCTCCTCTCTATCCACAAATTCTGATATTCCTTTTGTCATTAACGAAACCTATTTTTAAAACTTAAATGAAATAAACAATATACATAAAGTTTAAAAAAACGAAAAACGCCAGGAATTGAAAAATAAATAATACGCTTTTGAAGGCATTACCTAAAAAAGGCGTGAAGTTGTTGCAGCTAATTTTTAACTTATGCTTAAATCTGTATTATTTTCCCTCCGATTGGAAAATTGCTAAGGTTATTCCAATAGCCAAACCAGGTAAACCCAAGGAAGATGCTACTAGCTACAGGCCTATTAGCTTACTAAGCAGTTTGAGTAAAATATTTGAATGAATAATCAAAGTAAGAATTAAACAACATTCTGATATAAATAAAATCCTTTTTGAAACCCAATTCGGTTTCCGCAGATATCATTCAACTTGCCATCAGATTGTAAGAATTCAGCGACACATCAAAAATAAATTCATGGCAAAAGAATCAACTGGCTTGGTATCGCTTGATTTAGTTCGATACGGTGTGGCATGATGCGCTTGTTCATAAACTTTATCGGCATGATTTCCCAATTCCATTAATAAAATTAATTAAAAGTTTTTTAAAAGATAGGTGTGTATGGTGTGCTTGGGTAATACCTATTCATCCATGCAAAGTGCTGTTTTTGGTGTTCCTCAAGGATCAAATCTTGGACCTATTTTATTCAACCTATTTGTATCTGATATACAAATACAAGCGGAAAATTCTGAACTTGCAATGTTTGCTGATGATACCGCCATATTCGCATCTGGTGTAAAGTTCTCGGATGTGTTCACGACGTTGCAAAATGCACTTCATCAAATTGAACATTATTGCACAAAATGGAAGCTAAAGATAAACGCTGAAAAAACTCAAGCTATCTGGTTCACTAGACGAAGAAAAGAATGTTTTTTACCTAAAAGAAAGCTTAATCTAGATTCAATCGAAATAGAATGGGCAGACTCGTGCAAATATCTAGGAGTAGTCCTAGATAAAAAACTAACCTTCCAAAGGCACATTGCCAATCGTATAGATAAAGTAAATAAAGTAACAAGAATCATTTATCCGTTTATAAATAAGAAATCTGTGCTTAGCAATATAAACAAAATCATTTTGTTCAGAACTATTTTTTAACCCATACTCTTATATGGTTAACCTGTTTGGTTTGATTGTGCAAAAACGCATATATTGAAACTGCAAAGAAGTCAAAATAAATTACTCCAAATAATGATTGGATTGCCTAGAGATTTTCCTACTGCTCGTCTGCATGATATAACCTGCGTCAACCTTATAATTACTATATTAAATAAAATCCAAATAAAATTCTAAAATAATTGTTCTTTTTCGGAACATCGACTAATTACTCAATTAAGTGTGCAAGAGGGTTAATATGCAATAGTAGGTTTAAGATTTAATTAAGGGTTTTTGTTGGTAGCTTTTCCCTTGAAGTAAAATAATGCAGCAAATGAAACTTTATTTTACAAATACATTGAACTACAGTTGTAAAGGAAACTCTCCTAAATTTCTAACTTGTTATGTTAATTACATCTTAATGAATTGTATCGAATTGGCTAATGAATAAATTAAATTGATTCTACGGCTATCAAATCAAAACGAATAGACCTCGGTTATTATATCGTCTTGTTATTTTATGTTTGTTCTTAAAGTTCTTCGATTATTATTATATTCGAAGGACCAAATGTTTGGCTTTGTAGTCAAATAGGAAATAAATGATGACTCCTTACCGCTGGTGGAGGGAAGTCAATGTGTGCTGGTTACTTTAATGGACTGTCCTTTATTTACAAATAATTTCACTTAAATACTACAAATTTGCTTACTTTACGATAATAATATGAAAACGCGGGGAAACGAAATGCACAAAGGTGAATGAATCGCGCTGTTTTGCGTTCTTGAGCGCTGTGCTTCATCGTTTGGCATCGTGTTTCGTTATTGTTATGAACGATCACATCATGCTGGGGCCGCCTAGACGACAAAGTGTTCGTAGGAAAATATTGATGTTCCAGCAGGTTTATTTCCTCGGTCAATTAGTGCTGGGTAAGGAGTGGTCACGATGTTCATATTCGCTAACTTCCTTTTCCTACACCTTTTCAAGGCAGCAATATCTAGTGCAATTACGATGGCAAATGTTAATGCACCGCTTATAAAATATTACTGAATCTTGTGGGTTCGAATTTGATTTGACAGTATTTCTTGACTTTTTTGGAGAGCGATCTCATGTTGCAACCTGGAGATGTGCTGTGATATCCGATATATTTGGCAGCGGTAAATACGATGAAATTATCCTCGTTGTTACTACTGACGTCCAAAAATCATCATGTTCTATTACAGAATCCCGCAGTTTGGTTGCAACTGCACTATTCCACCTGCCGTCAATTGGGCTCATGAAGATTCTTTTCCACATGCTATGTCTACCTTGACCGCGGATGGTGTGCTGTAGATCCAAGTGTTTTCATGGTACCCAATACAGTTGAGGATTGACGATTTGAATAACACAAGAACACACAGTGAACACACAGGAGCTAGTAGTAGACTTGGTAAGATACAAATGGTGTTTCAGGTCGCACTATCATCCTGACGTTCGTTGCTTACACATCGAGGATATTATTTCGTCTAAAAGGTAGAAGTGATCGCCTTCAAGATTTTCTATCAAATATTCGGATGACGGTACGATAAATACAGAGTTGCCGTACGATCTTCCTGAAGTAGTGCGATTCGTTAAAGATTGAGTAAATGGTTTTAATTTTCTGTGACTCCTGCTATTTTCTGTTCATATTGAATCGCAACGTCTCCATCAGGAATCCCAAACAATTTGTTGCTGATTGTTCCGATGAAGTCAAATGAAATTTGTCAAATACACGAAATAAATAAATCAAAACGCCAATACTTCAAATAACAATTGCAAAAAAACTATTATTTATATTTATATTACTTATCAATCGCTGGCCAAGGGTGTGGTGTTGTATGTTGTCGAGATCCAAGTGAACGAGAGATTTCGCGATTTTTCAGTGCTATTAATAGGAATTGCTTGTTGTCAAGGGAGACATTTTAGATCACGACTCCTTTGAACATTACAGTGAAAGAAAGTATGAATGTTTAGAGTAATTTATGACTCTTATGTTTTAGCACATCATAAGAAGGCAAGTTAAACAAACAAGAAGTTAAAGTGAGAAGAAAATATGAAAATATGAAATTAGAAGAGAGCGAATGAAAGTACAAAACAAACGACATGTTATAGCTAGAGAGGAACTATGGATTATATGAAGTTCATAATATGTCATGATAAAAACAGTTAATGTTATGAGTCCTAAACGTCCCGCCACTCCTGGAACAAGTTTCAGGACATCGGTAGAAGAGCCAGTTTTGTTATTGGTCGGACAAAGGTACCTGTTGCTGTCCGAACGACTTCAACTATGTTATCAGCACCTGGGTTGACTGAATTGATGCGACCTAAGATCCATTTTGTTGGGGGTGTGTTGGGTTCTTTGATGACGACTTGATCCCCAGGCTTGAAGTTGGTTGTTGGTCTTCGCCATTTCGGTCTTTCCTGTAGCGTCGAAAGATACTCGCTGTGCCACCTCTTCCAGAATCCTTGTACCATTTTTAGCACATGATTCCATCGTGAGAGACGGTTGATTGGAACATCAATGTTCGCTGGTTCTGGAACGGCAGTCAGTGGCTCACCTATGAGAAAATGTGCTGGTGTTAATGGATTCAAGTCAACATCAGATATTGCACACAGAGGACGAGAATTAAGAATGGCTTCTATTTGTGTAAGTACAGTGCAAAGTTCTTCAAAAGTAAGTATTGCATTGCCTGCAACACGACGCAAATGAAGCTTAACTGACTTCACACCGGCCTCCCATAAGCCACCAAAGTGTGGCGAAGAAGGGGTATGAAGTGCCAATTTATACCGTCCTTGGCGAGAGCAGCGGTATTGACGTCATTATGGGTTTGCCCTATTACTAATTTGTGCATTTCTGTAAGACACCGACGATCGCCCTGAAAATTTGTGCCATTGTCACTGTATATGTTTGTGCATTTGCCACGACGGGATCCGAAACGACGCAAGGCTGCGATTTTTTTTTTTTTTTTTTTTTTATAATTGACGCGTGCAAAAGGGGTTGCGAGTACCCTTAAGTGACCGGATCAAGTCACAGCACGGGCCGAAGGTATAGAGGAAGAGAGGGAGAGGAGGTACCGATGCACATTGGTTTTAAATGCCTGTGGATTGTAATGAGGAGGAAAAATCGTGCTGGGAAGAGCATTCCAGATTCGTGTAGTGCAACTAAAGAACGAGTCTCTGAATTTGACTGTACGTCCGAAAGAGGGCCACCACTGCTACAAACTGAAATATATTGTATCCTCCTGAACCTATATATATTCCGTATTCTGTTTCTGGTAATCCTTCTACTCTGGATTTTTTCATCACATATATCCTTGAACACTGCTCATGTCCTAAAACAATAAACAATCTAGCATCCGATCACCTACCTGTCTCTATGGTTACGAGTTTGAGTTCAAAGATTACTCGCGAAGAAAAGTTGTGCTACCACAGATCTGATTGGAATAGATTCAAAGCCTTCATTAACAGAAATGTTAATATTATCAACACGATTACAATTGCTGAATTAAACACAACAGTTCAGGTTGATAATTTGTTAAGAGATTTTGTTGATGTCATACACAATGCCGCGGATTTTGCTATTCCTAAACGTTCAGCTACAACCCTCAATAAGCTACGTATTCCTACTGAAATCCAAGATCTTATTTGTCGCAGAAATGCAGAGAGAAGGAAGTGGATACGCGATCGAATGGATTGCTTCTATGAGAATACTAAAATGCTTAACTCAATTATCAAAGACAAAATTTTAGCTTTCAGGAATGAAGGTTGGAACCTTCTTCTCTCCACGTTTGACAAGGCAAGTCGTCCCTTTTGGAAAATGAACAAAGTTATTAAAAACAGAGGCAATATTGTGCCTCCACTTAAAGTGAACAATAATGTTTATATTTCTCAGAAGGAAAAGGCAAATATCTTGGAATCCACACTTAAGGGATATTATTTATCAGGTGCTCACCTCAGCGATATAGCTACCAAAAATCAGGTGCTCTCCTCTCTATCCACAATTTCTGATATTCCTTTTGTCATTAACGAAACCTATTTTTAAAACTTAAATGAAATAAACAATATACATAAAGTTTAAAAAAACGAAAAACGCCAGGAATTGAAAAATAAATAATACGCTTTTGAAGGCATTACCTAAAAAAGGCGTGAAGTTGTTGCAGCTAATTTTTAACTTATGCTTAAATCTGTATTATTTTCCCTCCGATTGGAAAATTGCTAAGGTTATTCCAATAGCCAAACCAGGTAAACCCAAGGAAGATGCTACTAGCTACAGGCCTATTAGCTTACTAAGCAGTTTGAGTAAAATATTTGAATGAATAATCAAAGTAAGAATTAAACAACATTCTGATATAAATAAAATCCTTTTTGAAACCCAATTCGGTTTCCGCAGATATCATTCAACTTGCCATCAGATTGTAAGAATTCAGCGACACATCAAAAATAAATTCATGGCAAAAGAATCAACTGGCTTGGTATCGCTTGATTTAGTTCGATACGGTGTGGCATGATGCGCTTGTTCATAAACTTTATCGGCATGATTTCCCAATTCCATTAATAAAATTAATTAAAAGTTTTTTAAAAGATAGGTGTGTATGGTGTGCTTGGGTAATACCTATTCATCCATGCAAAGTGCTGTTTTTGGTGTTCCTCAAGGATCAAATCTTGGACCTATTTTATTCAACCTATTTGTATCTGATATACAAATACAAGCGGAAAATTCTGAACTTGCAATGTTTGCTGATGATACCGCCATATTCGCATCTGGTGTAAAGTTCTCGGATGTGTTCACGACGTTGCAAAATGCACTTCATCAAATTGAACATTATTGCACAAAATGGAAGCTAAAGATAAACGCTGAAAAAACTCAAGCTATCTGGTTCACTAGACGAAGAAAAGAATGTTTTTTACCTAAAAGAAAGCTTAATCTAGATTCAATCGAAATAGAATGGGCAGACTCGTGCAAATATCTAGGAGTAGTCCTAGATAAAAAACTAACCTTCCAAAGGCACATTGCCAATCGTATAGATAAAGTAAATAAAGTAACAAGAATCATTTATCCGTTTATAAATAAGAAATCTGTGCTTAGCAATATAAACAAAATCATTTTGTTCAGAACTATTTTTTAACCCATACTCTTATATGGTTAACCTGTTTGGTTTGATTGTGCAAAAACGCATATATTGAAACTGCAAAGAAGTCAAAATAAATTACTCCAAATAATGATTGGATTGCCTAGAGATTTTCCTACTGCTCGTCTGCATGATATAACCTGCGTCAACCTTATAATTACTATATTAAATAAAATCCAAATAAAATTCTAAAATAATTGTTCTTTTTCGGAACATCGACTAATTACTCAATTAAGTGTGCAAGAGGGTTAATATGCAATAGTAGGTTTAAGATTTAATTAAGGGTTTTTGTTGGTAGCTTTTCCCTTGAAGTAAAATAATGCAGCAAATGAAACTTTATTTTACAAATACATTGAACTACAGTTGTAAAGGAAACTCTCCTAAATTTCTAACTTGTTATGTTAATTACATCTTAATGAATTGTATCGAATTGGCTAATGAATAAATTAAATTGATTCTACGGCTATCAAATCAAAACGAATAGACCTCGGTTATTATATCGTCTTGTTATTTTATGTTTGTTCTTAAAGTTCTTCGATTATTATTATATTCGAAGGACCAAATGTTTGGCTTTGTAGTCAAATAGGAAATAAATGATGACTCCTTACCGCTGGTGGAGGGAAGTCAATGTGTGCTGGTTACTTTAATGGACTGTCCTTTATTTACAAATAATTTCACTTAAATACTACAAATTTGCTTACTTTACGATAATAATATGAAAACGCGGGGAAACGAAATGCACAAAGGTGAATGAATCGCGCTGTTTTGCGTTCTTGAGCGCTGTGCTTCATCGTTTGGCATCGTGTTTCGTTATTGTTATGAACGATCACATCATGCTGGGGCCGCCTAGACGACAAAGTGTTCGTAGGAAAATATTGATGTTCCAGCAGGTTTATTTCCTCGGTCAATTAGTGCTGGGTAAGGAGTGGTCACGATGTTCATATTCGCTAACTTCCTTTTCCTACACCTTTTCAAGGCAGCAATATCTAGTGCAATTACGATGGCAAATGTTAATGCACCGCTTATAAAATATTACTGAATCTTGTGGGTTCGAATTTGATTTGACAGTATTTCTTGACTTTTTTGGAGAGCGATCTCATGTTGCAACCTGGAGATGTGCTGTGATATCCGATATATTTGGCAGCGGTAAATACGATGAAATTATCCTCGTTGTTACTACTGACGTCCAAAAATCATCATGTTCTATTACAGAATCCCGCAGTTTGGTTGCAACTGCACTATTCCACCTGCCGTCAATTGGGCTCATGAAGATTCTTTTCCACATGCTATGTCTACCTTGACCGCGGATGGTGTGCTGTAGATCCAAGTGTTTTCATGGTACCCAATACAGTTGAGGATTGACGATTTGAATAACACAAGAACACACAGTGAACACACAGGAGCTAGTAGTAGACTTGGTAAGATACAAATGGTGTTTCAGGTCGCACTATCATCCTGACGTTCGTTGCTTACACATCGAGGATATTATTTCGTCTAAAAGGTAGAAGTGATCGCCTTCAAGATTTTCTATCAAATATTCGGATGACGGTACGATAAATACAGAGTTGCCGTACGATCTTCCTGAAGTAGTGCGATTCGTTAAAGATTGAGTAAATGGTTTTAATTTTCTGTGACTCCTGCTATTTTCTGTTCATATTGAATCGCAACGTCTCCATCAGGAATCCCAAACAATTTGTTGCTGATTGTTCCGATGAAGTCAAATGAAATTTGTCAAATACACGAAATAAATAAATCAAAACGCCAATACTTCAAATAACAATTGCAAAAAAACTATTATTTATATTTATATTACTTATCAATCGCTGGCCAAGGGTGTGGTGTTGTATGTTGTCGAGATCCAAGTGAACGAGAGATTTCGCGATTTTTCAGTGCTATTAATAGGAATTGCTTGTTGTCAAGGGAGACATTTTAGATCACGACTCCTTTGAACATTACAGTGAAAGAAAGTATGAATGTTTAGAGTAATTTATGACTCTTATGTTTTAGCACATCATAAGAAGGCAAGTTAAACAAACAAGAAGTTAAAGTGAGAAGAAAATATGAAAATATGAAATTAGAAGAGAGCGAATGAAAGTACAAAACAAACGACATGTTATAGCTAGAGAGGAACTATGGATTATATGAAGTTCATAATATGTCATGATAAAAACAGTTAATGTTATGAGTCCTAAACGTCCCGCCACCCCTGGAACAAGTTTCAGGACATCGGTAGAAGAGCCAGTTTTGTTATTGGTCGGACAAAGGTACCTGTTGCTGTCCGAACGACTTCAACTATGTTATCAGCACCTGGGTTGACTGAATTGATGCGACCTAAGATCCATTTTGTTGGGGGTGTGTTGGGTTCTTTGATGACGACTTGATCCCCAGGCTTGAAGTTGGTTGTTGGTCTTCGCCATTTCGGTCTTTCCTGTAGCGTCGAAAGATACTCGCTGTGCCACCTCTTCCAGAATCCTTGTACCATTTTTAGCACATGATTCCATCGTGAGAGACGGTTGATTGGAACATCAATGTTCGCTGGTTCTGGAACGGCAGTCAGTGGCTCACCTATGAGAAAATGTGCTGGTGTTAATGGATTCAAGTCAACATCAGATATTGCACACAGAGGACGAGAATTAAGAATGGCTTCTATTTGTGTAAGTACAGTGCAAAGTTCTTCAAAAGTAAGTATTGCATTGCCTGCAACACGACGCAAATGAAGCTTAACTGACTTCACACCGGCCTCCCATAAGCCACCAAAGTGTGGCGAAGAAGGGGTATGAAGTGCCAATTTATACCGTCCTTGGCGAGAGCAGCGGTATTGACGTCATTATGGGTTTGCCCTATTACTAATTTGTGCATTTCTGTAAGACACCGACGATCGCCCTGAAAATTTGTGCCATTGTCACTGTATATGTTTGTGCATTTGCCACGACGGGATCCGAAACGACGCAAGGCTGCGATTTTTTTTTTTTTTTTTTTTTTATAATTGACGCGTGCAAAAGGGGTTGCGAGTACCCTTAAGTGACCGGATCAAGTCACAGCACGGGCCGAAGGTATAGAGGAAGAGAGGGAGAGGAGGTACCGATGCACATTGGTTTTAAATGCCTGTGGATTGTAATGAGGAGGAAAAATCGTGCTGGGAAGAGCATTCCAGATTCGTGTAGTGCAACTAAAGAACGAGTCTCTGAATTTGACTGTACGTCCGAAAGAGGGCTTGAGGGTGAATTGATGGGCATTCCTAGCGAGGCGTGTATTGCGGGTGAATTCTTGAAGGGGAGGAATGCAACTGGCTAATTCGTCTGAGCATTTCTTGTTGAAATAGCGATAAAAAAGTGACAACGACGCGACATTACGTCGGTGTTCTAACGAGTCAATCGACTTCGCAATATTACTGTCACCTATAAGTTTTATCGCTCGCTTTTGAATTCTATCCAGCAGGTGCAGGGAGGTCTTAGAAGCACCTGACCAGATAGGAGCGTTATACTCAAGTTTTGGGCGTATGTATGCCTTGTATATTGTAGCCAGATCAGAGGGGGTGAAGTACTTCTTGCATCGTTTAAGGAAACCTAGACATTTCGCAGCATTTTTGGCGACCTCAAATATGTGATCGTTCCAACTAATTGTTGGGTTGATACACATACCGAGGATGGAAAGTCTTTCGGTTTCAACAACGCAAGTGCCGTTCATGGATAACGGCTGATTATTTTGTGATCGCTTTAACGACAGTAGACAGCACTGTGTTTTGGAAGCATTAAATTCCACTCTATTCTTATTTCCCCAATCGATTATGCTGTCAAGGTCGGAATTTAATGTGCTTAACATACGCTGCCGTTCCGATTCTAAGGCCGAAGTGGAGGGACGTGAGCCAAGGAACGAATATGAAAAGCTGAGGGTACTGTCATCAGCGAAGGAATGAATAGGATTAGAAGTAGCAGACAAGAGATCATTTATAAAAATGAGAAAGAGTGTCGGAGACAAAACAGAGCCCTGGGGAACACCAGCATTAATATAGTGGATATCAGACTTGAATCCATCCAAAACGACTTGTATTGAACGATTCGAAAGGTAATTTCTAATCCATTGAAGAAGAGACTCATCGATCCCAAAAGCACGCATTTTCGACAAGAGAGCCTGGTGCCAGACCCTGTCAAATGCCTTAGAAATATCAAGCGCAACAATCTTGCTTTCTCCCGCATTGTGCAAAGATTGGTTCCACTTTTCAGTGAGATATGCCATCAGATCACCAGTGGAACGGTTGCTTCGGAAGCCGTACTGCCGGTCATTAAGAAGCTTCCGGGACTCAAGATATTTCATAAGCTGACGGTTTATCAGCGTTTCCATGACCTTGGAGAGAAGGGACGTTAGTGCTATGGGTCGGTAGGAGGTGGGTGACGAACATTCGCCCTTTTTAGGGACGGGCTGGACAAATGCAGTTTTCCACTTACTCGGAAAGAGCCCTGAAGAGTAGGACAGATGGAAAAGCTTACGCAGTGGTTTTGCCAGCGTAGAAGAACACCTCTTCAGAAGAACAGGGGGTATACCATCCGGGCCAGCGGATTTGTGTATGTTTAGATCTTTAAGTACTCTTGCTACTGTACGAGTGCGAAAATGGATTTGCCCCATGGAGAAATTTACGCTCTCAAGTACAGGTGGGGACAAAGTGTTATCTGGCAGCGTTGAGCTAGCTGCAAAGTGTGCAGCAAGCAGATTAGCTTTGTCCAAAGAGCTGACAGCTGGAATGTCATTGCAAATGAGCGTTGGGATCGAAGACGAGGCTGAATTCCTTATGTTTTTTACGAAAGACCAAAAGCTTCTGCTACCCTTGGGGCATTGTAGAACTTTTTGCCTCAACTTTTGGTCAAAGGAGAATTTAACACGTCTTATTAATGCATTACAGTCATTTCGGATCCGTTTGAACTTTTTCCGGGCTTCCTCAGAAGGGTTGGCTTTATAATCCCGGAAACTCAACTCTCTCACCCTGATAGCCTCTTTGCAGCTCAAGTCGAACCACGCGTTTGCCTTAGGCTTGATGCTCTTCACTCTGTGAGGAATGAAGGACCTCATGCCCAGCGAAATAATGTTTGTGATCGCATCAGTAGCGGCATCCACGTCACTATCGAGGAAGCATAGTGACCAGTTAAAATTCCTAAAGAAGTTGTTAAGTCCGCTCCAGTTGGCTTTCTCGTAGAGCCATACTGTTCTTTTCGGAATTTGTTCTCTAACTGTGTGGGAGGAGTACGAGAATTTGGCTGACACGACACAGTGGTCGGACGAGCCTAGAGGCGACAATATATCAATTGAATATTTTTCCGGATGAGAGGTGAGAAACAGATCCAAGGTGTTAGCGGTATGATCTGCAATGTCAGGTATTCGTGTTGGCTCATTCACAAGCTGGGTTAAATTATTTACCTCAGCGAAGATTTCAACATACCTTCCTTCGGGTGTTGTCTGGCCTGAATGTCGAAGCCAAGTAGAATTGTGTACATTGAAATCGCCCGCAATAGCGATTTCAGTGCGAGGGTACAGGGATACAATTCTTGTGATGGAGTCAGACAGCGCATCAAACTCATTATAAGTTGAGTTGCTGTCCAGGTTTGGACTTCTATAAATAAAGCAGTAGTGGATTAAATGCTTACGGACAAAGAGTTTTAACCACAGAAAATTAAATTCCGGATTGGAACAGTGGCCATATTGTGGTTGAATTTGGTAAGCAACATCACTACGCACATAAATGGCGAGACCGCGGTGTAAAAAGAATAAGGGCACCAAGCTATATCCAGGCAGGTTCAAATCCGATAAATCGGTATTCTCACCCACCTGTGTTTCGCTCAGCGCCAAGACAGCTGGTTTGTGACGAGAGAGGTGGACGTAAACGGCAAAGAGATTAGTTCTCAGTCCGCGAATGTTACTCACGTCAACACGAAATTGCCCCCTCATGTCAGTCGTAGGCATTTGAAAACCAACTCCGACAATGCAGTTGGTGAAAGTAAGCAGAGTTCAGAAGTGTAAATTCAGCGATTAGCTTCACAAAACAAATAAACGTAGGTGTTATGCCCGTACATTGACTTGAATTGGTCCACTAACAAAAATTCACACTTCCGAATCCGCTATGTCAGATGTTAGGCAGACTCGGACATCGCCCCAGCCCGTCTGGTAAATCAAACGGGAGTTGCGACCGAGAATGCCCAACAGTGGCTTGTGAAGGAGTGGGAGAGGGGGGAGCGGGCCGAGTGCGCTCTACCGAATCACTTCACTGCACTACACTGCACTACACTGCACTTTTTTTTTTTTTTTTTTTTGTAAGGAATTATTTATTTATTTTTTTTTCTGCGATAAACGAATCTGTGGTAAGATTGGCTTTGATCCAGATGTATGGCTTTGATCGACAAACAAACAAACAAGGCAATATATGCCTTAGAAGTTTTGGCACTAGGACAGCAGGACAATTTTATAGTGAGTGGGCCAGAGTAATCACACCCAGAGTTGGAAAATGGTCTGCGTGGTTCGATGCGAAGAGATTGTAGGTCCCCCATAATCTGTTGCGTTGTAGCTTTTCTCTGTATGAAATATCGTTTACACTCATGCACGATTCGGCGAATGAGATTGCGACTTCCAATAATCCAAAATTCTTACCGGACAAATGCAAATGTTTCTGGCACGCCTGCATGCATATAGCGTTGATGGACGTCTTTAATGATGAGCTTAGATATGGGGCTGTTTTTGGGTAAAATTATAGGATGCTTTGAATTAAATGAAACACAAGCATGTTTTAGTCGACCACCAATGCGTAGGAGTCCGTCTTCATCTAGAAATGCCGAGTACTTCAGGAACTTTGATTTAGGAGGAAGCTGGTGTGTTGTACTCAAATAGCCAATGTCGTCAACCCAAATTTAACTCAGCAGACCACAGCTTCTGAAACATTATTTTGAAGAGCACAACTGAGGGAGCCAGTAGTCCCAACGGATCAAAAATTCTTGATATCTCGGAATGCAAGGTGGGGAGCTCCCTTTGGTTATAGTTAAACGATAGGAGAATATATCCGCAGCAGGGTTCCAAAACATACCTAAGACTTTGATAAGGGCCTGTGCTCGCTCTGGATCAACGAAAGAGTATTCGCAGTCATCCGTCTTTTCCTGTGCGAGAAAAGTCCAACAATTCGAACTCCATTTGCGAAGTTTTAGGCAAGCTTTCGAAAGTAGCATAACAAGATCCGACTTTAATTGCAACAAATATTCAACTGAATTTGCGCCCGTCATTATGTCGTCCACACAGACATCGTTAAGCAAAACTCGGCTAACGTTGGGGTACTCTGATTGGTAATCACTCGCGATCTGTTGCAAAACTCTAACCGATAAGAATGGAGCTAAAGCAGTAACCGTTTTTAGTCGATAGTGTTTAATTTCCTGATTTGTAGATTGACGCCAAACAATACGTTGATAATACAAATCTTGATCTGCAATCCATATTTGACGGAACATTTTGACGATATCCGATGTAAAAACAAACAAATGTTGCCGAAAACGTAAGCACACCCCAATTAGATCACACTGTATTACAGGATCGATTTACCGTCTAAGTCTTTCACCGAGCCATCAAACACGACGCGAAGTTTGGTTTTCGAGCTGTCTGGTTTAAAAACAGCATGGTGGGGAAGGTAATATTGACGCGAAGGGTTTTTATAGATTTCATCGCGTGGGATTGGCTCCATATTTCCAAGCTCGACATATTCATCTTAAAATTTAACATAATTGTGTTTATGTTCAGGATTATTTCGGAACCGACGCTCCATCGAATGCAGTCGTAATACCGCCGACTGGAGTGTGCCTGCGAACTTGGGCTCACAGGTTTTAAACGGTAGACGCACAACATATTTTCCGTCCGCTGCCCGAGAAATGGTTTCCACGAAATGTTTCTCCGCTGGATTATTGAAAATAGTGCCCGAATCTTGAGGTGGAACTTCTTCCAACTGCCAAAATCGTTGTAGAAGAGCATCCAAATCCACAGAAGAATGAAAAGCGGAAAGTCCATTCTGGAACTCTGAACCATTCAGCTCGCTGGAAATCACCCATCCAAATGAAGTATTCTGAGCAATCGGTTTCCCATGTGATCCAAAAACTCGTTCCAATTTTAACAGAGACCATACCTTACCAGCTCCCAGAATAATATCAACCGCATTGAAGACATTGAAGGTGGGATCTGCCAGTTCCAAATGCTAAATATATTCCCAGGTTTATGCGTCAAACGAATTTGAAGCTAAATTTGATATTAATTTTCCCAACACAAAGGCATCAACTGGTAATTGCGATGAATTATAGCGAGATAAGAGAAGAATGGAAACATAGCCCTTGGTGTATCCCGCTTGTGCTGGTCCTAATCCCGTTACTGGGATGCAGAGAAGAATGGAAACATAGCCCTTGGTGTATCCCGCTTGTGCTGATCCTAATCCCGTTACTGGGATGCACGTGTGAGTACGAGAAAGCCCGAGTTTCTGTGCGCAAGCTTCGGATATGCACGACGCCTGTGACCTCGTTTAGAGTAATTTATGACTCTTATGTTTAACTAAATAATAAGAAGAAAAATTAAACAAATGTAAAGTTAAACTGAGAAGAAAATATTAAAATATGAAATTAGAAGAGAGCGAATGAAAGTACAAACCAAACGACATGTTATAGCAAGATAGGAACTATGGATTATATGAAGTTCATAATATGTCATGATAAAAAGAGTTAATGTTATGAGTCCTAAACAATGTCATTACTCAGTTTGTGTTTAAACAAATGTCATGTGTCTTATGAACTTTCTCTACGTTTAGAAATCAGTCCAATAGTTGGTCAGATTGAAGACCACTATAGTTTTCTACAGTCCGACAACCATAGTTGCATATTCAATTCCTTCAAAATATATATCCCTGGGGTGGTTTCAAACCTAGTTTTCGCTTATTTGTTGGCTAACTGCAGTGCTTAAGACCAATGCTGACATAAAAGTCCAAAGGAGTAGGTTGAAATTAATTTTTTCCTAATAATATGGCAGGTTTGCCATATGGTCTGAGGAACGTGCTTTGCTTTCAACAGAAGTTATTGGTAAGGCAGTTTCTTCACATATCTTTGTTACCGGTCTTTTCGCGTACTTTTTGTTGCGGTATACAGTAACTGCTCGAACTTGTCCATCTGTCCCAGGCTATACTTCAGTTATTTTTCCCAAATTCCACTTAGTAGGCAGAAGGCGATCAACTTTTGTCAGTACTATGTCTCCAATACCTATGTTCTCTTCTCCTGTTTTCATTTCCCACGATGTTGTAAGTGGCTTAGATATTCTGATGACCATGTTTGCCAAAAATCGTGCACCAATTTTTAAATTCATAGCCATCGAGACCGGTAGGTTCTATTTTGATCCAGTGTGGGATCTAGCGGGGCATTTAATGCTGAACCGATTAGAAAGTGTCTCGGGGTTAAAATCATTTTGTAATCGATGTCATTACTCAGTTTGTGTTTAAACAAATGTCCTTCATGTGTCTTATGAACTTTAGACAACCATAGTTGCATGTCCAATAAAATCAAAGTATATCCCTGGGGTGGTTTCAAACCTAGTTTTAGCTTATTTGTTGGCCAACTGCAGTGCTTAACCAGATCAATGCTGACATAAAAATTAAAAGGAGTAGGTTAAAATTAATTTTTTCCTAATAATACGGCAGGTTTGCAATTCTGGTCTGAGGAACTTGCTTTGCTTTCAACAGAAGTTATTGGTTCGGCATTTTCTTCACACATCTTTGTTACCGGTCTTTTCGTGTACTTTTTGTTGCTGTATACAGTAACTACTCGAAGTCGTCCATCTGTCCCAGGCTATACTTCAGTTATTTTTCCCAAATTTTATTTAAAATCATTTTGTCATCGATGTCATTACTCAGAGCGGTCAGTGGGCAAGAGTTCAGGCATGCTCAGGCAAAGTGAGCGTAGTATCACCGATGACTCTTTTAAAATGATATTCTATGGATCTTACTCCGGCTTCCCACAACCCTCCAAAGTGAAGTGCAGCTGGCGGAATAAAATTCCATTGCATACCGTCCACGAGCAATATATTTGATACATCGTCTACAGTATGTTATTACCCTGAGAAGTTTTTTGTACATGGAAAATCTGTCAAAGATTCCTTCTTGCTTCACCTTCAATGTTGACAATGTTAACACAACTGTTTGATCAACGCAGTGTTCCAAAACATGATACAAATTAGGCTGTGGAGGCCATCAATCATCCATCAATCGGTCCATTCCACCATGAGGGATGACTTAGTAACTGTTTAGGTTTCCGTCCTCTAGAAGCACAATCAGTGAGGATCTTATATGCCTCTATGATTCTAGATCCACTACTCAACGTATTTTCGATATCCTGTTGGATATAAATAAGGAGTAAGCGCAGTAAGCGGTTCATACCAGTGGAGGTCTGCCTTCGCTGCATTAGTAGCTTTGCACGGATTGTTAGCGTTGAGACCCATCCTAGCGGATCGAACAACCGTGCTATTTCAGACAATGGCATTCGTTTCGTTAATACTTTATGTTCTTTTATATGAACCTTGAAGTGGAAGGTACTAGAAGATGGATTCCAATGTATGCCCAAAGTCTTAATCGTGGTTTCCGTGTTAAAGTTGATTGGTGACAGCGAATGTCAGATAACATCGATTAGTTCCGTATGATTTGCAGCCTTTTTTTGAAGATAAAATCATCTACATTTTAGTAAGCTTATGAGCTGCTTCTGAACATATTTGCACTCACGTAAGTTGTCTCCTCCCGACATCAGGTCATCAACATAGAAGTCTTCCTTTAATATGCGTACAGCGATTAGATAGTATTGTTCTATATCAGATGCAAGTTGATGGAGTGTCTTCACAGTAAGGTACTGTGCAGATGCCGTTACATATGTGACGGTGGTGATTTTATACTTTTTAATTTTTTCGTTTGAAGAGTTCCGCCACACTATCCGTTAATATGCTTGGTGAAGTTCGTTGATTTTAATTTGGCGATACATCTTTTCGATGGCTGCTGTGAACACATATCTGTGTCGCCGCCAAGTCTAGGACCAACCAACATGAGATCATGATGATTCCAGTTGATGTTTTCGCTGATGCATCGAACACTACTCTGAGCTTTGTTGTCAGGCTGTGAGGCTTAATGACAGCGTGGTATGGCATATAGTTTACGCCTTCTTTTTGCTTTTCATTTTCAGGAACTTCTATCATGTGACCTACACTTATAAATTTTTTTATGAAATTACCATATTCGGGGTACAATGAAGGATCCGATTTGAATTTTTTCTCCATTCGGAGTAATCTTGCAATTGCTCTGTCTCTTAACTTTCCAAGACTATATTTCTGTTCCAATTGCTTGTTAAATTGAATTTCAACAATATATTTGCCAATAATATCTCGACAGTTTGTTTCTTTATACAATTTTTCGCAATTAAGGTCGTCTTGCGTTAATTTAAATAGTTCGGGTATCTCCTCTTGATCCCAAAAATTCTTGAGCTATCTTTCTAACGTTGTTGGGGCAACCATTGCTATAATTTGTATACTTCCGCAATTGGATGATTTACGTCTTGTGATGACCCAATTTGTGCGAATTGTGATCTTTGTGCAATGGAAAATATTCTGGCAAACATTAGCTTCAAGAATCAGATCAATGTTACCGGGAGTGTTAAATATTGGATCAGCTAGCAACAGGTTTCTTAAGTTGTTAGGAATTTCATTAAATTCATTTTTGTGTGGAGTCAGTCTAGTTACAGTGGGTGAGACAAGCGCAGGGGCCACCACTTGAGGTCTGATGCAAATCTTGGTGCCAGTATCAATCATACCTTGTACCGGGCTGTTCCAGCATGAGTTGCTCCTGTTGTTATCAATGCTGTGACAAGCAAAACTCCTTAACTTTGATGCCCATAATTAGTTTGGACTCCATCCGAGTGCATTCTTTCGGGGAAAGGGGCAAGAGCTTGTTATTAGAAGGCAAAGTCTTCTGGTATAAGAGGGTATGGTGTGTCTTATTGCACTGCTTAGAAGTTCGCAAGCTAGTTCCTTCTTGTCTTGCCTTAAGCAGTTTATACACAACTTAGCAAGTCGAACTTGTTCGCATCTTTCCTTAGGCGTCCAACTCAAGGACTTACTGCAGGAGTAAAGATTGTGGTCATTCTTACAAAATATGCATTTAGATCGAGATGCTAAGTGATTATTGCGAACATAGAACTTTGATTCCTTCTTGATATTGACCAAACAGGTTTCTGCTTTCTGATAAACAATAAGAGGGCCCTAAGATGTCGTATCAAAGCCCATTATGGCCATAGAAGATATGCCTTCTTTCGTTGTATCTAAGACTGGTTTAATTAAGTTTGGTGTTGGCTGGATGCCTTGATGACTAGCCTCCTCATTCGCCTTTGCTAACGTCCAAGATTCCGCGCCATAAAGTAGGACGGGGATGATCAATCTGTTATATAAAGCGGGCTTAGTCCTTCGAGAGATGGCTTTATTACTCAATTGCCTCTTCACGGCTCGTTGTGTTCGTCCAATCACGTCAATGTCATCAGCGTAAGCTAGCAATTGAACTGACTTCTGGAAGATCGTGCCTCTGGTGTTGACTTGTGAGTTTCGCATGATCTTCTCGTGGATGACGTTAACGAAGTCACATGACAGTGCGTCGCCTTGTCTTAAACCTTTTTTGACATTGGAGGTCTCGGTGAGTTCGGTACCGATCGTGACGGAGCAGCGAGAGTTCTACATCGTCATCCTACACAATCTGAAGAGTTTGGTAGGAATGCCAAAACTAAACATATCACTGTATAGCTCGTTTCTATGCACACTGTCATACACAGCCTTGAAATCACGAATAGGTGGTGAGTGTCAATTTGCATTTCTTGGGTCTTTTCCAGGATCTGCAGCAAAGAGAAGATCTGGTCTATAGTGGACTTCCTTGGCCTGAAACCACACTGATAGGGACCTATCAGGTCATGGACAAATGGTTTCAGACGCTCACACAACACGGCAGAGAGGATCTTGTATGCGATGCTCAGGAGACTAATCCCTCTGTAGTTGGCGCAGTCAAAGGGGTCTTCTTTCTTGTGAACCGGGCAAACGATGCTGAGATTCCACTCTTCGGGCATGCTTTCCTCCGACCATATCTTACAGATGAGCTGGTGCATGCGCTCAACCAGGTCAGCTCCAGCAGCTTTGTTCGACTTTAGCTTGGATATTGCTATCTTCACCTCGTCTAAGTCGGGGAGACGGGCGGTATTTGGGCCGCAACCGCAGTTAAGGAGTCTGCAGAAATCATCCTTTCAGATTCTCAGCACAGACTGCGACTCTACTGTGAGTTGTCCGTTTTGGTCCCGGCAGGAATTGGTCCGAAACTTGTATCCTGTACCTGTTTTACATTTCGGTAAAATTTTCGGACTTCATTACTGCCATAGCACCTCGACCGCGCGTTTCTCATACTCCTCCTTTTTCCTTCTGAGAAGCCGGTGCTATTTCCTAATTCTCTGTTGGTAGAGCCAACGAACAGCCCTCATTGTTCGATGCAGCGTCGCCTTATAGGCGTCTTGTTGAGCTGCGTGTACTTGCCTGCACTCGTCGTCAGCCATGGGTTCCTCCTGGGTGGTGACGTTACACGTCCTCCTGTCGCAGCTGAGCATTGAAGCCTCCTAGAACGATCCTTGGTGTTATCATCCTTCTCCGCTTTCGAAGCGTGAGCGCAAATTAGGCTGATGTTCCCGAATCAAGCCTTAATGCAGATTATCATGAGGCGTTCGCTAACGGGTTCGAAACACAAAAGTTTTTCCAAAGTCTGCCTCGAGCAACAAATCTCTCTCTATGGCAATCGCTGTAGCAGATATCGCAATTCTTCATCGCCAGGCCCATTATTTAAGCCCTCGGGTACAGGGGTTCACTATACAACTTGTGTTGTGATGTCTATCCAGAGTGCGCCGCGAGGAGGCTTTATGTCCACTTCATCTGTGCACTAACGAGGATAGTGTTGGCAGCTCACCTTGTCGAGCGCAATCAACGACAATACCTCGCGTTCACAGGCCCATTCTTTCCCGTGCCGTTTGATAATTTGCACTTGAAATGATTAGGTCTTGTGTTAATTGTAAAGGCTCTCCTTCTAAATGGGTTTTCAGGTATTCCATTTTTTCTGTTGTGCTGAGAGTTGTTCTGTTATGTATAATGGCGGTGAATGTGTTACAAAATGATTGCCGTTACAAGTGATTCCTTTGCATATCGGAATTTTTAATTGTGGCAGTCGTGCCCGATGATGTCTCTCTTCAATCGCTATATGCTTCACTTGACTGAGAATAGAAGCCATTTAATGGAGACATCAGTTCAACTCTCTTTGTACTTGCCGGTACTCGTCATTTACCATATAGCTTGCATAGAGCTCGTTCTCTGAAGCGTTCATCATAAAGTCTTCAATTTAGTTAAGCTTCTTGAATTTTATAATAATATTTTTTGTTGGAAGTCATGCAAATTCTATTATATTATTATTCTATTATATTATTAGCAATGGTCTTCATTTTGATTTTTAGTTTGTGCAATCGTTGCGATTGCTCCTGTCCCAGTTTTTCTTCTTCGTTGGGTTGTGTTGTTGAATTTTCGTCTTTAATTCTTTAGAGGCGACTAGTTCGCTGATATACGAGCTTGTCTTATCTGTTTTCTCCCGTTGCTATTCATAGAGATGTCGTACTTCCTCTACTGTTTTACTCTGTACGGAGTATCATGCTTTACCACTATTTCGATCTTTTATTGGTTTTCTAGAAACTCTGCCCAGAATTCATCTGTTCGACTTAGTTTCTCTTCCAAATATTTGCTCGTTTTTCGCATTTCCTGTCTGTCCTTTGAGAAATTTATGCTAGTTCTCTCAAGCTCTTCTGAGAGAGATTTCTGCCTAGCAACTACGATGTAGACCTCGATTTCATTTAAAACCATATTGTAATTTTATGTTTGTTCTTTGAGTGGTTCAATTTTTTGTTACTACCAGTGTGAGCCCTGGTTACGCCTTTTCACTTCCAATGTAAGCCTTGGACACGCTACTAAAATCCAATGTGAGCCTTGGATACGCTGTCTAAAATCCAATGTGGGCTGTCTAAAATCCAATACGCTGTTTTGGCCGCTGTGATCATTTTATTATATTCGAAGGACCAAATTTTTGCTTTTGTAGTCAAACAGGAAAAAAATGATGACTCCTTACCGCTGGTTGAGGAAAGTAAATGTGTGCTGGTTACTTTAATGAACTGTCCTTTATTTACAAATAATTTCATTTAAATACTACAAATTGTCTTACTCTACGATAATAATATGAAAACGCGGGGAAACGAAATGCACAAAGATGAATGAATTGCGCTGTTGTGCGTTCTTGAGCGCTGTGCTTCACCGTTTGTCATTGTGTTTCATTATTGTTGTGAACGATCACAACAACCTTTTTTACTGTCGATATCGATGGCAAGACAACCATCGTGTATGCCGACATATTGAAGCCCGTAAATTTGGAAGAAATTGAAGACACGCGCTTTTACGTTTGCATTTCCGATTCACAAAATGCGAGTGCATAAATCGAGCAATAAAACATCGACCTAATTAAGGCTAGGTATTGCAAATTAAAACTGGAAATGCTAAGCTAAGCATTATATTTTGTCGATAGCTCAATGCTCGAACATTGAAATGTATAATAAAAATGCTGACTAGACAGATATGCGGAGAACAAGAGGATAAAAAGTCACTGTAATGAGTTAGGTCAAGAATCATAGTTTTCTTTTTTTTGGTTTTTTGGTTCTAGTTTTTTTCTTTGTTTGAATCCAAGAATATATGTATATATAATGTGAGAGCTTAGGATTAGCTCAGAAGTTCAACGACGATCACCATATCGAATTCTTCTGATTGCAGATCTTTATCAGCGACAAAATCCAAGGAGAAGCTGGCAGATGCATTTGGCAGATTAGAGCAGTGAACGAACAAGATTAAAATAACATATCAAGCAACATAGGAGTTACATAGAACTTTTCAACTATTGCCGTGCTATAAAAGTTTGTTACTTAAGTAAAACTTTTCATGGTTTCAAAAATATAAGCTATCAATTAAATGAAATGTACGAGTTCGGTTATTGGAAATCAGATATTGACAAGCCAGATATCAAAAATATTGATCTTTTACGCGAAGAACAAATAACACATCGGCGGAGGAAATAATGTCTGTTGTTAGTATTCAATAGATCATTAATTCTCACAAAGTGTCTCGAAGAAAAAATAACACTTGAGGAGCTGAGGCTCATAAGCAATACAAAAGATGGTAAAATTTCACCAAAAGCCTCAGAGAACAACCTTCCGTTGATTTCGTTTCTAATCAACACAGAAAATACGATGTCTCATCCATATAGGATAAACTTCAAGCGTAATTCGACCTTAAATTTTTCATGACTTTGAGAAGGTAGAATTGTTTCAACAGTTAGTGGAATTTGAAATGTAGTTAACAAAAGTATTACTCCTATTTCAATAGAAATCAATATGGAAGAAACAAGTACATGAATGAGTTTTGATTAAGCCCGTAAAGATTATGATACAAACTTTGGACTAAATGTTTTAAAACCTTTAAATTCCATTTGACATTCATATCGTTTGTTTCTGAAAGTTGTGAACTACATACTCGTAATATAAATTTGGATTATTTAAAAGGCATAATTCGAAGGCTTTTAAAAAAAATATAAAAAAAATATAAAAGAAAATATAAATCAGTTAACTTTTAATCACGAGATTTAACATAAGATCAATACATATACAACAGATCCAGCATTTTGGATATTGCTATCTTCACCTCGTCTAAGTCGGGGAGACGGGCGGTATTTGGGCCGCAACCGCAGTTAAGGAGTCTGCAGAAATCATCCTTTCAGATTCTCAGCACAGACTGCGACTCTACTGTGAGTTGTCCGTTTTGGTCCCGGCAGGAATTGGTCCGAAACTTGTATCCTGTACCTGTTTTACATTTCGGTAAAATTTTCGGACTTCATTACTGCCATAGCACCTCGACCGCGCGTTTCTCATACTCCTCCTTTTTCCTTCTGAGAAGCCGGTGCTATTTCCTAATTCTCTGTTGGTAGAGCCAACGAACAGCCCTCATTGTTCGATGCAGCGTCGCCTTATAGGCGTCTTGTTGAGCTGCGTGTACTTGCCTGCACTCGTCGTCAGCCATGGGTTCCTCCTGGGTGGTGACGTTACACCCAGCACATCAGTGGCAGCTTCGATCGCAACGTGATCAATCTGGTTGACGGTTGATTGATCAGGAGATCGCCAGGTCCCTTTGTGAATGTCCAGGTGTGGGAACCGCGTGCTAGCCACAGAGAGGTTCCACCCCGAGGCGAAATCCAACAGCCTGAGTACGTTTCCGGATGTGTTGTCGAGTATTCTGTGTTTATCGATGACTCCAGCGAAAGATGTCCTCCTGTCGCAGCTGAGCATTGAAGCCTCCTAGAACGATCCTTGGTGTTATCATCCTTCTCCGCTTTCGAAGCGTGAGCGCAAATTAGGCTGATGTTCCCGAATCAAGCCTTAATGCAGATTATCATGAGGCGTTCGCTAACGGGTTCGAAACACAAAAGTTTTTCCAAAGTCTGCCTCGAGCAACAAATCTCTCTCTATGGCAATCGCTGTAGCAGATATCGCAATTCTTCATCGCCAGGCCCATTATTTAAGCCCTCGGGTACAGGGGTTCACTATACAACTTGTGTTGTGATGTCTATCCAGAGTGCGCCGCGAGGAGGCTTTATGTCCACTTCATCTGTGCACTAACGAGGATAGTGTTGGCAGCTCACCTTGTCGAGCGCAATCAACGACAATACCTCGCGTTCACAGGCCCATTCTTTCCCGTGCCGTTTGATAATTTGCACTTGAAATGATTAGGTCTTGTGTTAATTGTAAAGGCTCTCCTTCTAAATGGGTTTTCAGGTATTCCATTTTTTCTGTTGTGCTGAGAGTTGTTCTGTTATGTATAATGGCGGTGAATGTGTTACAAAATGATTGCCGTTACAAGTGATTCCTTTGCATATCGGAATTTTTAATTGTGGCAGTCGTGCCCGATGATGTCTCTCTTCAATCGCTATATGCTTCACTTGACTGAGAATAGAAGCCATTTAATGGAGACATCAGTTCAACTCTCTTTGTACTTGCCGGTACTCGTCATTTACCATATAGCTTGCATAGAGCTCGTTCTCTGAAGCGTTCATCATAAAGTCTTCAATTTAGTTAAGCTTCTTGAATTTTATAATAATATTTTTTGTTGGAAGTCATGCAAATTCTATTATATTATTATTCTATTATATTATTAGCAATGGTCTTCATTTTGATTTTTAGTTTGTGCAATCGTTGCGATTGCTCCTGTCCCAGTTTTTCTTCTTCGTTGGGTTGTGTTGTTGAATTTTCGTCTTTAATTCTTTAGAGGCGACTAGTTCGCTGATATACGAGCTTGTCTTATCTGTTTTCTCCCGTTGCTATTCATAGAGATGTCGTACTTCCTCTACTGTTTTACTCTGTACGGAGTATCATGCTTTACCACTATTTCGATCTTTTATTGGTTTTCTAGAAACTCTGCCCAGAATTCATCTGTTCGACTTAGTTTCTCTTCCAAATATTTGCTCGTTTTTCGCATTTCCTGTCTGTCCTTTGAGAAATTTATGCTAGTTCTCTCAAGCTCTTCTGAGAGAGATTTCTGCCTAGCAACTACGATGTAGACCTCGATTTCATTTAAAACCATATTGTAATTTTATGTTTGTTCTTTGAGTGGTTCAATTTTTTGTTACTACCAGTGTGAGCCCTGGTTACGCCTTTTCACTTCCAATGTAAGCCTTGGACACGCTACTAAAATCCAATGTGAGCCTTGGATACGCTGTCTAAAATCCAATGTGGGCTGTCTAAAATCCAATACGCTGTTTTGGCCGCTGTGATCATTTTATTATATTCGAAGGACCAAATTTTTGCTTTTGTAGTCAAACAGGAAAAAAATGATGACTCCTTACCGCTGGTTGAGGAAAGTAAATGTGTGCTGGTTACTTTAATGAACTGTCCTTTATTTACAAATAATTTCATTTAAATACTACAAATTGTCTTACTCTACGATAATAATATGAAAACGCGGGGAAACGAAATGCACAAAGATGAATGAATTGCGCTGTTGTGCGTTCTTGAGCGCTGTGCTTCACCGTTTGTCATTGTGTTTCATTATTGTTGTGAACGATCACAACAACCTTTTTTACTGTCGATATCGATGGCAAGACAACCATCGTGTATGCCGACATATTGAAGCCCGTACATTTGGAAGAAATTGAAGACACGCGCTTTTACGTTTGCATTTCCGATTCACAAAATGCGAGTGCATAAATCGAGCAATAAAACATCGACCTAATTAAGGCTAGGTATTGCAAATTAAAACTGGAAATGCTAAGCTAAGCATTATATTTTGTCGATAGCTCAATGCTCGAACATTGAAATGTATAATAAAAATGCTGACTAGACAGATATGCGGAGAACAAGAGGATAAAAAGTCACTGTAATGAGTTAGGTCAAGAATCATAGTTTTCTTTTTTTTGGTTTTTTGGTTCTAGTTTTTTTCTTTGTTTGAATCCAAGAATATATGTATATATAATGTGAGAGCTTAGGATTAGCTCAGAAGTTCAACGACGATCACCATATCGAATTCTTCTGATTGCAGATCTTTATCAGCGACAAAATCCAAGGAGAAGCTGGCAGATGCATTTGGCAGATTAGAGCAGTGAACGAACAAGATTAAAATAACATATCAAGCAACATAGGAGTTACATAGAACTTTTCAACTATTGCCGTGCTATAAAAGTTTGTTACTTAAGTAAAACTTTTCATGGTTTCAAAAATATAAGCTATCAATTAAATGAAATGTACGAGTTCGGTTATTGGAAATCAGATATTGACAAGCCAGATATCAAAAATATTGATCTTTTACGCGAAGAACAAATAACACATCGGCGGAGGAAATAATGTCTGTTGTTAGTATTCAATAGATCATTAATTCTCACAAAGTGTCTCGAAGAAAAAATAACACTTGAGGAGCTGAGGCTCATAAGCAATACAAAAGATGGTAAAATTTCACCAAAAGCCTCAGAGAACAACCTTCCGTTGATTTCGTTTCTAATCAACACAGAAAATACGATGTCTCATCCATATAGGATAAACTTCAAGCGTAATTCGACCTTAAATTTTTCATGACTTTGAGAAGGTAGAATTGTTTCAACAGTTAGTGGAATTTGAAATGTAGTTAACAAAAGTATTACTCCTATTTCAATAGAAATCAATATGGAAGAAACAAGTACATGAATGAGTTTTGATTAAGCCCGTAAAGATTATGATACAAACTTTGGACTAAATGTTTTAAAACCTTTAAATTCCATTTGACATTCATATCGTTTGTTTCTGAAAGTTGTGAACTACATACTCGTAATATAAATTTGGATTATTTAAAAGGCATAATTCGAAGGCTTTTAAAAAAAATATAAAAAAAATATAAAAGAAAATATAAATCAGTTAACTTTTACTCACGAGATTTAACATAAGATCAATACATATACAACAGATCCAGCATTTAAAAACAAATATGTTAAGGTCACAAAACCAAAATAAAAGAGCAAATAAAAGGTTCGCTGAAATAACTGTTATAGTCGAAATTAACTTACCTTACAACAATCCGCTTAGAATAGTTCTGAAAAAGAAAGGCAAAGGAAAAAAAAATACAGAATTGTGATAGACTATTGACGATTTAATTCAATTATTTTTTGCGAAAAGTTTCCATTTTCTAATATTTAAATCATATTAGACTAGTTAAAAAATCGCAATATTTTAAACTCTTTAAAGCTTTTCACTATATTTAAGTTAAGCCTGAGGACGGGAGTGAGTGGTCTCTAAGGAAGACCCCTTCGGCCTTCCAAAGCTTGAGGAATTCCGTTCAAAGAGATCACATGAATCAAATCTGTGATCTGACGATATCCCTGTTTTAAGCACATCATTGTACATAACCAACCTGAACAATTTTTAAAAGACTTAAACTTCAAATCTGTGTATAAGTGAAATTTCCTCAGCAAATCGAGTACTAACCGGTGTTTCCTACTATATAGACGTCTCTTCTGTGTGGTACTATTATTACATACATAAACTGAGTTTAGATAAAATATTAACATTTCAAAACGCATTCGATCTCCTAATTTAGAAGACATTAACTTGTCTTCAAAAATTGATAATAAATTTTTAAAATGTATTCTAGAGGAGATAATTCTAGAACGATTTTTTTTATTCCTCTCAAGTGCCTACTTGGTTCGGACATTGATAGTGATTCAGATATTATTCTACCAAAGAGTGCATTAAAAAGAAAAGAGAAAATACCATCGACATGTTCATGCATTGCTTAGTGAAGTATTTGCTCAATACTTAAAGCAACGAACTGACAATATTTTTCTCATGACCTTCCAGCAGCAAGGTCACTTGAAGTTGTGTTATATAGACTCGATGAAATTCCCACTAAATCTTTTAAAAACGAACTTATTTTTCTAATATTAAAAGTGCAAAATATTAAAGTTATAAAAAAGAACTATGGCGCGTACAGTGATGTATTCTACATCGTTTTTGTGGAAAGTAATACGACAAAACGTAACGAACTTAAGAAAAATATAAGTTCCGGGAGATAAGATAAATAATTATGAATGCGGGTCTCAATATCATATGTTGGAATGCTAGACGCATTCGCAACAAAGCTTTTAAATTTTTTTTTAAAGCTCACATAATATTGATGTAGCTTTAGTCAGTGAAACATGTTTAGATCAAAATATAAACAAATTGTCAATTGCGGGTATTGATTTTATCGTGTTGATCGTAACACAAGGGGTAGTGGTGTTGCCATTGTCGTTAAGAAATCAATCAAACACAAAATACTCCTGGTAGTTAATACTAAGTTAATTGAGAAAATAAGGTTGTTTGTCGCCAATTGAGTCCAAAAACGTAATTTTTGACTACAAAATTGCTGACTGGAATATATACAGACAAAAAATGTTAAACAAATTGTCAAACTGGCAGGATGAAGGCATTTATTATTTTACAAAAGCTGCAGGATCTATTGAAAACACAGTAGCAAAAAAAACTATTTCTAGCCAAAAAAAAAAGATGTACTCCCACAGTTCATAATAGAAAAGATAAAAATTAGAAATTATATCGAGTCCGGATGGATAAGAACCAAAGATTAATTATTTATTACAATTGTTAAATCACTTACAGCAAGAATTTAAGAGCTTATTAGGAGTTTTAGAAATCAGAATTGGAATTTAAAATTGCAAGGATTAGAAAGTAGTAGTAGTAAGCCCTTCTGGAACATTCTTAAGGTTGTAAAACATAAGAATCAATATATCCCTGCATTAAAAGATGAAGACTCGACATATTTCCCGAATGGTGAAAGTTTTTTTTATCTAACCATAATATATGTCGTAATATTTCAAGTAGCGAGGCCAATCTAGTGCTGTAACTTCGCAGGCCTCCATAGGATCAAAGATTATTTTGTCAAGAACCTGCCAAAGTGTGGCATACAGTATTTGCAATACTTTTTTAAATTGCTGTCTTAAGCTAAGTCACTAAACCAGTCAATGGAAAAAGTCCGAGATAATCCCCATTCTTAAACCAGGGCAAAGTGTCAGTTTAACCACGAGTTATCGCCCCATGAGCTTTTTGAGCGCACTTGGTAAATGTTTCGAAAAAACTATTAAATCCAGATCAAATAGATAAATATAACAGCCTTCTAGTGCAACAATTTGGTTTTAGACCACATCCATCAAATTCATCGCCTCAAAACTCATTAAGAAAAATTTTGCAATTAGAAAAAGGCCTGATCTTACTGGATATTGAAAAGGCGTTTGATACAGTTTGACATGAGGGTTTACTTCACAAGTTGCATATTCTCCACTTTCTTCAATATCTGACAATAACTATAGTCGTGGTTAGCAATGCGCACCTTTATAGTTTCAGTTCATAATAGTGTATCAGCAATTTCCCCAATTGAGGCGGGTGTACCTCAAGGCTCAGTGCTTGGATCAATTTTATTTATTATATTTACTCATGATTTTCCAACATTGAGACCTTGTGAAACTGCTATCTTTGCAGACGACAATTGCATTTACGCTACAGATTCATTAGGTTACGACATTGTAACCAAATTGCAATATGATGTAAGTGAAGTAGAAAATTATCCCAATAAATGGAAGATTAAAATAATTGCTTCAAAAACTTAGTCGGTCTTTGTACAAGGAAAAGAAAAGCCTGTTTCTTACCAAGCAACAAAATAGTAGTCAATAGCGTACAAATAGATTGGAAATTAAGTACTAAATACCTTGAAGTACACTTACAATAAACTCTAACATTCGGTCCTCATATCCAAGAAACTATAAAAAAGATCAACTTGGCAATAAGTATTGGAAATAAACTTCTTATATTCAACTCTATATGTCCAACCGGTATGGGACAATTGTGCCAAGACCCACCTTCGGAAATATCAAATAACGCAAAACAAGGTATTGAAAATGATTCACAACTTGCCTTGTCATTTTTCAACTGATGAACTGCATTCAATATCACATATTGAAAAAGTTTCATCCAGATTGAGTAAATTACGCGAGCGTTTTAGCTGTTCTTGTAGCATGTCGAACAATCATTTGATTTCAAGCCTAGTTAACGAAATATAATAAAAAATTGTAGTTATTCTGTATACATATATTTTGTTTTTTTTTTATATACGCTGTTCATGTCTTAATTTATTTGTATTTATTTATTTGTTAAGTGCTTATTTATTAGTTAATTAATTATTTGTTGTTTTATTTTTTTCATATTTATTTATAAACTTAATTATTTATTTATATTTTCAGTTGTTTCTTAGCTTTTTTATTTATATACACGGGTAAATAGTTATTTATTTTTTATTTATTTATTTCCTTGTTTTTGTTTGTTTATTATTTTTATTTAATTAGTTATTAATTCTTTGAAATCAATTTGTATCACCACCACTCCTCTTATTTCCACGTGAAATTAAGTTGTGCATAGAAGTTTTTTCTTCAGCTTTTCCTCTTATATAAGTACTGTTAATAGAAATATTCAAATATTGCGACAACATATTCTATGTCAGTAGTAAGGTTAAAATGACAAAATCTCTGTTATGTGTGCAATTCAAGTGTCTAAGAAATATCTATTTAAAGCTGAAATAACGTATATCTATCTATTTATCCTCAGAAAAGAATCAGAATGGCCATATTCTCACGCATCCAAAATCTAAAGTCATCCAAAATTTAAAGTTGCTTGGAACACAGAGGCAAATTTAATCGTTTATTGGTATGTAGAAGTTTACCACAAATTCGTGAGGGATTATTAAAAAATTTCAGTTTTAATGGTTAAATGTCATGAGAAAAATGATCCAAATCATATAACAGATTACCCAAATTTTAAATTTTAAAATACCCAATTTTAGATTTTGAAATACTTACATTTCAAAAGAAGATTTAAGGTACAAGATCAAAGTAATTTTGAGGCAAGTAACTATTACTTCACAATTGAGAAGGAATTACTTGCAATTGTTTGGGCAGTAAAATGTTTTAGACCCTAGACATTTGGCAAAGAATTTGATTTACAAGTAGATCATCAAGCAATAAAATGGTTGCAAACAAAAACTATTGTCAAAATATAAGTTCCATGTTCCAACGATGGCAAATACAGGTAGGAGAGTATGAAATCAAAATAGATTAAATAGAAGGCAAGGAAGACAAAGTAACAGATTTTTTAATTATTAATTTAAATTATTGATATTATTGATTATTAATTTAAATTATTTGATAGGTACTTATATAAAAATGCCGAAGAACATATTAATTCAATTTAATCTCCACTGTCCATTCTCAAGAAGGAAACAGTGATGATCCGAATCCGATATTAGAAACTGTCGTAAATAAATTGAAGACTCAGGTAATAATCCTGGGGCAAACAGCAGTAGAGATTTGAAATATGTTTAGTTACAAGATAAGAGAGCATTTATATAGGTGAGTTAATGAATCCTCATTTGAGGATTCCAAAAAAAACCGCGAACGGCGAGGTTGAGACTCTTTTCAACTTTCGACTTACAATGAAACGAAGATTCGGGTTTAAGACCAAAACGACTTTATTCCTCTACGTCTCTGACAACTTTATTTATTTGCGGTTACTGCCAGAATGAACTTAAAATCTAACTTAAAGTATAATTACACTTATGCCCACATCCGCTGGGCAGCCTGCGCGTGCAAGGGCAGATGTGTTAGTATTCTCTGGCCTGGGAACGTTTATATGCTGGATCATGTTCTGACACTTCCCCTTTCCGCTGGCTGGGAGTGCATTGTGTTAACTGCCCTCCCACCGAAAATCTACGTCCCGTAGATGTTAATGTTGAGGGGAAACGCAAGAGGGCTGTGTTTCTGGATATGATAGTTGTAACTTCGGTATGCTTATCTTCTTGTTCATCTTGCACCAGATGATTATGGCAAACGAAATTATAATTAGGAAGAGAGCAACGTCAGTCACTAATGATAACCCCATCTTGTCAGTAGGAGTATTTAGTAACCTTACGTTACCTATGCTGATATTGTGCATGTACTCTATGTCGACTCTGTGCCCAACGGCAGTAATATTCATCAGTGCAGGCGGCAATGCTTGTAGTGACGTAGCAGTAAAACTTGTAAATGTCTTATTGTTGAGAGTGATCGTCTCGTTGTTAATATGGATCAAGTAGGTTCCAAAGATCATCTACGATGTCTGATTTGTGGTAAGTTCTCCATTAAAGTTGGTAACAAATACAGTATCATCTTTGATGAGTTCAACGATTTCTGCTGTATTCGATCGGAACGTGCAAGCCGCGTGACCTCCCTTCAGCAGGCGAGGAATACAATCGCTTTCTTTTAATTTCTCAAGCGACTCTCTTTCTTTACTGTCATACCGCCTATAGTCAGACAACTAGTTAACATGCCGTAGGCTTCGTCGTGGTTGACTATGACCTTATCATAGGGTAGGTCAACCTGTTTCCCATTTTTTATTGTCGACTTCGTGAGTAATACGTTATATTCCGTTTCACTTACTTTAGGCATTGACAGTACATACAGTAGTAGGATCCACTCGTGTAGACAGAAGGTGTATCATACTGCAAAGCTTCCACTACATTCGCGTAAGGCAATGTGTCGACTTCGCTAATAATTCTGTTAACTTCCTCTTGATCAAGAAGGTTGGTGTTCACTATTCCACTTCTAGCCATCTGACAGGCCCGCACAATCTCATTGATCTCTTCCTTGATAATTATAATTTTGTTGATGATGTCGTGTTCAAGCCTTTCTCGATCTGTTGAGACTATTTCATTGTTGCTTCTTTCTATAACACAGTTCATTTTGTGTGTTATCTCCTCTGAATATCTCAAAATCTTCTCGTTGTCCTTATATTGTTGATTATTGTTGCTGATTAAATCATTCTCATTTCGGAGGACCATGTCCCAATCTGCCGCACCAGGACTTCCTGCTAACCATTTTCAGGCAGATCCAATCCAATTGATTGATCTTGTTTTCCTCTGCACATTCGCTTTTAAGGAGTTAAGGCGATCGCAAGGTTAAGTCAGATGATGTTGTGCAACTGCATCTCTCTCCGGTGATTGAACTCTTTCCTTCACTCTTTTGTTCATTTGCTCGCTCAGTTCTTCGAATTTATCTAGGCGAATGATGTGTATGAGTTTAAGATGTCCTTCAGCGATCCATCCTTTGCCTTCCTTAATTGACACTATTGGTAATAGGTATTCAAAGATGTTCAGTCCTTGCACGGTTGTTGTTAGTAATAAGCTGTGTAATAAGTTTTAAAAGGTACATGGTAAGATGTATTTACACGCCTTTATGACGTGTTAAATGTTATTTTAGATGTTCATTAAATCATTTAAATATGAGATCAAACTTAGTCATACTTAAAGCTAAGTTAATAACAATTTACTCTATTTAATACTACATACAGTACATTGACGTTACTGAAATCTAAGTGCCATTCAAAATGTTACATTTAGCTGTCTCGTTCGCGCTTTCCGCTTTAGCTATTTCATTTGTGTTTTTTTGTTTTAGATTTATAAAGTGTTTAAAGTGAGCTCTAAGAATTTGTATGTGCAGAGTTGTGATTTCAGTATGTGCACAGTTGCGTTTTATAAAAGTTGCAGTGCTAGTGCTTTGTTATTTTAAGAATTTTTTGTATGTGCAGAATTGTGCTTTTAGTATGAGCACAGTTGCGCTTTATAAATGTTACGGTGCTAGTACTTTGTTATTATTATTTTTTTTGTGTATTGTGCTGATGTTTTATTATTTTAATACGTATTGTTAGTGCCTTATTAATTTGATGGACATAGTATTGTATGTCTTAGGTATCATTTTGTTCCTGTTAAACCATGCATTTCTTTCTTTCTTTTAAATCCTGGTTAACCTTCATTCTGAAGTGAGCCATATTTTGAAAATTGAATCGGGAACTTCTGTTGAAGACCACGTCACACAGCTTCCGCTGTATCACAGAATGAATCGTGTTGTTATATCTGTCAACCGAAATATTCAAAAGTTCTCGCAATTTCAAGTTTTTATACTCAGCCTTCAGACATCGGTATATTTCCAGGAATGTCGAGTTTAACCGCTCCACCTGCCCATTGACTTCGCTGCAGTTAACCGGAGTTCGATATATTTTTATATCAAGAATCTGTATGAAATTTACCATAATTGGGCTGAGGAAGCTTCTCTGATTGTCTGTAGCAATCCACTATTCGTTGTGTTAGCCTGATTTTGTAGTTCACAACATTTTCTAATTATACATTTTGAAGTAATGCAATGCAGCACTCAGGAATTTCGATTCCATTTATAACGTTTGGTTTTAATTTTGTCTTCATTATTTGTATCAATGTAGGCTTATCCAGGTTCTCCACTGCAACATAGTGTCTAGAGTAACCGGGATAAGGTTCTTCATAGATAGTTAGTCCTTTTCTCAGAGATATGACTAATTGATTCCGAAAAACATTGGGAGGTGCCTCCACATGTGGAATTAGGTCTGTTGAATCTTGATCCGCGCTATGCATAGTACCAGTTACAGATTTGGCTGAACCCGTATCAATGCTAACAGGTTCCGTGAAGTTCCCACAATCAGTGATTGTAGTTGTATCAGAATTAGCTGTTTCCGTCGAGGAGCCACTATCGGAAGCTGTATCTGTTGTGGGGTTATGAAGTAAAGCATTTACTTGATATTCTGTTTCAGAATTCGGTGAAGCAGTCAAGTCGTGGTTATCAATTTTCAACCCTGATAGAGCATCAGCTACGACATTACATTTTCCCAGTCTGTAAACCAATTCGCACTTATACTCTTCTATTCTGGCTTTCCAGCGCTTCAACTTTGCATTGTAGTTCCGAATTTTCTTCGCTCCATACAGGTAAGATCGCAGATTATCGAATGACCAAATTATCGCCAACATGTCCTTCTCGTCCGTTGCTTAATTTTCTTCCGTCTTGTTGAGTGAACGTGAGATGTAGGCAATCGGTTTGTCCTTACCTAATCCACCCTGAGATAAAACGGCTCCGATTGCTATATTTGATGCGTCTGTCGTTAGATTGAATTGCATAGCTGGAAACGAATGTACCTCTGCTGAAGTCAAATGTGTTTTCAGATGATTGAAGGCTTTTAGTGCTTCCTTATTAAGCGTTATAAAGACCTTTTTAGACTGATTGGCTTTTACCTGAGCGTTTTCACCACCGGAAAGATTTTTAAGAGGTTTAGCGACCTTCGCGTAGTTTCGAATGAACTTCCTGTAATAATGTTAGTCCTAGGAAGGATTTGAGTTCTTTCAGATTGGTTGGTGCTTGTAATTTTCTGATGGCTTCCACCTTCTTCACTTCGGGGTGTACATCCTCAGGTATTATCACGTATCCGAAGAATTCCACCTCAGTGTCCATGAGGTGAGTCTTTTCTAAATTGACTTTTAAGTTGGCTAAGCATAAAGCATTTAAGATAATTTCAAGATTTTTCAGATGATTCTACAGACTATCGCCAAAGACTATTATGTCGTCTACATAGACATAGCATATCTCGTCTATGTATGGCTTAAGTACATCGTCAATCATTCGCTGAAAAATCGCTGACGCGTTCTTCAGGCCAAAAGGCAACCTAAGGAACTCAAATTTTCCATTCATCGTGGAAAACGCGGTCTTGGGCTCAGAAGGTTTCATTGGTATTTGGTGGAAACCTGATGTCAAGTCTAAGGTCGTAAAGCACTGAGCCTTGCCAAGACTAGCAATGGTCGAATTGACATCGGGTATAGGATATTCGTCGAAAATAGTTACACTATTCAACCTTTTATAATCGATGAGCATACTATACTGCTTTTCCCCGTTGTGTTTCGGTTTTTTCGGAACGACCCAAATCGGCGAATTGTATGGACTCTTGGAGGGTCTGATAATTCCTTCTTTCAAGAGCTTCGCTATTTCGTTCAACTTCCTCTCTAAGACAAGCCGGATACGGATAACTCTTCGTGTAGATCGGTTCATCCGTATTCGTTCTGATCTCTGCTTGAACAGAAGTGTCAATCGCTTCGCCAATATTGATCGGGCCAAATACCGTTTCATATTTACTAATTAATGATTTTTTTCGCTTAGGACCGCAACAATAAATTCTAGCACGGCTCCTTTCCGCGTAACATATTCTATATATGGTACGCTGGATGGCCGTCCGTCATAAAAAACAGCTCTTCTCCTAAGGCTTCTTCTGCGACTTCTTCATAGTTTCCGTCACATTCATGCACATCAGTGTGGAACACCCTCTGCTATTTGTTTGAGTAATTGGCTGCTCTAGTTCCGCGTTTGAATGGATTTGAAGGAGGTCGGTTCATATAATTGACCTGCCGTGTCTGGATACTCCTATCCACATCCATTTTTTCTAATGGCTTTGGACCAACCTTTGGAGGAGCTGTATTCCCCTGTTGTGAAGGAGAATAGGAGTGGTGCCTGAATCTTCCTGAATGACCTTGGAAGTGTTTCTTGGTAGGCAGAGAAGGCCTTACTCCTGAGCTCTTGAACGTTTGATTGATTGGAGCCATAACCAAATTTGGACCAGTAGATGAATGAATCGTATTAGACCTGAAGTTTAAATTTTATATTTCGAGGTATGTAGAATACGCCTCTGGAAGAGTCTTTGGCTTTCGTATGATTAACATTCTCGAAATGTCGCCGTTGAGGCCGCGAACAAAAACGTCCAGAGCTCTGTTCCTGTATGTTTTGCACTAAAGTCTTAGTGTTTCTTCACTATAGGATTCCGTCTTCAGCTTGTTAACCATCAATGATAATTGGTGGTTAACAGCCGCATAAAATTCGTCGATCTTAGAGTTCTTTTGGCTTAGCTGATTTAATTGATGTTCAAGATTTCTCATATCGCGTTTGTTTGCGTAGTGCAGAGAAAGAACTCTTTTCATCTCAGGCCAGTCGCCATCGAAGATGTAGTATGAAACCAAAGCTGAATTTGCCGATCCGCGAACCTTCCCACGAATGTGTTGAAGCATGTACCCAAGATACATTCTGCATAGGGTTACCATCGAACACTTGCAATTCCTTCACGCAGTCCACGCAGCTTCGTTTCTTGGCGGACAAGGTTGCGCTGTGGGAATAACACTTACTTCGTTACTTAACGACTCATGTTAAATTGGCGAATTCTCGACGGTCTTTAGCCGAGCTTTCAGGTTTTTTATTTGTTCCAGGATATTATTGACTGCACATGTCAATTCAGTAACTGAAGTCGTCAATTGCTCCATTCTTATTAATAAAACTTAAGCGCTTACCTTACTGAAGAATCTTACTCAATTGAAGGATCTTACTCAGAGTGACACAAATCTTTTTCAATATGATTTCTTTAACACAGCCCTAATTAGCACTTTTTATTTTGCACAATTAAACATTTTTTATTTTATTTTTTTATTTTTATTTTAATTTGCTTTTTTCGTTAGCGCTCTTTATTTTGCACAGTTCGGGTAATTTTTTCAATACGCTTTTTTAAGCACAGCACAAATAAAAGGAAAACAATTCTACATGCTTTTTTTGCACACTTTTTTCCACACTTTCAGCAAAAATTTGCTTAATTCTTTGCTTTTTCTTGTTTCAGCTACACACACACTTTGGCATCATTTTTTGGTAAATACTCTTGACTTACAGGATCAGAATCTGTACCATTCTTTTTGCTGATTATTCTGTACGACAAAAAAAGAAAACAAAATTGTCAACTGAACCGCACCGAATCGAACCCGAAATTTTTGGGCACCGGCCTTGGAAGCTCCGTGTTTCTCCCTGTTGGATGCCTACGGTGAGATTGTAAGTAACTTACTCGCGGCGCGGGTGACTTCACAATTGAGTCACTTATCTTGTCGATCTCCGAGCATGTTTCCATGGGTATGCCGGAAATAATTGCATCCGAGTTAGAGTGGTTTACTGTGTTCCCATGGTAACAGCAACGTGCACTCAAGTAGAGCGTACTAACTCATAAATCCTGTATGAAAGCACCCGCAATTATCGACCCATGAAAAATATGACTCAATTTTTAGGCCGGTCCCTGCTCGGACGCTGGTTAACGAATCCTCATTTGAGGATTCCAAAAAAAACTGCGAACAGAGAGGCGGAGTTTCCAATTTAAGACCAAAATGACTTTATTCCTCTACGTCCGTAATGACAACTTTATTTATTTGCGGTTACTGCCAGAATGAACTTAAAGTCTAACTTAAAGTACAATTACACCTATGCCCACAACCGCTGGGCAGCCTGCGTGTGCAAGGGCAGATGTGTCAGCGTTCTCTGTCCTGGGAACGTTTCTTTGCTGGATCACGTTGATTCGCGCATTAAAGGTGTCGTATTGCACACACGCGCATCATGTTGGTTCGCGCATGAAAGGTGTCGTATTGCTCACACGAACAGTTGTGGGGTTCAAGGTGACACCTCCCCTTTCTGCTGGCTGGGTTGCATTATGTTAACTAGATGTAAAATTGGAATTTATTGTAAATAAAGTTACTTACTCTACAATATTGTTCATAAGAAGCTAATAGAGTTGGGATGGCTCACACAATTTTTAAAAGAATTCAGTCAACTTTGAGCGCATAACTGAGGGCTTAAGGCAAAGAAGAATCTCGGAGCGATGTAGAATGATTATTTCAAAAAAGCATAACTTAATAATTTGTATAAAAAGCTGTTTATTTGCGCTTTAACTTATGGTGTTCCCCTTCCGTTATTATTGTCTAGTATTAACTTCCTCACCACGTAAAAATAAATTAGAATAAGGACGGCTAAGCTGTTGACCATTCATGCAACCGTTTCAAGGATAATGATTTTCTGTGTTCCATGTAGAATGTGACCTTAACAGAGCACGTGCAGTCGAACAACTTCAGAGCCATAGGCTCATGACTGCTACAGAACAGATATCACCGCCTTCCAGGAAATGCAATGCCATGGATGCACCCGGCAAAAAAAACGACGAAAAACTGCGATATTTACTTTAGCGATTGCTGCAGAGAGAGAAGGCAGGGCTTATTTGGATGCAGATTTGTTGTTCGAGGAAGACATAGGCAAAAAGTTCTGAGCTACGACCCGCGTCATGACAATCCGCATCAAAACTTTATTCGGGAAGATCAGCCTAATTTGGCTCACGCCTCGACAGAGGAAAAGGATGATAACACCAAGGAGCTGGAGTTATCGTTTAACACAGCCTGCGCGACAACACATCCGGAAACGGACTCATTCTGTTGTACTTTGCCTCCAGGCTGAACCTCTTTGTGGATAGCGATCTCCTGATAAATCCACTACCAATCAGATTGATCGTTGGACATTCCTTCAGTATTCTCGATGTCCGAACCTTCCGAGGATCATCACTTTGTTGTAAATAAGGTAAGAGCACGAAGTCGAGACAGGCCAATACGGTTTGACGGCAGAACGCTACTATCACAACTAATCGCTTTGTCAACATCTAGAAAGAACGCGTAGTTTGACGACGAGTGCAAGCAGGTGCATGCAGCCAAACAAGACGCCTATAAGGCAACTGTGCATCAAATAACAAGAACTGTTCGTGAAAGAAAGAAAGAAAAGAAGGGAAATGTACCCGCTTTTAAGAAGAAAAAAGAAGGAGAATGAGAAGAGCTCTTTCGAGGAAATGGATAGATGTTATGGCAGGAATGAAGTACTAAAGTTTTACCGAAAGGTAAGCTATCCAGCGGATACGAGGTTCGGACCGAAGCCTGCCGGGATCAAAATGGACAACTCGTAGTAGAGTCGAAGTCTGTGCTGAGAATCTGGAAGGATCATTTCTGCTACCCTGACCTGGTTGGGCGCGTGCAATAGCTCATCTATAAGATGTGATCGAGAAAAGCATGCCCGATGTTGTCCAACAACACCATTACCAAAATCCGAGGACTTGGCGCGGAAACCTGGAATTTACTTTGAGGAAGCCTTTAGTATTTTCGAGAGAAAAGTTTTGCGTGCGATTTTTGATCCCATTTTGAAAACAGTTTTCTCATGTTCAAGTGTTCAAACGGTCAGTTATCACGGAATTTCACTCTCTGTTTTCCAAAACGATTTTGTGTACTTTTTCGATGTTTTCAGGTGTAGCCAGTTGAATTGGTCTTCCAGAGAGTTAAGCTTCGTTGGTGTCTGTACGGTCACTTTTAAAGTCAGCAGTTTTTGATGGAGCAGAGTCCCTGCAACACATACTAAGCCATTAGTGAGCTTGCACAGTTTTGTGTCCCACCAAAAATCATGTGTTTAATCAACATACGAAATTCTTTTTTTCCATTGTTTTAAAAGTCGAGGCAATGGCGACGTATTACACCATGCTGTCTTCAAAACATCAATTCAATTTTCCTACAAGCATGCAATCAGCTTAAATAATTACTAATGATATTTCACATTATTTTTTTCCTCTAACACTACTAAATAACCCTACAAAACCAGTTATTGAAGAACTATATGCACATATTTGTTAAGCAATATTAGTTGATGGATGTTTATTACAATTGAACTATGTGTAATTAACAAG
>OY019133.1:60027463-60204963 GCA_955652365.1 Eristalinus aeneus
ATTAATAATAATAATAATAATAATAATAATAATAATAATAATAATAATAATAATAATGAAAATAATAATAATAATAATAATAATAATAATAATAATAATAATAATAATAATAATAATTATAATAATAATAATAATAATAATAATAATAATAATAATAATAATAATAATAATAGTAATAATAATAATAATAATAATAATAATAATAATAATAATAATAATAATAATAATAATAATAATAATAATAATAATAATAATAATAATAATAATAAAAATAATAATAATAATAATAATAATAATAATAATAATAATAATAATAATAATAATAATAACAATAATAATAATAATAATAATAATAATAATAATAATAATAATAATAATAATAATATTAATAATAATAATAATAATAATAATAATAATAATAATAATAATAATAATAATAATAATAATAATAATAATAGTAATAATAATAATAAGAATAATAATAATAATAATAATAATAATAATAATAATAATAATAATAATAATAATAATAATAATAATAATAATAATAATAATAATAATAATAATGATAATAATAATAATAATAATAATAATAATAATAATAATAATAATAATAATTATAATAATAATAATAATAATAACAATAATAATAATAATAATTATAATAATAATAATAATAATAATAATAATAATAATAATAATAATAATAATAATAATAATAATAATAATAATAATAATAATAATAATAATAATAATAATAATAATAATGATAATAATAATAATAATAATAATAATAATAATAATAATAATAATAATAATAATAATAATAATAATAATAATAGTAATAATAATAATAATAATAATAATAATAATAATAATAATAATAATAATAATAATAATAATAATAATAATAATAATAATAATAATAATAATAATGATAATAATAATAATAATAATAATAATAATAATAATAATAATAATAATAATAATAATAATAATAGTAATAATAATAATAATAATAATACTAATAATAATAATAATAATAATAATAATAATAATAATAATAATAGTAATAATAATAATAATAATAATAATAATAATAATAATAATAATAATAATAATAATAATAATAATAATAATAATAATAATAATAATAATAATAATAATAATAATAATAATAATAATAATAATAATAATAATAATAATAATAATAATAATAATAATAATAATAATAATAATAATAATAATAATAATAATAATAACAATAATAATAATAATAAAAATAATAATAATAATAATAATAATAATAATAATAATAATAATAATAATAATAATAATAATAATAATAATAATAATAATAATAATAGTTGTTGGCGCGACAGTCCACAGGGGGACCAGGGCCTAGCTTGCTCATAAGCTACTTGTGTAGTGCGCGCTACTGTTCTCTTACGAGTAGAAGATACCAAAATCGTTTTGCCGACTCCGAACGGCGAAGTTTGAGAAGCTTTCTTATACAGTTATTACTCGTTGAGTGTTGTCAGCAGCTCAAAAGAGCTGGTGCCGTGTAAAATTCGAGGTGTTCAGCCGGGAATCGAACGTAGACCCTTCGGCATGTGAGCGTCGCTCTATAGCCACTATGCCACTGCGGCCAATTGTTGCCGGGGACGAAACATGGGCTCACCACTATGACTCTGAAAGCAAACAAGAGTCCATGCAGTGGCATCAAAAAGGAACAGACCCCACGAAGAAATTCAAAGTCACCACTTTGCATAATTTGCGGGAGGAAATTTAAAACAAAAGATGGTGTAAACGCGCAGCGGGTGTGTTGCTTCTTCATGACACCGCTCCTGTTCACACGGCGCAAGTTTCCAATGATGAAGAACTCAAGTTGGCAATAAATGGGTATTTAGCAGAGAAATAGGAAATTGATTTTTTTGACTGTTTAAAAAAGCGTATATCTATATGTAACAAATGCATTGATGTGATGGGAGATTATATTGTAAAACAAAAACCAATTAAATTGAATTCCCTTTTGCCTTCATATCGATATCGAGAATATATTTAACGCCCCTAGTATATTTTCTATGTTTTTGATTTTATTATACTTCGATCATTAGATCGTTAAAAATATTGGATTGGTCTGTTGAAAAATTAAGTATCAAAACGAACATTTTTGATAAATTTTGCTTCTTTATTACCGGAAATAAGAAAACGCTTCACAAGTTTACAAAGAGTTATGTGCTGTTTATTGTGACGAATGTTTTTAACGGCAGTGTCAAATTTGGTTTGTCGAATTTAAATTTTGCTATGTTGATTGAAAAACGCATCATAACAGTGATTATTTTAAGCAATTATGATGGTGTCAATACTTACAAAATTCAGTTTTTTGCTGATAAAAACCCAAACGTTTTGTAAACGTGGAATTATGATCCTGACTGAAAGATGGCTAAAGGTCATTTCTCAAAATGTGCAATGCATTACAGAATAAAATTATTTCGTTGCCTGAAAAAATTGTCTTATATTTTCAAAAAAAAAATAAAAAACTGCAATTACTCACTTGTCAACCCTATATTAAACTACATTATTTATGAATCTATATGTTATCAAAAATGAATAATCTTGTCTTTTATTATAATGTGTCCAAGTCGAAATGTGAGATCATGCGCACTACGTGGATGCCAACAGTTAGAAAAAACAGTGTCTGTATGAAATGCCGAGAACAATACATGGAGCCGAGATTTTCGTTTCAAAAATATCATACCATGCCTTCCGATTCTGGTTCTGACAGTTTCCTACGATATGCAACGCATGACCTTGCGTTCCATATTGAAAAAGACTAAAGATTATGCCGTGCCTCTTCCGGTTCCTCTTCAAAATTTGAAGAGTAGTCTGTGAAAGCAATTATCCTGTGTAAGAGGTTTGGAATCAAAGGCTACGGGTGTAAACTTCGGCATTTTATATTGAATATTGAAGTTTCATTTTTGTGTTTACATGTGTTGCGTTTAGATTTAGATTTTATGAACCACGCTTCGAATATAAATTATCCAACCTAATTCCCGAACACCGAAGATACTTCGTGAATTTTTAGTGAATTTTTACTATTAGAAAGATTAGAGGTGTTTCTTTGGAAGTGTCACTAGATTGCGGGCTGAATATAAAACTGCAGCTTTCTGAGGTCTTCGGGTTTAGTGTATCGTATTCTCTTCATCTTAATGTTGAGATAAGCGTTTCAATCGCTTGAAGTAATAAATGCGCTGAAATCTGTATCTTTCTTTTAAAGTTTGTTCTTCAAACGAAGTAAATATTCGATGAATCTAATTGCAGAACCACAATTTACTCGAAATCTTGCAGACAAAGACTTTCAAAAACTGAACATGATATGTGTTCGTGTTTATCTGCTCCTCCTCTTAGGTGGGGAAATAGATTTGCTGGTACGCCAGGCCCATAAGTGCCATAACGTGCAACATTTGCTTCTCCGCTTATCTTTAATTCAATTGTTATATGTATATATTTTATATGTATATTTGTTATATGTATATTGGTTATGTCAGATTCTTCAACCACAAAGTTCAATTGTTATACTATTAAATACATCCTCAAAGTAGAGAAAGAGAAGGTTGGGAGCTCCTGATAATTGTTGCGATATAATATGGCACCAAATTTGTTTGATTTGATTGATGAATTGATGATTCTTGAAAGCCTTCGTTACATGTTGGAACTTGTTCTTGTATAGGCTTTAGTTGACATACATATATATCTTATCTTTTGGCTCTTGAAGCAAAATGTAGTGTTCCAATAGCGATTGATTAAGTGGCCGTGTCTATCGAATCATATCGAGCCGTTTGACGACAACCTTAGACAGAGCACTGTCAGCACGTTTCTTCGGATGACTCAATAAATCTTTATCCAATTTTGGTCTTGCTTCCTCCGACTCACTAGGCAAGGTAATAATTTCTCGGTCTCTTTGAGTTACTGAAGCTTGAGCGATTGCTGTATCCCCGAGGAAGAATTCCACTGATTTTCCAACTCAACCATAATCATAAAATTATGTCATTTGAGTGCAGCAAATGAGGAAACCTGTTTTATTCATCTTTACATCTGAACAAGAACGCCAAACTCAGAAAAAATGAATTGTGTTATTGCAAACCGTGAAACTTCGTTAAAGGCTCCAAAATAAAGTTAACTAAAACGTTAAATGCTTACTTTTTGATTGATTTTATTTGCTAATAAATAACAGAGTTTAAAAAAGAGATTAGAATGGATAGGAAATTTAAGTGCGGAATCGAGGGAATTTACTGCTTTGCTGCATGCTGGTGGGAAATGAATGCTCTCGAATGTATTTTATAACTTCTCGAATTTAATTCTGCACAAATTACAGTCTACAAAAAGTCAATTTTATATATTAAATAAAAGCTTTTTTTAAGTCGTTTTTACATGAGTAATTTTATGGAGTGGTCGCCGTGGCGTAGTTGGTAGAGTGCTACGCTCACACGCCGAAGGTTTCGAAGTTTTAGATACGATTCTCGGCTGAACACCTCGAATTTTTCACGGCACCACCTCTTTCGAGCTGTTGACAACACTCAAAGAGGAATAATTGTGTTAGAAAGCTTCCGAAATTTTGCCGTTTGGAGTCGGAAAAAAAAACCTGTAGGCCCCTTCTACTCTTGAGAGACACGAGTAGTTTATGAGCAAGCTAGATCCTGGTCCCCCTGTAGATTGTCGCGCCATATAATTATTATTATTAATTTTATCTATGAACTTCGACTTTTTTACCCTTAATAAAAAACTAGAATGTCGGAATAGGTTTGAAAAGCTTGCGGGTATTGAGCCGCGTACATATGTTATTTCTATAAGAAGCCAACATTTCTTTGTCCTACGAAGAAAGATCTGTGGGCAGTGTGAAAACAAAAAAACCTCTGACATTCTATACATCCGATAGCTGTTTACGAATTTCTACGAAAAGTCGTTTCACAAACTACTCAACTACGAATTTTTGTACACAAATGAATTGGAACAGACCTATTCTCTACTAAGTCGGGCTGTTTGACAGCTGAAAAATATTTGTTTTGTTTACTTACAGATTTGATTTGGAAACGGCAGACGTAGGAGACTTTTGTATACGTATTTATTAGTTATTTAATAGCCAATGATTATACTTTTTATGTGTGAAATATGTTTTAGGATTTGAGGAGAATTTCACTGCAGCAGTTAAGGAGCGTAACTGCCTCGCTCTTATAAAAATACCCACAAACGTAATATGGAATGGGTAAAAGTTTACAGACCAGGTAAATTTATAATATAACTTTAATCGAAGAGCTGTACCTCTTCTTTTATAATTCTTAACGATGCAGTGCGTCTGAAGATGTAGGCCTTAATTTCATTAACACTATATAGGCATTAATTTTTCAATTGTTCTCTTAGCCAGCTATCCAATTTTCAGGCGGTGTCGTCGTCGCAGGATGTCTGCGAAAGTCTAACATCAGAACCTATGCGGAAGAGGCCTTCTCTGTACAAGAGTTCTTTGAGAAAAGGCGTGCATTTGGCAACAGGAGTGAGCCTAATGAGGTTGTCCTGTTTGAGACCTTTGGTTAAAACAAAGGAAACTCCCAGACTATCTCCGAAAGACAGTGGAGAGGCATCTGCTGGAGATAGTTGACAGCGCCCTCCTCAAGTTGGAGTGATTTTGTTTTGTTTTAATAAATATTGTGTGTCTGTATGCATGTATGTATATTTGAATTATATTTTTGTACAGAAAAAATTTATTTATTTTTTTTAATGGGATATGTGAGTTTTTTTTTTAACAATGTGATATTTTATTTTGTTTTTTTTTTTTTTTTTTTTTTTGTACAAACTACATTTAAAATAAAAAGCCATTGTAATATTGCAATGTGAAACAAGCTATATTTTATCTTCACAAAGGTATTCTTTTATGGTTTGTTTCATCGCAAATGCTTTTTGGGAGGAAAAGTTTGAACCCATTGATTTTTCTTGGTTGGGTTTCGGTTCGCCATAGACCCCTTTCAAATAACACATTGTTATCATCATACTCGTAGCTATCAATGCAGTCCTGTGTGCAATATGTTCTTGTTGAACTTTGCAAAATTATGTCTATTGGTACACGCCTTCACTACCTTGTCTGCATTACAGGGTAGCATGTGTAAAGTTGTCTTCAAAATTCACCATCTGGTCAAGGATAGCGAATGCATTTGCAATCACTACTGGATTTGGTGGCATCAAGAAACTTTAGAAAGGAAATGTATCATCCCTAACTTAATACTGATGACATGTTTTATTAGAATCTGGAAGAATTTTGGTGGGAGAAGATTAAGGGATCCATCCAATAACTTTTTCCGAATATGGATTGCGCAAATACGCCATCGTTTCGGCTACCATACGCGCCGACATTTTCTACGGTAAGCCTATATTTAGCGTTGCATGCAGCCAGAAGGACAATAGAACTGTGGCCAGCATAATTGAAATATTTAGACCCTGCTCTTGGAAGGCACTGAACGTTGATGTGCTTTCCATCGACGGGTGAGATACAATTGAACAGATTCCAAAGTGCAAAAAAGTCCGCCGCAATCTGTGCTCATGTATTCCAAGGGTGGGGAAATATACAGAAACATAAGAATATCCCACAGTGTATTGCATGTTTCGTATATTATATCACCTATTGTGCAGTATCCGATTCGAAACATCGACGCAAGTACTTGCCTCAGAACTCCTTGAGACAAATATCTAAAAGAGGTGGATAATGTATATGATAATATATAATATATATTTATGCATGTCAATATTTCTTACAATTAAACAAGAAACAAACTTGGGTGGTAATATTGGCATCCTTTGTTATGTCTTCTCTAAGGAAGGCTCTAGCAATCTCTGTAACATGTTATAGGTACTCGGACTCAGTCGACTAATTTTGAAGAAATGCTCATAGAACCCACAGACTTTTCTATGCTGATATTTATTATAATATGCATATCACAGCACAGCAATTAATGAGTAATCCATATATTCCTCCCAGTCAAGTGAATCCATTAAAGAAAGGTCGATTGTATGAAATTAAGATGTGTTACTTTATAGGTAATTAGTTGTTTAGTTATATATATTATACATAAAATATATTCTTCTCTGATATGCTTCTCTGAATAAAATACATTTCTGTTAACTTTTTCTTTTGTCAAGCGCCCGAGTTCTATTTCGAGTTGAATATTGAGGAAGTTGCGCTTTCACATAACTTTCTCGTAAAATCGATAAAAAGCATACCAAAGCCCGTCAAAGACCGACCGCGCCGTTGTGATTTGACCTTTATAATGCATAAGGGAATTCTAAGAGCATCCAAACAAATCATTTTTCTCTTTTTATCATAGTCGTCAGTTCTTTTACGTAAAAGCAATTAATTCCCAATCAGAAATAAAATTTGTTTTACAATTGTTTATGCCCAAACAACTCAGATGTTCAAAATGTTTTGTCTAGCAAACTCTTTACATGTTATTTGAGTTTATTATAGTGCAACAGCTTTACATGGTGGAGGTATTGTCTGATTCTCCTCTATTAAAGACAAAAACCATATAAGGCTATGTGCCTGTCATGTTATCTATCTGTTGCTTCTATATCCTTTCGCTCTTTGGAAAGTTGTTTCTCTAACGCGTACCAAATTCTCTTAAATATGAAATGAATATAAGAACCAATCCGAAACAATTTCAAGCGAAACTATTTTATTGGCATAGAACTTTCTCTGATTATCATATACATTTACAGAAAAACGATATGTAATAAGAATACATACCTCTGGGGATGTATGATAAACCATGTACTTTTTGTAACAGATACCTAATGATATAATTTATTATTATAACTTCACTGAAATAACCAATAACTTTGTAGTTAGTTAGTCAACTGCTTATAGCTACTTAAAAGTATCTTAGCATATTATCAAAATATTTTTGATGAATATATCGTGTGTTCTATTCATGTTTGTAAATAAATGGATTTCTTTTTTAAATTAAAGTTGAGATGGATTTTTTTGAACATGTGCGAAATGATTGGAAATTATTTTTGATTGATTTTATTTATCTTGAGTTCATATAAGAAGTTTAGAATTTATTTCCTTCTTTGTACATAGTTTCGATAGGGAGCATTTGTTGTGAACGAGCCCATATTTTTTTTCTTCTGTGAAAAATATTTAGTATACATCTAGTTATTGAATAGACATCATATTTTTTCAAATGTCGAGTTTTGTTCCAGAAAGTGATGATTTGCGGAAAGCATTAATTTCTTGTTTTCATTTGAAGAAAAGTGCTACAGAGTCGCATCGAATGCTTGTTGAGGCATATGCTGATCATGCTCTATCAGAAGCAACATGCAAAAGATGGTTTCAACGGTTCAGAAATAATGATTTTAAATGTGAGAAATGAAGAACGTGGAAGACTACCATAAAAGTTTGAAGACGCCGAATTGCAAACGATTTTGGATGGAGATGACACTTTGAGTCAAAAGCAAATGGCAGCAATGTTAAACAATTTCTGACCGTTTAAAAGCTATGGGAAAGATCCAAAAGTGTGGAAAAAGGGTACCAGATCAATTGAATGAAAGACAGATGGAAAACCGAAAAAACACTTGTAAAATTTTGCTTCAAAGACACGATAGAAAATCAGTTTTGCATCGATTCTTACTGGCGATGAAAAATAGATTTATTTTAAGAATCCTAAATGGAAAAAATCATGAGTTAATATAGGACAACCATCAACATCGACTGCAAAACCAGATTGATTCGGCAAGAAGACTATGCTGTGTGTTTTTAGGGACCAGAAAGGTGTGCTGTACCACGAGCTCTTAAGACCTGGTGAAACCGAAAGCACCTACCGTATTCACCAGACTTGGCTTCTTCCGACTACCATTTGTTTTCATCGATGGGACACGCATTGGCTGAGCAGTACTTTGATTCCTACGAGGAGGTCGAAAATTGGGTGTCTAATTGGTTTGCTTTAAAAAACGAACAATTTTATTGGCGTGGTATTCACAAATTCCCAGAAAGGTGGTCAAAATGTGTAGTAAACTATAGCCAACACTTTGAATAAAATGTTTTTACTTTCCCATTAATAGTTTGTGTTTTATTTTCAAGAAAAAAGGTAAACCTGATAAAATCAAATAAATAAATGGACACAATTGCTAAGTGCAATCAAAGGATCTTACCCCAGTCCAGAAAGATGTCAGATTGACATACTCAACATACTATAACAATAAAGAAACTTCTTCTCCGGCTTCGCACCAGGCCTAAAAGTTGTTTATGAAATACACAAAACTACAGTTATCGTTTCATTTATTTGTTTTTCTTATACACAGTTATGACAAAAATGTTTGCCCTCAATATGTAACAGGAATGTTACAACAGGTACAGCAAGCTTAAGGGCATTGAGCATCGAAGATGTGTTATTCTCTAAACTTAAAATTAAATGTGTAATCAAAGGATTATACCTCGGTCCATTGTAATGTTTAGGACATTGAACTTGATAATTGAATGAAAAACGTCAAGTTAGATGGACATACTCAAGGAATTTCCCACTATTAATGTAATTACTAAGTCCTATAAACTTTTTTCTTGGTTTTGCCCTATTAAATTCATCTACTCTAGAAGCATAAGAACTGTATACAGGATACACGAAAAAATGCAGTTATCATTTTAGTTATTTCCTTTTCTTATAACTAGTCAAGTTGGCTTACAATATGTATGAAGCTAACTCCTGCGCCCGAGGGTTGAAATAATGGGCCTGGCCTACCAGTCTCTGGGTTGTGAGTGAGGGTAACTTCCTCACCTCGTATAAAACCGTTAGTTTAGAGAACCCGATATGCCTCGGATAGGCAGAGAAGGCAGCGCTTATTCGGATGTGGATTTGTTGTTCAAGGCAGACTTAGGCAAAACGTCTTGAGCTACGCATCAAGGCTAAATTCGCCCCGACAGAGGAGAAGGATGAGAACATCAAGTATGACTTCTTTGATCTCCTAGAAAGAACATACGATCGATGCCCCAGCTACGACACTAAGATCGTTCTAGGAGATTTCAATGCTCGGCTGGGAAAGGAGGGCATCTTTACTGGAGTCATCGGTAAACACAGCCTGCACGACAACACATCCGGAAACGGACTCAGGCTGTTGGACTTCGACTCGGGGCGAAACCTCTCTGTGGCTAGCACGCGGTTCCCACACCTGAACATTCACAATCACCAAACAATAGTCCCCCCCGCGCATTTACCCGACTACCAACTAACACTTCACCGGAACCAAACTCAACCAGCAAAGTTATGTCCAAAACAACAGCTACAAAAGCAATCCCCCAAAAAACTCTACCATATGACAACAACCAGCAAATATATAACATAAATTCATCATCACCTAACAACTCCCCACCAAATCAAAATTACACCTCAATTAATATTTCGACACCCATCCCTATTTCCTCCCACATATCCACCCTTACCGAATCCCTCATCAACTCCGAACAGTATTTTATAAATATGGAAGTAGACAATGACACCTCTTAATACAAATGATTTAAACCGCAACAACGACTCTGCTGACCAGAGACCGCGCTGCTCGGGCTTTACTGATAGCCCAAGTATCACGGTCCTTGATCAGCAGAGTCCCTCATATAACATTCCTTTCACCAGGCAACCCTGCTGTAACGCAAAAAGCAGGTTGCTTATGTTGCAACCCAATTACACCTTACCGCCCACAATTATAAATAATACTACTTCAATTAATAGGCCGAGATCTGCTTCGACCACCGGATGCACTTGTCACTCCAATAGGCTGAGAAGAGCATCCGAAGATCGTCCCCGTTCGCAGCTTCCACCCACCAACTACTTCAATGCAACCCCTAACCATCTAAATTTTCAGTTAAATAATATCCCACTCATTAATCGCAGCTTCCACCCACCAACTACTTCAATGCAACCCCTAACCATCTAAATTTTCAGTTAAATAATATCCCACTTATTAATCAGACGGGCATCAATAAACACAATTTCTTTGTCTCCCGACAAAAACATCAGTGCAAACGTAGCCTAGACAATAACACGACTCTTAGAATCCTTCAATGAAATATAAAAGGATACTTTAACAACTTTGATGAGCTAAAAGTGTTATTAAAAGAATATAATCCTAAGACAGTGTCTTTACAGGAAACACACATTCCGTTTGGTCATACTCCAATCGCTCCAAAAGGCTATAAAGAATATTTTTCAAACAGTTCAATCAACACCTCTTCCAAACAAGGAGTGGGTATACTTGTCAGAAATAACATTCCTCACAAAATCCTCCCCAACCCCTCAAACTTGCAAGTAATCTGTTTTGAGCTGTATTTAAAAACTAAATTGACCTACATTAATATATATATACCCCAAGAACAGAGGCTGGAAACAGATGACTTCAACAACATTTTCACGCATGTACAACACCCGTTCATATTCGGCGGAGATGTTAATGCCTGGAGCTCCCTCTGGGTTTCACCCACCACTAATACGAAAGGTAGAATTATTGAGAACTTTCTTCTAAAGTCAAATATGATAGTTCTAAATGATGGCTCACCCACTCATCTTTCAACCCACAACACCCTAACACAAATATATATAACATGCTGCTCTAGAGATATCTTTCGAACTATCTCGTGGAAAACAGTAGGCGATCTCTACAACAACAATTCAAAACTGATCAAGCAAATTGGTTCAAATATTAATCCGCAATCAACCAATACCTGGCAAAAAACCAACCAAGCACAAACATAAACAAAGAAGCAGCCATCATTCAGAAAACCACCCGAACTGCAGTTAATGTGTCCATCCCTCAATCCAATTCTTCTCACTCCCCTAATAACAAGAGAGTAGTCCCATGGTGGAATGCGGAACTCGCCCATTTCCGCACACAAAAGATGGCAGCCCTAAGAATATTCCAGAAAAATCCCACTCAAAATCACCTAATCCTTTACAAAAAAGCAAATGCTAAATTCTGGAAACCCTTGAAAGAAAGCAAAGTAAAATCATTCGGCGAATTTACCTCAAAAATAAATCCTAATTCTACCCCCAAAAAAATATGGCAAGACATCCGCCGGCTTACAGGTACCTCCTTCCCTCATAATATCATTAGTATTACAACTTACGATAAGACTGTAACGCATCCCAACACAATAGCAGATCATTTCGCAAAAAAACTGGTCTAAATACTCCAATGACTCAAACTTTAACACAATCTTTAGAACTAAAAAATATGAATCTGCACAATATACCCCAAGCTTTAATAATAATAATGTTACCAATTTAGTTGAAAAAGAAATTACTCTCACGGAACTTGAATCAACTCTAAGCAAAGTTAAGGGTTAAACTCCAGGTAAAGATAGTATTTCATATCCAATGTTACAAAATCTCCCAATAGCTACTAAGACTAGATTAACTAACTTATATAACAATATACTAAATACCCCTATCATACCACAAAAGTGGAGGACTTGTACTCTAATTCCGATTCCCAAAACTAATAAAGATATGCTTTTCCAAAATATTAGAAAAAATCATCTCAAAACGGATTCTCTGGTTTACAGAGAAAAGGAGATGTCTATCCTCGAATCAGGTAGCTTTTAAACCCAATAAAGGCTGTACAGATGCCCACCTTCATATAGATAATTTTATCTCGAAGGCCATATCTTCAAAAAACCACGCATCTATACTTGCGCTAGATTTTCGGGAAGCACGTCATCCTGAAAAAATTAAAAACATGGAACGTCGGGCCTAAATTTTTTAACTATGTAAATTCATTCATTTTCGGTTTTGCACGTGGAATGTGAGGTCCCTTAACAGGCCACGTACAGCCGAACAACTTGCGGAGGCCCTTGACAGCTACAAAGCTGATATTACCGCCATCCAGGAAGTGCGATGGGATGGGCCTGCCATTAAAACGCTGAAGAACTGCGATATCTACTACAGCAATTGCTATAGAGAGAGAAGGCAGCGCTTATTCGGATGCGGATTTGTTATTCGAGGCAGACTTAGGCAAAAAGTCTTGAGCTACGACCCCGTCAGCGAACGCCTCATGACAATCCGCATCAAGGCTAAATTCGGGAACATCAGCCTAATATGCGCTCACTTCCCGACAGAGGAGAAGGATGACTACATCAAGTATGACTTCTATGATCTCCTAGAAAGAACATACGATCGATTCCCCAGCTACGACTCTAAGATCGTTCTAGGAGATTTCAACGCTTAGCTGGGAAAGGAGGACATCTTTGCTGGAGTCATCGGTACACACAGACTGCACGACAACACATCCGGAAACGGACTCAGGCTGTTGGACTTCGCCTCAGGGCGGAACCTCTTTGTGGCACTCGGTTCCCACACCTGGACCTGGCGGGACCTGGCGATCTTCTGATCAATCAACCGTCAACCAGATTGATCACATTGCGATCGACGTCAGACACTCCTCCAATATTCTTGACGTCCAAACCTTTCAAGGTGCAAACATCGACTCGGATCATAACCTTGTTGTAGCCAAGGTAAAAACCCGGATATCGAGAGAGCAACGGAGTCGAGAAAGGCCAAAACGGCTTGACGTCGAAAAGCTAAAATCGCAGCCGATTGCTGGGAACCTTGCCGACCGAGTCTCCCTGAAACTTGTTCAGAGTTCGACGCTTCCTGCACTAACCATAGAAGAACAATTGAAACGTTGTTAAGAAGCCATCAAAGCAGCTGCCACTGATATGCTGGGTTTCACGTCACCACCCAGAAGGAACCCATGGTTTGACGACGAGTGCAGGCAAGCGCACGCAGCTAAACAAGAAGAACAACTAGGGCTGTTTGTGGGCTCTACGAACAAAGAAGAAGGAAAGAGCACCGTCTTCTCAGAAGGAAAAAGAAGGAGCATGAGAAGAGCGCGATAGAGGTAATGGAAAGGCGCTATGGCAGGAATGAAGTCCGAAAGTTTAACCGAAAGGGAAAACAGCTATCCGGAGGATAAAAGGTTCGGACCAAGGCCTGCCGGGACCAAAACAGACAACTCGTAGTAGAGTCGCAGTCCCTGCTTGGAATCTGGAAAGATCCGACAGGAAGGAGCAGACTCCTTTACGGCGATGACGGCCCAAATCCCGCTGTTAGGCGCTGTTAGGCAATTTGGACGATGATAGACAAGTATTCCGTTACCCCGACTTACACGAGGTGAACATAGCAATATTCAGCTGGAGATGACCTGGTTGGGCGCATGCACCAGCTCATCTGTAAGATATGGTCGAAGGAAAGCATGCCCGATGAGTGTAAGCTCAGCGTCGTGTGCCCGGTTCACAAGAAGAAGACTGCGCCAACTACCGAGGGATAAGCCTCCTTAACATCGCATACAAGATCCTCTCTGACGTATTGTGTGAGCGTCTGAAACCGTTTGTCCATGACCTGATAGGTCCCAATCAGTGTGGTTTCGGCCAGGGAAGTCAACAATAGACCAGATCTTCACATTACGGCAGATCCTGGAAAAGACCCAAGAAATTTCAAGGCTGCATATGAAGTGTGCATAGAGACGAGTTTTGGAATTCCTACCAAACTCGTCAGATTGTGTAGGATGACGATGGAGAACTGTCGCTGCTCCGTCAAGGTCGGTAACGAACTCACCGAGACCTTCAATGTCAAAAAAGGTTTTAGACAAGGCGACGCACTGTCATGTGACTTCTTTAACATCATCCTCGAGAAGATCGTGCGTAACGCACAAGTCAACACCAGAGGCACGATCTTTTAGAAGTCAGTTCAATTGCTAGCTTACGCTGACGACGTTGACGTGATTGGACGAACTTAGCGAGCCGTCAATGAGGCGTTTGCTGGTATTGAAGCGGAAGCGGCTAAAATGGGTTTGGCGGTAAATGAATGCAAAACTAAGTACATGCTGTCATCAAGGAAGGACACACAACATCGACGTCTCGGACGGAGTGTCACACTAGACAGCAGAAAGTTCGAGATAGCTAAAGACTTCGTCTACCTCGGCTCCGCGGTAAACAGGGACAACAACATCAGTACCGAAATCAAACGCAGAATCACTCTTGTCCTACTATATGGCGCAGAATCTTGGACGTTAGCAAAGGCGGATGAAGAAGCCCTTAGTCTTTTCGAGAGAAAAGTTTTGCGTGCGATTTTTGGTCCTGTTTGCGTTGATGGCATCTGGAGGAGAAGATTTAATGACGAACTCTATGGACTGTACAGCGACATGCGCCTGGTCAAGCGCCTACGGATACAACGCTTAAGATGGCTAGGCCATGCAGAGCGTATGGACACCACTGCTCCGGCCCGAAAAGTCTTTGCATCCGTGCCAGACAACGCAACAGAGGACGAACTAGACTAAAGTGGCGCACACAAGTGGAGAAGGACCTCAACCAACTTGGAGTGTGCAACTGGAGACAGCTGGCAAAAGATCGTGCTGGCTGGAGAGGCATGTTGGTTGAGATCCAGGTCCACCCCGGGACTGTAGCGCCACAAGAAGAAGAAGAAGAAGAAGAAAAAGAAGAAGGAGAAGAAGAACTGTTAGGCATAGTAACCCCTTACATGGATTAATTAAAACGCAAGAACATTTTACTTAAAACTATCTTAAATACTACGAGTACTAGTACCGGCGTGGGTTCTTCGGTGACCGATTCATTCCCAGATGACATGGGGAACGATGCATTTGCAGATAGTGTTGCTACTCGGATGAGCGATGCATTCCGCTCCGAAAATCACGGACGCTACGTTGGCATATTTTGTGTGAAAATTTTGTTGTTAACTCCTCCCCTCTTAAGTGCAAACAGTTGCTCGGTATGGTTAGAAAAGAGAGATGTCGTCTGAGATTGAATAATCGGAATGTTAGGTGCTGAACCGTGTACGTCCGCTGGTATTTGCTCCATCCTGATGTCTTTTTGTGATTTAAATGGCTGCCGCATACTTCTAATTTTATTGACCATGAACGTTCCTAATTATATTAAGAGCAGTACAAGGATAAGGTTGACAGTGACTTCCCACCTATGTTTTCCTTGTGGCAAATCGATGGTCTGGGTGTTTTTTAAATTCAGCTCGTTGCCTATTTCCAGAGAAACCATCTTTTCAACGCTCGAATTTGCAGATTCTAGTTGAACAATTGGTGGCAGTAGGCGCATTTTTGTATTTTTATATGCTGAGAATACTTGATCTCTTAAAGTTATCGTGGTGTTCTTGTCCCTGATGATAAATGTACCATTTAGCTGAAGAAGGTCAGTATCTATCTTAACAACGCCGTCGTATTCATTGAGAAATAAGGTACCAGGAACTATTTCTTCTACATCTATGACGTGTTGCTTGAAGATCTTGCTCCAGTTGCTCGTTCGACTTTGGAGAAGGTAGGGAATGCAATCTGTACTCGGTATGTCTGCTAGATTACTAATGTTACATATGACTACATTGTTACTATTTCTTACATTTAGATATTTATAATAGCATACAACTTATCTCTGCCTGATGTCGAAGTCGCAAAGAAATTTATTGAAGGTTTTCCCTTCATCTGGCTTGAATGTTCTGAGCAAGTGTCTCTCAAGTGTCGAATTTCTCTTGGTTGAAAAAAAGTCATTTAGTTTTCTTACCAACACCATGAATACATTTTCATCCTCAATTGTTGTGGAATCCACTAAAGCTCCAGTAATATTAGAAATAACCTCTTGTAATTGTTGTTTTCCCAGATGCAAGAGCTTATTTTTTTTATTGGATCAGTGAGTTCTTCGGAATCCAAGTAAAGGGAAAATGAACGTTACCACTTTTCCCATTCTAATCTCATCAAGGACTTATCGATATTTTTTCATAGAAAAGGTTTAATCACGGATTCGGCCATCGCTTCCTTATAATTAACTCTCAATCATGTAATTTAATGCAATTATGAATATTACTGTGTATATATGTACGTGAGTAATCGAACTAATGATTTTCCTATTTCTTTACCAATTTTTTTTTTAATTTTATTGGTTTAGGTCAACAATTAAATGTGACCCTCAATACTGCAATTGAATGCAATTTCCTTTTATCGCAAATTAAATGCTTTCGGTCAACCATTGAATGTGACCCTCAATTCTGTAATTAAATGCAAATTCTTTCGCAATTTATTGCTTTTGGATAACAATTTAATGTAACACTTAGTCGATTCAGTTTTTCCTCGATTTCACGTCGCCGCCAATTTTAATTATCCACAATTCTCTGGAGAACAACTAATTGAAACAACTCAACTACTCGGTTGCCAAAATAAAAGTGATTTTTTTATTTATCTAAAGCTATGACAACTGGAAATTATATATTGCCTTGCAACCTTGATAGTAGTACCGTAGAGTAGTAGATAGTACAGTGTTAATATTACTGGCAAGGTCGCCACAATAGCTATTAAGTACTGAAATAAATTTGTCAAAGGCATTAGAAGAAAGTACGATATCGATACGGAGATGATTATTTAATGACAGAAAAGCTATTTTAACAAAATTGGAAGAACGTGATAACTTATTACTAACAGATGGGTGAAAACAGAATACTAAGACATGTCAAACAGTTGCCTATGGTCTGAAAATCAACAACAGGGCTGTACAGCTGAGAAATTTGAGTATCGGACGAGCGTACCATAATATGATTAAAACAGGCAGCTGTTGACTTGTTATACGAGTTGTTTTTTTACTGCAAGGCTTAAAACCATACGACAATACAAAAACATGTACTCATTTACATTAATAGAGTTCTGCAGAACACCTAAGTTCATATCGCCCAATATTACTTCGCCCCTTGATACAATAGATATGAAATTTTCCAGCTCTTTATAAAACACATTATTAGACATAGAAGATTCATTAAATCTATGGACGCAAAGAAATGTTATCATAGACTAAAATTTTCCAGACAGACAATGCAGATTATAACCACAATATTATACACGAAATTAATCTTTAACAAAGATAACAATACCACCAGATGTAAAATTATAATTGCAATAAGTTATCATATCCTTTAATAAAGAAATTGGATTTATCTTCGTCGTTTATCTAAGGTTTTGATTGAAAGACTAAACCAGGTATATTTATAAAATTATTAAAATGTGCTAGAAGATTGCCAATTTTTTTACGCATACTTCTGATATTTTGATGTATTATTAAAACATAAGTCAAGTGTGTTTGTTTAAAAAAAGGTTAATCGTATTAACTTCAATGCAATGGACTGATGGGGGAGCAGGCGCCTGTCCACGCGAGGCACCGTTGTCGGTTGTCGATTGCGCTCAACAAGGCGAACAACCAGGCCACGTGCAGCCGAACAACTTTCGGAGGCCCTTGATTGTTTCAAAGCAGACATTACCGCTATAGAGAGAGAAGGCAAAGTTTATTCGGATGCGGATTTGTTGTTCGAGGCAGACTTAGGCAAAAAGTCTTAAGCTTCGACCTCGTCAGCGAAAGCCTCATGACTATCCGCATCAAGGCTAAATTCGGGAACATCAGCCTAATATGCGCTCACTTCCCGACAGAGGAGAAGGATGACTACATCAAGTATGACTTCTATGATCTCCTAGAAAGAACATACGATCGATTCCCCAGCTACGACTCAAAGATCGTTCTAGGAGATTTCAACGCTTAGCTGGGAAAGGAGGACATCTTTGCTGGAGTCATCGGTACACACAGACTGCACGACAACACATCTGGAAACCGACTCAGGCTGTTGGACTTCGCCTCAGGGCGGAACCTCTTTGTGGCACTCGGTTCCCACACCTGGACCTGGCGGGACCTGGCGATCTTCTGATCAATCAACCGTCAACCAGATTGATCACATTGCGATCGACGTCAGACACTCCTCCAATATTCTTGACGTCCAAACCTTTCAAGGTGCAAACATCGACTCGGATCATAACCTTGTTGTAGCCAAGGTAAAAACCCGGATATCGAGAGAGCAACGGAGTCGAGAAAGGCCAAAACGGCTTGACGTCGAAAAGCTAAAATCGCAGCCGATTGCTGGGAACCTTGCCGACCGAGTCTCCCTGAAACTTGTTCAGAGTTCGACGCTTCCTGCACTAACCATAGAAGAACAATTGAAACGTTGTTAAGAAGCCATCAAAGCAGCTGCCACTGATATGCTGGGTTTCACGTCACCACCCAGAAGGAACCCATGGTTTGACGACGAGTGCAGGCAAGCGCACGCAGCTAAACAAGAAGAACAACTAGGGCTGTTTGTGGGCTCTACGAACAAAGAAGAAGGAAAGAGCACCGTCTTCTCAGAAGGAAAAAGAAGGAGCATGAGAAGAGCGCGATAGAGGTAATGGAAAGGCGCTATGGCAGGAATGAAGTCCGAAAGTTTAACCGAAAGGGAAAACAGCTATCCGGAGGATAAAAGGTTCGGACCAAGGCCTGCCGGGACCAAAACAGACAACTCGTAGTAGAGTCGCAGTCCCTGCTTGGAATCTGAAAAGATCCGACAGGAAGGAGCAGACTCCTTTACGGCGATGACGGCCCAAATCCCGCTGTTAGGCGCTGTTAGGCAATTTGGACGATGATAGACAAGTATTCCGTTACCCCGACTTACACGAGGTGAACATAGCAATATTCAGCTGGAGATGACCTGGTTGGGCGCATGCACCAGCTCATCTGTAAGATATGGTCGAAGGAAAGCATGCCCGATGAGTGTAAGCTCAGCGTCGTGTGCCCGGTTCACAAGAAGAAGACTGCGCCAACTACCGAGGGATAAGCCTCCTTAACATCGCATACAAGATCCTCTCTGACGTATTGTGTGAGCGTCTGAAACCGTTTGTCCATGACCTGATAGGTCCCAATCAGTGTGGTTTCGGCCAGGGAAGTCAACAATAGACCAGATCTTCACATTACGGCAGATCCTGGAAAAGACCCAAGAAATGCAAATTGACACACATCACCTATTCGTCGATTTCAAGGCTGCATATGAAGTGTGCATAGAGACGAGTTTTGGAATTCCTACCAAACTCGTCAGATTGTGTAGGATGACGATGGAGAACTGTCGCTGCTCCGTCAAGGTCGGTAACGAACTCACCGAGACCTTCAATGTCAAAAAAGGTTTTAGACAAGGCGACGCACTGTCATGTGACTTCTTTAACATCATCCTCGAGAAGATCGTGCGTAACTCACAAGTCAACACCAGAGGCACGATCTTTTAGAAGTCAGTTCAATTGCTAGCTTACGCTGACGACGTTGACGTGATTGGACGAACTTAGCGAGCCGTCAATGAGGCGTTTGCTGGTATTGAAGCGGAAGCGGCTAAAATGGGTTTGGCGGTAAATGAATGCAAAACTAAGTACATGCTGTCATCAAGGAAGGACACACAACATCGACGTCTCGGACGGAGCGTCACACTAGACAGCAGAAAGTTCGAGATAGCTAAAGACTTCGTCTACCTCGGCTCCGCGGTAAACAGGGACAACAACATCAGTACCGAAATCAAACGCAGAATCACTCTTGTCCTACTATATGGCGCAGAATCTTGGACGTTAGCAAAGGCGGATGAAGAAGCCCTTAGTCTTTTCGAGAGAAAAGTTTTGCGTGCGATTTTTGGTCCTGTTTGCGTTGATGGCATCTGGAGGAGAAGATTTAATGACGAACTCTATGGACTGTACAGCGACATGCGCCTGGTCAAGCGCCTACGGATACAACGCTTAAGATGGCTAGGCCATGCAGAGCGTATGGACACCACTGCTCCGGCCCGAAAAGTCTTTGCATCCGTGCCAGACAACGCAACAGAGGACGAACTAGACTAAAGTGGCGCACACAAGTGGAGAAGGACCTCAACCAACTTGGAGTGTGCAACTGGAGACAGCTGGCAAAAGATCGTGCTGGCTGGAGAGGCATGTTGGTTGAGATCCAGGTCCACCCCGGGACTGTAGCGCCACAAGAAGAAGAAGAAAAAGAAGAAAAAGAAGAAGGAGAAGAAGAACTGTTAGGCATAGTAACCCCTTACATGGATTAATTAAAACGCAAGAACATTTTACTTAAAACTATCTTAAATACTACGAGTACTAGTACCGGCGTGGGTTCTTCGGTGACCGATTCATTCCCAGATGACATGGGGAACGATGCATTTGCAGATAGTGTTGCTACTCGGATGAGCGATGCATTCCGCTCCGAAAATCACGGACGCTACGTTGGCATATTTTGTGTGAAAATTTTGTTGTTAACTCCTCCCCTCTTAAGTGCAAACAGTTGCTCGGTATGGTTAGAAAAGAGAGATGTCGTCTGAGATTGAATAATCGGAATGTTAGGTGCTGAACCGTGTACGTCCGCTGGTATTTGCTCCATCCTGATGTCTTTTTGTGATTTAAATGGCTGCCGCATACTTCTAATTTTATTGACCATGAACGTTCCTAATTATATTAAGAGCAGTACAAGGATAAGGTTGACAGTGACTTCCCACCTATGTTTTCCTTGTGGCAAATCGATGGTCTGGGTGTTTTTTAAATTCAGCTCGTTGCCTATTTCCAGAGAAACCATCTTTTCAACGCTCGAATTTGCAGATTCTAGTTGAACAATTGGTGGCAGTAGGCGCATTTTTGTATTTTTATATGCTGAGAATACTTGATCTCTTAAAGTTATCGTGGTGTTCTTGTCCCTGATGATAAATGTACCATTTAGCTGAAGAAGGTCAGTATCTATCTTAACAACGCCGTCGTATTCATTGAGAAATAAGGTACCAGGAACTATTTCTTCTACATCTATGACGTGTTGCTTGAAGATCTTGCTCCAGTTGCTCGTTCGACTTTGGAGAAGGTTGGGAATGCAATCTGTACTCGGTATGTCTGCTAGATTACTAATGTTACATATGACTACATTGTTACTATTTCTTACATTTAGATATTTATAATAGCATACAACTTATCTCTGCCTGATGTCGAAGTCGCAAAGAAATTTATTGAAGGTTTTCCCTTCATCTGGCTTGAATGTTCTGAGCAAGTGTCTCTCAAGTGTCGAATTTCTCTTGGTTGAAAAAAAGTCATTTAGTTTTCTTACCAACACCATGAATACATTTTCATCCTCAATTGTTGTGGAATCCACTAAAGCTCCAGTAATATTAGAAATAACCTCTTGTAATTGTTGTTTTCCCAGATGCAAGAGCTTATTTTTTTTATTGGATCAGTGAGTTCTTCGGAATCCAAGTAAAGGGAAAATGAACGTTACCACTTTTCCCATTCTAATCTCATCAAGGACTTATCGATATTTTTTCATAGAAAAGGTTTAATCACGGATTCGGCCATCGCTTCCTTATAATTAACTCTCAATCATGTAATTTAATGCAATTATGAATATTTTTTTTTTTTTTTTTTTTTTAATGCATTTTTTTTTTATTATTTCATCATAGTTTTCTTAAATGCTAGACAAAAGTACTTAAACTAGCTTACTTTTCTAATCTTTGATCTTAATTCTAACTTACTGACTTTTCATAAGTACTCTAAGCTAACAAGGGATTATTTTTTTTTTACTTCTGCCTTTCGGCCTATTTCAGTTTTTAATTTGTATTTCTTTTAATTGTCTACATTCGAGCTTTAATTTGTCCCAAGAAAACTTTAAAAACTTGGACATTAAGTTTACTTAATACTAAGACTAAAACGTAAAACCTAAAACTAAAACCTATTATAAAACTTTCTGACTCTAACTTACGTCTAAACTTATATGTACTTAACTATTTACAATATTCTTAACTGTGCCCGTAACGTTATACGGACGCGTGCACCCGGAGGTATGTGTCATTTATATGCCTTACATATATATCTGATACCCCCTGGTGCACCTTTTTTTGGTTTTTGTTTTGTTTGTTTTGTTTTTTTTTTAATGTTTATATATATATATATATACATTTTTTTTTTTTTTTTTTTGTTTGTAATATCTTAAAACTACCTTAACCTACATATGTGAGCTGGCCCTTGTGAATCAGCTGTCCTGTCTTTTGCTTTAAAGAGTTAGCGGCATCGAAAGCTGATTATGGTGTAACCACCAGTAGAAATGCCGTTCCTTATCAGAAACTGCTCTGTCTCGGGTAGAAATCGCTCTACTGAACCGTAGGAGATCCTCATGGCTGCGAGCGACGTCCGGCTCGTATTGGAGTTGCCTTTCTACTGTTCGGCGTGCGACGTGGAAGATGATAGGGCAGCCTTCCCTATCTTGTATCAGGCCTTTCGAATCCAAATAAAGGAAAGCTTCAGGTGGAATGAAGCCGTTAAGACGTACTCTTTCATGGTACATTTCATTTGGGTAGTAAGCCCCAAAGATCAGACTGTTGGTTGAAGCCATGGCACGAGCAGTGTGACTCCGAATCAACTTAATAATAAAATTATCTATCCTTATAAGGTTTGCCTCGTTGTACAGAACCTCGTTGGGGTAGAATTTCTTGTACTGAGATTCTGGTGTTCGATATAAGTGAAGACAGGCTCGAAGGCACCGCCTCTCGAACACCCTCATCTTTTCCATCTGGGAAGGACTCACGTTGAACCACACAGGACAACCATATACCATGATTGGCCGGATGAGGGCCATGTAGCAGATTACCTTCACCCTGGTGTCAAGTTGACTGCTGTAAAACAGTCCTCTTGCCATAGCGAAGGCATTCTTAGCCCTGGTCAGAGCAGTGTCTACATGGATATCACCATATAGATACTGGTCCAACCAGATGCCTAGATATCTCACTACATTTTTCACAGTCAACGGCCGTCCCAGTGGATCAACTATGCCGAACTTGCGCCAGTTCATTTTCGTGTCCCTTGAGGCTCTGGACAACGGGGTTCTGAAAAGGATAGTTTCACACTTCTGGTAGTTGATTTTCAACTTCCAGTCGTCGCAAAATCGTTGAATCGTATCAAAGTCACTCTGTAACAAACCGTTTATTTCTTCTACCTTCGGACCTGATCTGTACGCGATTAGATCATCGGCAAACGCTATTATGTTAGGCATAGAACTTATAAGATCGCTGGTGAATATAGTGAACAAGATCGGCGAACCCACCGCTCCTTGTTGCAACCCATTTTTTATGTGGAACACAGTGGTGGAAATTTCGTTGCCATTTTTCACAACGAACTTCCTACCTGTTACCATATCGTAGATCATATATAGCAATGTTTTATGAATGCCAAGCCTGACCAACTTTAGGAAGAGTCCTTCTAACCATACGGTGTCGAAAGCTTTTTCCATGTCGATCAAGCAGGCCCCTGTGCACTGTGTTATATTTCTATTCCACTGAATGTCGGAAACCAATTTGGACGCGGCATGAATGGTGTCGTGCCCCGCCCTGAAGCCAAATTGATTTTCCGGTATTAATTGTTTTTCCTCAACCCATTCTTTCAGAGCTCTAATGACTATCTTCTCGAATACCTTGCTTATGCACGGAAGAAGACTTATAGAACGGAGATTCGTTGGGATGGAGGTATCCTTGCCCCGTTTCGGAATTGGCTGTACCACAGCTGTTTTCCAATGCACCGGGTAATATGCATTACTCAGCGCATTGTTAAACAGAGTTGTGTATACGTCCACCGCCTCAGAGGGTAGATGGCGCAGAACAATATTTGGTATCCCATCTATTCCCACTGACTTTTTCTTCTTCAGTGAGTTGAGGATACCTTGGAGCTTATCTTTCGAAATACGGATGGAGTTGTTTCCATCATCGGCGACGACATTATTTGCCGGATACTCGTCACTGAACCTGATAAAACCAGGGTTCTCGGATCGCCATTGACTTATTTCATTACGAAGACAGACATGATTTAGCAAGGCTCTGCTTTCCAAGTCGTGATTCGGGCTACGAGACTCGTTGACCGTATACACTCTCTGGAAAACAGCACCAATTGCTTTCACCTTCTCCTGAGGATCCTCAACTACGAAGTAGTCATTGTCAAGCACTGCCCTATCAGGATCGATGCCAACTGAGGTCAGTAAGTTTGCGTTGTCTCTTGTTCTGTCCAGTCGAACGCTCTGAATGTCGTTATGATCTTTCCTCCGAAATAATTTATTTACTTGCGGGAACATGCTCGGGTTGTTAGATCTTACAGCCCGAATCTTATTGCCCCAATGCAAGCTTACAGCTAGTCTGTAATTATGTTTGATTAACTGTTGGAGTACTTTGATCTGTGACTTCAGACAGCGAATCTCTGCACTCAATGGATCTGTAAATCTCCTGTACAAGAGTTTGAGTCTTGACAGGAGTCTACTTTTTTGCACGTGAAGTGCATCGATCGTAGAATTCCGATAAATGTCGCCATCATCAGTTTGTGCTACCTTCGGGATAGTTTTGTCCATTGTTCGTTTAATGACTTCGTCCATTTGTGTGAGGTACCCATCAACCTCTTCGTTCGTAAGGTTTCTGTTCGTAGGAGGATTGATCACACTCGAACTTATTTCTCTGGCTAAGGTTCTAGAGAAACGTGACCAGCGCGCCTTATTGTAATTATAAGGATGCGTTTGGACATATTCCTCCAGTTCCTCCAGCTTATTCGGGAGCTGTATTACCGCGGCGAGACCACAGTGATCACTGTCATACTCGACCGTAGTTAAACAGTTCCTCGTATGTCGTTCCACGTTAAGTATTGTTAGTCGTCTGTCGATTAGCATCACATCCAGATAGGACCCGCTTCTGGGAAATGATGGTCTATCGGTTGTCAGCAGATCTAACCTGAACTCAATATTGTTTTGTTCCATCCACTCGAAGAGAGCATTTCCTCGCTCATTTGGAACAGCGTTACCCCATTCACCGTGCTTGGCGTTCAAATCCCCGGCTACTATAAAGAAGTTTTCTTCTGAGTTTAAGCAGAGGCTGGTGAAAAGAGCCTCGAGCTCAGAGAGAAAGTTAGGGTTTCGAGGTTCTGATGCGTAGGCAGCGATCACAAATAACTTCTTTCCACCATGGAGAGAGATGCGTGCAATCGCTGCTTCTAGCACACTAAATCTACGTACATCGTTGCTATATATGACCTTATGATAAATGTTACGTTTAATCAAAAGGGCGACCCCACCACCTCTTGTGGATTGTGGTCGGTCTCTTCTGATTATATGGTAATTTTTGTACCTGAGATTGCGCTTCTGGTTAAGCTTAGTTTCGCTAGCCATCAGCACATCAGGGTTGTGGGTTTGCAATAAGTTAGCGAGCGATAGTTTTCGTTCGATCCTTATCAGAGAATTTACATTCACTGCGAGGATCTTAAGGGTTCTTACCTCGCGTGAGCCCATTATATCTGAGCGCGCTTGTTTGCAGGCAGCTGAGAGAAGAGGAAATCTACTCTAGCCGTCTGCGTAAGGAAACTGGTCTGTAGTTCGACCATCTGTTTCTGCAAGGCAATCATCTGCGCTTGCATAGATTGGATGGAAGACATTACATCCCTTATTGAGGGTTCTGCCTCGGAATGCCTGACCATTGGAGCCGGGGCAACCTTTGGCACTGTCCGTTGTGCCGGATCCCTGCCTGACACCATTTGGGCGTAGGAGATGGCCGGCGTTACGGTAGTAGCTACAGCACTGGCCACTGGCCTGGCTGCTACCTTTTTTACGTTCCTTATTTCTTTTACTCTCTGACGGAGTTCTTTGATTCGTGGACACCCCAAATAGGTTGCGGGGTGTCCATTACCTCCGCAGAGTACGCATTTGAGGAGCGCCTTATCCTCGACTTTATCCGTACCTAGAGGGCATTCTCCTTTGTTGTGGCAGAATGTGCAACGTGCGCATCGGAACTCCATATTGCAGTTCTCCGCGACGTGACCCAGCCTTCTGCACTTCGCACATTGAAGTACGTGGTCAGATTTGTTTAATTTCTCCCACTTTATACTCAGACCGCCTACGAAACGGATTTTTCGAAGGCTGTCAATTTTGGTATTGTGGGAAACCTGCACTAAGAAGAAAGGAAGTGCCTTCTTCTTCATTTTCGCTGCCGCAGTGGTGAAGGGCTTAACCCCTACAAACTGGACCTCGTCGCTCTCAACTTGGCGCAGCTTGTCGAGGATGACCTTCGGGTCAGCAGATGGATTTATACCTTTGAGGAGCAAAGTCTGTGGCCTTTCTCCTTTGGGGGTATAAGTATAGAAATCAGCGTTCGATGCCGCTAACTTCTCTTTTAGGGTTCTAAACCCGTCTATTGTTAAGCAATGGACGGTATGACATCCGGGAGACTTATATTTTAAATAATATATATTTTTATGTAGGGCCAACTCACATAGTTTTTCCAGTTGTTCCGTCTCCACACCGAAGACATTGATGGGTGGACATCTTACCCTCTGCTTCTGCTGTCCCTCCTGCGGCTGCTTCTGCTGTTGTTGTTGCCTCGTCTTTTGTTGGATCTGCTGCTTGTATTGTTTTTGCTGCTGCTGTTGGTTCGGTAGTTGCTGTCGGCCTGTTTTCGTCGTCGTAGTCCGTGTCTGTTGCATTTGTTGCAACCTTTGCGCTGCCTTTGAAGTTGAGGGACGCTCCTCTTCAGCTGGTGGCTGTTTTTGACTTTGCTTCTGCTGACTCTGTTTTTGTTGCAGCTCCAGAAGTTCTCCCTGCTGCTGTCTTATTTTTGTTTCTCTTTCTGCAGCTTTTCTCTTCGAAGATTGCTCGTAGAGAAGTTTTATGTGGGCGTCGAGTTTCGCCCTCTCCTCATCGAGCTTCTCCAGTTTTTTTTCCTTCTCTTTGATTTCCTCAGCCTCGTCATCGGCATCTGAGGTGGCTAGTACTTGGAAGGAATTGTCACTCCCTTTGTACGAATATCGGCACTCGTTGCCCTCCGATTCACATTGGAGGGCTTCTAATGCCATGACTGCGGCTGTGGTAGTCGCTTTTGTTGTTGCTACTGCAGGTTTGCTGGGCTTTGTTTTTGTCTTCCTCGCAGTCGTTGCTTCTTCATCAGTCGTCGCTGTTATTTTTGTTCTTCGCTTGACTAGGCTCGGCTGCGGTTGCCCTCTCCTTCTTCTCTTTACCGCTTCTGTAGTCGAACGGCTAGTTGGACTTGCCACGCGAACACTACCATCGCTCGTTTGGTGGCCTGATGCCTCAGCCACCGGTGTTCGGAAATCACCCGATTTGCTGAGCTCAGGCCGCTCATCACTTTCCATGGTTGTCTTGCCCACTCACACTTAATGTTTATTATTTTTACTAATAAAAAAAAAAAAATCGTTTATATTCTTTCGGGAATCGAACCCGGAACCTCCGAGTCACCAACACTGTTGTCTAATACTCGGCTACTGCCCCGCTTGTATTCAGATGTTTTTTTCTCACACTAGTAACGCACTGTTATTTTCGTGAAGCCGAAACACGTCCGTATCGCTTGGAAGTCTGTGAACGACTGCAATTATGAATATTACTGTGTATATATGTACGTGAGTAATCGAACTAATGATTTTCTTATTTCTTTACCAATTTTTTTTTTAATTTTATTGGTTTAGGTCAACAATTAAATGTGACCCTCAATACTGCAATTGAATGCAATTTCCTTTTATCGCAAATTAAATGCTTTCGGTCAACCATTGAATGTGACCCTCAATTCTGTAATTAAATGCAAATTCTTTCGCAATTTATTGCTTTTGGATAACAATTTAATGTAACACTTAGTCGATTCAGTTTTTCCTCGATTTCACGTCGCCGCCAATTTTAATTATCCACAATTCTCTGGAGAACAACTAATTGAAACAACTCAACTACTCGGTTGCCAAAATAAAAGTGATTTTTTTATTTATCTAAAGCTATGACAACTGGAAATTATATATTGCCTTGCAACCTTGATAGTAGTACCGTAGAGTAGTAGATAGTACAGTGTTAATATTACTGGCAAGGTCGCCACAATAGCTATTAAGTACTGAAATAAATTTGTCAAAGGCATTAGAAGAAAGTACGATATCGATACGGAGATGATTATTTAATGACAGAAAAGCTATTTTAACAAAATTGGAAGAACGTGATAACTTATTACTAACAGATGGGTGAAAACAGAATACTAAGACATGTCAAACAGTTGCCTATGGTCTGAAAATCAACAACAGGGCTGTACAGCTGAGAAATTTGAGTATCGGACGAGCGTACCATAATATGATTAAAACAGGCAGCTGTTGACTTGTTATACGAGTTGTTTTTTTACTGCAAGGCTTAAAACCATACGACAATACAAAAACATGTACTCATTTACATTAATAGAGTTCTGCAGAACACCTAAGTTCATATCGCCCAATATTACTTCGCCCCTTGATACAATAGATATGAAATTTTCCAGCTCTTTATAAAACACATTATTAGACATAGAAGATTCATTAAATCTATGGACGCAAAGAAATGTTATCATAGACTAAAATTTTCCAGACAGACAATGCAGATTATAACCACAATATTATACACGAAATTAATCTTTAACAAAGATAACAATACCACCAGATGTAAAATTATAATTGCAATAAGTTATCATATCCTTTAATAAAGAAATTGGATTTATCTTCGTCGTTTATCTAAGGTTTTGATTGAAAGACTAAACCAGGTATATTTTTAAAATTATTAAAATGTGCTAGAAGATTGCCAATTTTTTTACGCATACTTCTGATATTTTGATGTATTATTAAAACATAAGTCAAGTGTGTTTGTTTAAAAAAAGGTTAATCGTATTAACTTCAATGCAATGGACTGATGGGGGAGCAGGCGCCTGTCCACGCGAGGCACCATTGTCGGTTGTCGATTGCGCTCAACAAGGCGAACAACCAGGCCACAACAACTTTCGGAGGCCCTTGATTGTTTCAAAGCAGACATTACCGCTATAGAGAGAGAAGGCAAAGTTTATTCGGATGCGGATTTGTTGTTCGAGGCAGACTTAGGCAAAAAGTCTTAAGCTTCGACCTCGTCAGCGAAAGCCTCATGACTATCCGCATCAAGGCTAAATTCGGGAACATCTGCCCAATTTGCACTCACGCCCCGACAGAGGAGAAGGATGACAACAAAAAGGATGATCACCTAGAAAGAACATAAGATTGTTGGAGTCATCGGTAAACACAGCCTGCACGACAACACGTCAGGAAACGGACTCAAGTTGTTGGACTTCGCCTCTGGGCGGAACCTCTTTGTGGCACTCGGTTCCCACACCTGGACATTTACAAAGGGACCTGGCGATCTTCTGATCAATCAACCGTCAACCAGATTGATCACATTGCGATCGACGTCAGACACTCCTCCAATATTCTTGACGTCCAAACCTTTCAAGGTGCAAACATCGACTCGGATCATCACCTTGTTGTAGCCAAGATAAAAACCCGGATATCGAGAGAGCAACGGAGTCGAGAAAGGCCAAAACGGTTTGACGTCGGAAAGCTCCAATCGCAACTGATAGCTGGGAACTTTGCCGACCGAGTCCAAACTAGCTCAGAGTTCGACGCTTCCTGCACTAAGTATAGAAGAAGAATGGAAACTTTGTCAAGGAGCCATCAAAGCAGCTGCCACTGATGTGCTGGGTAGCACGTCACCACCCAGAAGGAACCCATGGTTTGACGGCGAGTGCAGGAAAGCACATACAGCCGAAGAAGACGCCTTTAAGGCTGCATCGAACAACGAGGGCTAGCACCGGCTTCTCAGAAAGCAAAAGAAGGAGCATGAGAAGCATGCGGTCGAGGAAATGGAAAGGTGTTATGGTAGGAATTTAGTCCGAATGTTATACAGAAGGTGAAACAGCTATCCGGATACAAGGTTCGGACCGAAGCCTGCCGGGACCCAAATGGACAAATCGTAGTATAGTCGCAGACCATGCTAAGAATCTGGAAGGATCATTTCTGCAGACTCCTCAACGGCGATGACGGCTCCAATTCTGCTGTTAGGCAGAATGTTCTATTCGATTTAGGTGAGGATAGATACGAATTCCGTCCCCTTGACTAAGACGAGGTGAAGATAGCACTATCCAATGTGAAGTCGAACAATCAATAAGTGCAAATCGACACATACCAACTATTCGTCGATTTTAAGGCCATATATGACAGTGTGCATAGAAACGAGCTATACAGTGATATGTTTAGTTTTGGTATCCCTACCAAAACTCACCAGATTGTGCAGGATATAACGATGGAGAACTCACGCTGCTCCGTCAAGACCTTCAACGTCAAAAAAGGTTTTAGACAATGCGACGAACTGTCATGTGACTTCTTTAACATCATTCTCGAGAAGATCGTGCGAAACTCACAGGTCAACACCAGAGGCACGATCTTCCAGAAGTCAGTTCAATTGCTAGCTTAGGCTGACGACATTGACGTGATTGGACGAACTTAGCGAGCCGTCAACGAGGCGTTAGTTGGCATTGAAGCGGAAACAGCTAAAATGGGTCTGGCGGTAAATGAGGGCAAAATTAAGTACATGCTGTCATCAAGGAAGGACACATAACATCAACGTCTTGAACAGAGCGTCACACTAGACAGCAGAAACTTCGAGGTAGTCCAGGACTTCGTCTACCTCGGCTCCGCGGTAAACAGGGACAACAACATCAGTACCGAAATCAAACGCAGAATCACTCTTGCGAATTGCTGTTTCCTTGGGCTAAAGAGGCAATTGTCCTCTGTCGAAGGACTAAGCTCGCTTTATATAACAGCTTGATCATCCCCGTCCTACTATATGGCGCGGAATCTTGGACGTTAGCAATTGTACGCCTTGTGTAACAGTAATCTCCTATTTTTTACCAAACATACTTTAGTTTAGTTTTTATTTAGTTGTTTTTATTAAGTGAATTGTTAATATAAGTTTTACAGTTATTATATCGTCATTCTTAGTTGATTCGCTTCTGATGACTGACTTCTGGTTGCTCGTTTCCGGCAACTGTGGATTTGGCCATTGCGTTGAGCCTCGCTACGTCTGCGAAGCTCATTGAAGGCTTCATTATGGTGCAGGCGGACTTCATGGCAAAAGCTTGTGCTTTCTTCGCAGCTGTGGCAGTGTTTTTCTTCGCTATTTTTGCCTTTTAAATGGGGCACACCTAGTTATATGCCGGGTGCCGGTTGGTTTCGGTTTGGTAATCTCTACATCGGTATACGAGGAGTGTATTCTTTTCACTACAATGAAGTTATTCCTGTCAGCCTTTTGTGTGAAGGTGAAATGCTTGATACACCTGTCCTTCAGGAATACCTTCATTTGTTGGAATTCTCGCCGTGTTTTAACGTTAATAACGGTTTTCCCGGTATTAAGGTTTTCTACGGCGAAGTTGATTTTGTTTGCTCTAGAGTACTGATTGATTTCGGCTACATTGGCCGAAAAGCAAGGACATTGCGGAGGGCTTATTGGCGGTAGTTTGTGAGATTTGGTAGTGGTTCTGGTAGTGGTTTTGTTTTCTTTGGTATAAGTGGTTTCACAAAGGTGAATGTTTCCTTATTCGTGGTTGGATAGACTGCTACTAGCCATGACAGACCTTTTTTGGTTTGGTGTCTTCAGCGGCCACTTTTTGTTGGCTTATTATTGGTTCTTCCACCAAGGTTAGTTTATCTGAATCGTCCGTTGCATTGGGGTTTTGGGTGTTTTTTTTCACCTTGAGAGACTTCCTCTAGAATTTTACTAAGGAGGGAAAAAGTGGTCCAGTAGCGCTCTTCAGCTCCTGAAGTGACCCTTAATTGACAGTGATTGCTTCAGTAATTTTTTATCCATTCCCATGGATGAAGCCCTGTATTTGTTGTTGTTTTTTTAATTGTTTCGGCTTCACTATAAGTGCAATAAAACAATACAACATGTTTATTGCTTACTAATTGCTTTGGTTTTTTTATGTTTTAATGATTATAATCACGGTGGTCTGGTCAAGAGCGGCACGTCTGTTGGGCATGCATTTCAGTAAGAGATATTCTGATGATTTATGTTGAGTGGACTATATATATTTAAAACGAAAGCAATAAATTTTTTGTTGTTGGTTGGACTTTTTGTATCTATTACTTTATTCCGTGACGTGAAACGTTTGAATAAAACGTGTGTTAGAAAATATCCTAGATTTTTACTATTGCAACTAATTTATACGTGGCTCTCTTCTCCAAACTTAACTCTAAAGATTGGTTTTCTCGTGGAATAGATTTGTGAATACCCGGTTATTCGATACATCCTAGACGATGACGTCTGGGATTGAATGACTGGGATTTTAGGTTGTGAACCGTGTACGTCCGCTGGTATTTGCTCCATCCTGATGTCTTCTTGTAATTTAAATGGCTGCCGCATACTTCCAATTTTAATGACCATGAACGCTCCTATTTTTATAAAGAGTAGTACAGGGATAAGTTGACAGTGACTTCTCACCTATGCTTTTCTTGTAGCAAATCGATGGTATGGGTGTCAGTCTGGGACATTCAGCTCGTTGACTATTTCCAGGGAAAGCATCTTTTCAACGCTCGAATTTGAAGACTCTAGTTGAACAATTGGTGGCAGTAGACACATTTTTGAAACTTAATATGCTGAGAATACTTGGTCTCTAATACAGTTATCGTGGTGTTCTTGTCCCTGATGATAAATGTACCATTTAGCTGAAGAGGGTCAGTATCTATCTTAATAGCCCCGTTGTATCCATTGAGAAATAAGGTGCCAACAACTATTTCTTCTATATCTATGACGTGTTGCTTCCTGATCTTGTTGCAGTTGCTCGGTCACCTTCGGAAAAAGTTGGGAATGCAATCTCTCGTTATGTCCGCTAGATTACTAATGTTACATATGGCTACATTGTTATTGTTTTTATATTTATTTATAATAGCATACAACTTATCTCTACAATATAAAATATTTTCATTAACGATTTTAAGTTTAACGATTTAATGACTTAGACATTTCTTCGCTTGTTTTAGGAATTGTTATAATATATTTTAACGTGGAATTACTCGAAGCTACTTTAACTTTAGCAAAGTTTGCTGTTTGTTTAATTTTAATGAAATTGACATTTTCTCTTTTTTTATAATTTTTACTTCATCGTTACTTAAAATTAATGGGTTAACAATATTTGCCTTCGACAAATGTATGGCATAAGCAACGTGTTTTATATCTTTTTCTATTATGTTTCAGTTTTCGTTATTTGTTCCAAAACAGGACAATTAAATATTACCTAATAATAATTATTTCTCAATGCATTGTTAATTTTTTGTTTATAATTTGAATATCAGCATGGTCGTGACTTCCCGCAGTCCACTTCCATGCGCGTCCAAGAAACTTCAATGACCGTTTACTTAACATTCTAGGTGCCAACCATCTTAAATAGCTGTGGATAAGGGAGATTTCGTATACCAGTAAGGGATGCAAGGGATGATTGGAAAGGTGATTCTCGATGTCCGCTTCTATATATACCTGTCGGTTCACAGTACTCTTGTACGGAAGTGTTTTGAAGATTTTTATTCCCAGTTAATCTGGCATCATAAAGTCGATGGATGCGTAACTGAACGATTTCTCATTGTCCATACGGACCATTTCCGGTAGACCATTTGAAAAAAGGATGTCACGAAGTGGTTGTCTAATGTCTTCTATGGTCTTAGACTTCAGGATTCTAACGGTAGCGAACTTTGAAAACTTAACTTAAACAGAAGTGAGAACAAGGCTTCCTCAAATAGAAAAGATCCAGACATATATTTTTTTTTATAGTGCATTTTTATTTATCTTAATTCAGTTTTTTACATGCTAGATTAAAACACTAAAAACTAGATTACCAAATTAATCTACTGAACTTAATTCTAATTTACTGACTCTTCATGAGTACTCTTAGCTAATCTAGGATTTTTGTTTTTGCCTTTCGGTTTCCTGTAGTATTAAAAAAAAGTACTTAAACCTAAATATATGCATCAATTGACTTTCTCCAAGAAAATTAAAAAACTTGGATTTCGATATTTTTATTTTTATTCTTAACCTAACTTATTCAACTATTTATCCTAGCCATAGCTAAAAATGTATTTAAACTTAAACTTACGTCTATATACAATTACATACCTTAAACTTAACTGTATTTAACTACTATAAGTCATCTTAACTATGTCGGTATAACTATACGGACGCGTGCATCAGGGCGTATGTGTTAATTATATGCTTAACATATATATCCAATACACCGTGGTGCACCTTTATTTAATTTTGTATTTTTTTTCAATTTTTATGTATTTTTTGTTTTGTTTTTTTGTAATCCTTTTTTTGTATTTTATTGTTTTTTTTTTTGTTTATTTTATTGTCTATAAAATGACTGAAGAAGTTAGCGGCACCGAAGGCTGGTTCTGGTGCAGCCACCAATAAAAAAGTCGTTCCTTTGTAGACAATGTTTTGTCGCTGGCCGAAATCTCTACTGAACCGTAGAAGTTTCTCGTGGCTGCGAGCGACGTCCGGCTCGTATTGAAGTCGTACGACATGGAAGATGATAGGGCAGCCTTCCGTATCTTGAATCAGGCCTTTAGTGTCCAAGCAGAGGAAAGCTTCAAGTGGAATGAGGCCGTTAAGACGCATCCGTTCATGGTACATTTCATTTGGGCAGTAAACCCCAAAGATCAGACTTGAAGCCATGGCTAGAGCAGTGTGACTACGAATCAACTTAATAATAAAATTATCTATCCTTATAAGCTTTGCCTTGTTGTACAGAACCTCATTGAGGTAGAATTTCTTGAACTGAGATTCTGGTGTTCGATATAAGTGAAGACAGGCTCGAAGGCACCGCCTCTCGAACACCCTCATCTTTTCCATCTGGGAAGGACTCACGTTGAACCACACAAGACAACCATATACCATGATTGGCCGGATGAGGGCCATGTAGCAGATTACTCTCACTCTGGTGTCAAGTTGACTGCTATAAAAAAGTCCTCTTGCCATAGCGAAGACATTCTTAGCCCTGATCAGAGCTTTATCTACATGGATATCACCATATAGATACTGGTCCAACCAGATGCCTAGATATCTTACTACACTTTTCACGGACAACGGCCGTCCCTGTAAATCATCAATGCCAAACTTGCGCCAGTTCATTTTCGTGTTCCTTGAGGCTCTGGACAGCGGGGTTCTGTTTCACACTTCTGGTAGTTGATCTTCAACTCACTCTGCAACAAACCGTTTCTACCTACCTTCGGACCTGATCTGTACGCGAAAAGATCATCGGCAAACGCTGTTATGTTAGGCATAGAACCTATAAGATCGCTAGTGAATATAGTGAACAAGATCGGCGAACCCACCGCCCATTGTTGCAACCCATTTATTATGTGGAACATAGTGGTGGACATTTCGTTGCCATTTTTCACAACCTGTTACCATGTCGTAGATCATACGTAGCAATGTTTTATGAATGCCAAGCCTGACCAAATTGAGGAAGAGTCCTTCAAACCATACGGTGTCGAAAGCCTTTTCCATGTCGATCAAGCAGGCCCCTGTGCACTGTGTTTTATTTCTATTCACGTATCAAATCTTTAGTTGTTTTTATCAAGTGAATTGTTAATAAAGGTTTTACAGCTATTATGTCGTCATTCTTGGTTGATTCGCTTCTGATGACTGACTCTTGGTTGCTCCTCCGGCAACTGTGGATTTGGGCATTGCGTTAAGCCTCGCCACGTTGAAGGCTTCATTATGGTGCAGGCGGACTTCATGGCAAATGCTTGGTGTGCTTTCTTCACAGCTGTGGCAGTGTTTTTCTTGGCTATTTTTACCTTTTAAACGGGGCAGACCTTGTTATTTGCCGGGTGCCGGTTAGTTTCGGTTTGGTAATCTTTACATCGGTATACGAGGAGTGTATTCCTTTCACTACAATGATGTTCTTCTTGTCCGCGTTTTGTGTGAAGGTGAAATGCTTGATACACCTGTCCTTCAGGAATACCTTCATTTGTTGGAATTCTTGCCGTGTTTTAACGTTAATAACGGTTTTCCCGGTATTAAGGTTTTCTACGGCGAAGTTGATTTTGTTGGCTCTAGAGTATTGATTGATTTCGGCTACATTTGCCGAAAAGCAAGTGATGGGGATTATGCGGAGGGCTTATTGGCGGTAGTTTGTGAGATTTGATAGCGGTTCTGGTAGTGGTTTTGTTTTCTTCGGTATAAGTGGTTTCACAGGGGTGAATGTTTCCTTATTCGTGGTTGGATAGACTGCTGCTATCCATGACAGTCCTTTTTTGGTTTGGTGTCTTCAGGGGCCAGTTTTTGCTGGCTTATTGTTGGTTCTTCCACCAAGGGTGGTTTATCTGAATCGTCCGTTGCATTGGGGTTTTGGGTGTTTTTTTCACCTTGAGAGACTTCCTTTAGAATTTTACTAAAGAGGGAAAAAGTGATCCAGTAGCGCTCTTCAGCTCCTGGAGTGACCCTTAATTGAAACAGTGATTGCTTCAATATTTTGCTACAAAATGTTTATTGCTTACTAATTGCTTTGGCTTTTTTATGTTTTAGTGATTATAATCACGGCGGTCTGGTCAAGAGCGGCACGTCTGTTTTGCATGAATTTCAGTAAGAGATATTCTGATGATTTATGTTGAGTGGACTATATATATTTAAAACGAAAGCAATAAATATTTTGTTGTTGGCTGGACTTTTTGTATCTATTACTTTATTCCGTGACGTGAAACGTTTGAATAAAACGTGTGTTAGAAAATATCCTAGATTTTTACTATTGCAACTAATTTATACGTGGCTCTCTTCTCCAAACTTAACTCTAAAGATTGGTTTTCTCGTGGAATAGATTTGTGAATACCCGGTTATTCGATACATCCTAGACGATGACGTCTGGGATTGAATGATTGGGATGTAAGGTTGTGAACCGTATACGTCCGATGGTATTTGCTCCATCCTGATGTCTTCTTGTAATTTAAATGGCTGCCGCATACTTCTAATTTGAATGACCATGAACGCTCCGAATTTTATAAAGAGCAGTACAAGGATAAAGTTGACAGTGACTTCCCACCTATGTTTTTCTTGTAGCAAATCGATGGTCTGGGTGTTTTTAACATTCAGCTCGTTGACTATTTCCAGGGAAAGCATCTTTTCAACGCTCGAATTTAGTTGAACAATTGGTGGCAGTAGACACATTTTTGTAACCTAATATGCAGAGAATACTTTTTCTCTTACATTTATCGTGGTGTTCTTGTCCCTGATGATAAATGTACCATTAAGCTGAAGAAGGTCAGTATCTATCTTAATAGCGCCGTTGTAAAAAAAATAAGGTGCCAGGAACTATTTCTTCTACATCTATGACGTGTTGTTTGCTGATTTTGCCGCAGTTGCTCGGTCACCTTCGGAAATGCAATCTGTACTCGTTATGTCCGCTAGTTTACTAATCTTACATATGGCTACATTGTTAATATTTTTATATTTATTTATAATAGCATACAACTTATCTCTACAATATAAAATATTTTCATTAACGATTTTAAGTTGAACGATTTAATGATAAGAAGCTTACAAATTTCGTCGCTAGTCTTAGGAATATTTATAATATATTTTAACGTAGAATCACTCGAGGCTATTTTTACTTTAGCAAAGTTTGCTGTTTGTGTTATTTTTAAGAAATTTACATTTTCTCTTTTTTTATAATTGTTACTTCATCGTTACTTTTTTTTTGTATGCATTTTTTTATTTATTTATAATGGTTTCTTAATATTAGACAAAAATACTTAAACTAGCTTACTTATCTAATCTATTGATCTTAATTCTAGCTTACTGACTTCTAACAAGTACTCTAAACTAACCCAGTTTCATTTTGTTTTTGCCTTTCGGCTTCTTTAATTCATTCGTTTTGTTGTTATTATCCTAATTTTATTGTTAATTTTCCCCTTGAAAATTAAAAAAAAAACATGGGGATAACATTCTGAATTAAACTTAACTTAACTTAATACTATGAGTAAAAGCTATGCTAAAATTAAAACTAACTACAAGAGTCCAAATAAAGGAAAGCTTTAGGCGGGATGAAGCCGTTAAGACGTACCCTCTCACCCTTTCATGGTACATTTGATTTGGGTAGTAAACCCCAAAGACCAAACTGTTGGCAGAAGCCATGGCACGAGCAGTGTGACTCCGAAACAACTTAATAATAAAATTATCTATCCTTATAAGGTTTGCCTCTTTGTACAGAATCTCATTGAGGTAGAATTTCTTGAACTGAGATTCTGGTGTTCGATATAAACGAAGACAGGCCCGAAGGCACCGCCTCTCGAACACCCTCATATTTTCCATTTGGGAAAGACTCATGTTAAACCACACAGGACAACCATATACCATTATTGGCCGGATAAGGGCCATGTAGCAGATTACCTTCACTCTGGAGTCAAGTTGACTGCTGTATAACAGTCCTCTTGCCATAGCGAAGGCTTTCTTAGTTAATTTTTCAACTTCCAGTCGTCGCAAAATCGTTGAATTGCATCAAAGTCACTCTGCAACAAACCGTTTCTACCTATCTTCGGACCTGATCTGTAAGCGATAAGATCATCGGCGAACGCTATTATGTTAGGCATAGAACCTATAAGATCGCTGGTGCATGTAGTGAACAAGATCCGCGAACCCACCGCCCCTTGTTGCAACCCATTTTTTATGTGGAAGACAGTTACTGAAATTTCTATGCCATTTTTCACAACAAACTTTCTGCCTGTCACCATGTCATAGATCATGTATAGCAATGTTTTGTTACTGCCGAGACTGACTAACTTGAGGAAGAGACTTTCTAGCCATACGGTGTCGAACGCCTTTTCCATGACAATCAGGCAGGCTCCTGTGCAATGTATTTTGTTTCTATTCCATTGAATGTCGGAAACCAGTTTAGACGCGGCATGAATGGTGTCAAGCCCCGCCCTGAAGCCAAATTTGTTATCCGGTATTATTTATTTTTCCTCAACCCATTCTTTCAGAGCTCTAATGACTATCTTTTCAAAAACCTTGCTTATGCAAGGAAGAAGATTTATAGACCGGAGATTCGTCGGGATGGAGGTATCATTGCCCCGTTCCGGAATAGGCTGTACCACAGCTGTTTTACAATGCACCGGGTAATATGCATTACTCAGCGCATTGTTGAACAAAGTTGTGTATACGTCCACCGCCTCAGAGGGTAAATGTCGCAGAACAATATTTGGTATCCCATCGATTTCCACTGACTTCTTCTTTTTCAGTGAGTTGAGGATACCTATGAGTTCATCTTTTGAAATAAGGATGGAGTTGTTTTCATTATCGGCGACGACATTACTTGCCGGAAGATCGTCACTGAACCTGGTGAAACCACGGTTCTCGGATCGCCGTTGACTTATTTCATTGCGAAGACAGACATGGTTTAGCAAGGCTCTGTTTTCCAGGTCGTGATTCGGACTATGAGTTTCGTTAACCGTATACACTCTCTGGAAAACAGCCCCAATTGCTCTCACCTTCTCCTGGGGATCCTCAACTACGAAATAGTCGTTGTCAAGCACAGCCCTATCTAGATCGATGCCAACTGACTTAAGTAGGTTCGCGTTGTCTGTTATTCTGTCAAGTCGAACGCTCTGAATGTCGTTATGGTCTTTCCTCCGAAAAATTTTTTTTACTTGCGGGAACATACTCGGGTTATTGGATCTTATAGCTCGAATCTTTTTGCCCCAGTGCAAGCTTACAGCTAGTCTATAATTATGTTTTATTAATTGTTAGAGAACTTTGATCTCTCCTGTACAAGAGTTTAAGCCTTGACAGGAGTCTACTTTTTTGCACGTGAATTGCATCGATGGTAGCATTCCGATAAATGTCGCCATCATCGGTATGTGCTACTTTCGGAATAGTTTTGTCCATTGTTCGTTTAATGACTTCGTCCATTTGTGTGAGGTACCCATCAACCTCTTCGTTTGTAAGGTTTCTGTTCGTAGGGGTATTGATCACACTCGAACTTGTTTCTCTGGCTAAGGTTCTAGAGAAACGTGGCCACTGCGCCTTATTGTAATTATAAGGGTGCGTTTGAGCATATTCCTCCAGTGCCTCCAGCTTGTTCGGGAGCTGTATTACCGCGGCGAGACCACAGTGATCACTGCCATCCTCGACCGTAGTTAAACAGTTCCTCGTATGGCGTTCCACGTTAAGTATTGTTTGTCGCCTGTCGAATAGCATCACATCCAGATAGGACCCAATTCTAGGAAATTATGGTCTATCGGTAAACTGAACTCAATAGTGTTCTGTTCCATTCACTCAAAGAGAGCGTTTCCTCGCTCAATTGGAGCTGCGTTACCCCATTCACCGTGCTTGGCGTTCAAGTCCCCGGCTAGTATAAACAAGTTTTCCTCCGAGTTTAAGCAGAGGCTGGTGAAAAGAGCCTCGAGCTCAGAGAGAAAGTTAGTTTTTCGAAGTTCTGATGCGTAGGCAGCGATCACAAATAACTTCTTTCCACCTTGGAGAGAGATGCGTGCGATTGCTGCTTTTAGCACACTAAATTTACGTACGTCGTTGCTGTATATAACCTTATGATAAATGTTATTTTTAATCAAAAGGGCGACCCTGCCACCTCTAGTGGATTGGGGTCGGTCTCTTCTAATTATATGGTAATTTTTGTACCTGAGATTGCGCGTCTTGTTTAGCTTAGTTTCGTTAGCCATCAGCACATCAGGATTGTGGGCTTGCAACAAATTAGAGAGCGATAGTTTTCGTTCGATCCTTATCAGAGAATTTACATTCACTGCAAGAATCTTAAGGGTTCTTGCCTCGCGTGAGCCCATTATATCTGAGTGCGCTTTTTTGCAGGCAGCTGAGAGAAGAGGATATCTACTCTGCTTCTGCAAGGCAATCATCTGCGCTTGCATCGACTGGATGGAAGACAGTACATCCCTTATGGAGGGCTCAGCTTCAGATTGCCTGGCCATAGGAGCCGGGGCAACCTTCGGCACTGTCTGTTGTGCCGGTCGTCTGCCTGACACCATTTGGGCGTAGGAGATTCCAGGCGTAACAGAAGTTGCTACGGCGCGGCCTACTGGCCTGGCCTCTACTTTTTTTGTTCCTCACATCCTTTACTCTTTGGCGAAGCTCTTTGATTTGTGGACATCCTAAATAAGTTGCAGGATGTCCATTTCCATTTACACATTTTCCATGTATACATTATAGGAGGGCCTTATCCTCGACTCCTTCCTTCCCTAAAGGGCATTCCCCGTTGTTGTGGCTGAAGGTGAATCGTGCGCAGCGGAACTTCATATTGCAGTTCTCCGCGACGTGCCCCAGCCCTGTGCATTTCGCACATTGAAGTACGTGATCAGTCTTGTTTAATTTTTCCCACTTTACACACAGACCACCTACGTAACGGATCGTAGGTTGTCAATTTTAGAGCCGTGGGATATCTGAACTAGGAAGAAGGGAAGGAAGAAGGCCACCACAGTGTTAAAAGGCTTAAAACCTACGAATTGGACCTCGTCGCCCACAACTAGGCACAGCTTGTTGAGGAGGACCTTCGGGTCAGTAGAGGGATTTATACCTTTGAGGAGCAAGGTCTGTGGCCTTTCTCCTCTTGGAGTGTACTGTAAAAGTCAGCGTTCGATGCCGCTAACTTCTCTTTTAAGAATTTAAACCCGTCTATTGATAGGCAATGGACGGTGTGTATTTGGGGTGATTTATACTTGATATAATATGTCTTATTTTCTAGGGCCAACTTACATAGTAACTCTAGTTCGTCAGTCCCCATACCGAAGACATTGATGGGTGGGCAGCGTGTCTTGGAGTTTTGCTGCTGTTGCTGTGGTTCTTTTTGTTTCTGCTGCTGTTGATTCTGCTGCTGTTGATTCTGCTGCTGTTGATTCGGCAGCTGTTGCGTCTTTTGCTTTTTCTGCTGTTGCTTCTTCTGCTGTAGTTGTTGTTGTTCCGCCTTCTGTTGTTTCTGTTGTTGTTGCGTCTGCTTTTGCTGCTGCAGTTTAAACTCCAGTTGAGCTGTCTGCAACCGTTGCCTTTGATGTTGGGGGGGCAGCGATTCTTCAGGTTTATGCAGGTTTTCCTTCTCCTGTCTCTTTTGCTGCCTCTTTTGTTGCAGCTTTAAGAGTTCCCTTTCCTCTTCCTTATGTTTGGCTGCTTTCTCGGCCGCTTTCCTCTTTCCTTAGACTGCGGCTGCAGCCTCTTCCTCCTCTTCTTCACCTCAGAAGCGTGGCTGGTGGGGCTAGCCATGCGGACACTACCGTCACTTGTAAGGTGGCCTGACGTCCCAGCCACCGGTGTCTTGAAGTCACCCGATCTACCCGATTAACTGAGCTCGGGTTGCGCGTCACTCTCCATATTCTCACTCACTAGTTTTTTATTAAATTTAATAAAAAAAAAAAAATGTTTTTTCTCACCGCGTGACTTGAACCCGGGATCGTTAATTCGCAGTCAAATGATCTACCTTCGAGCTACCGATGTCACTTAAAAGTAATAACTTTTCTCACTTTTTCAAAATATTGAGCTTAATTTTCCCAGAAGCCGAAACACGTGCGTACTCCGCGGAGGTCTATGAACGACTCACTTCATCGTTACTTCAAATTAATGAGTTAACAATATTTGCCTTCGACAAATGTAGGGCATAAGCAACGTGTATTAAATCTTCTTCTATTATGTTTCAGTTTTCGTTATTTCTTCCAAAACAGGACGATTGAATATTACATAATTATTATTATTTCTCAATGCATTGTTAATTTTTGTGTTTATAATTTGAAGATCAGCATGATCGGGACTTCCCACAATCCACTTCCATGCGCGTCCAAGAAACTTCAATGACCGTTTACTTAACATTCTAGGTGCCAACCTCCTTAAATAGCTGTGGATAAGGGAGATTTCGTATACCAGTAAGGGATGCAAGGGATGATTGGAAAGGTGATTCTCGATGTCCGCTTCTATATATATTTTATATTATTTATATATATATTTCCAAAAGTTCCGTGAAGGAAGAGTGAGCAATTTTTGTTTTTAGACATCTCATTATTTCAATAAGCGTCGAATAAAAACGTTCGACCTGTCCGTTCACAGTACTCTTGTATGGAGGTGTTTTGAAGATTTTTATTCCGATTTCATCTGGCATCATCGATGGACTGAACGGAACTGAACGATGTCTCATTGTCCATACGGACCATTTCCGGTAGAACATATGAAAAAAGGATGTCACGAAGTGGTTGTCTAATGTCTTCTACGGCCTTAGACTTCAGGATTCTAACGGTAGCGAACTTTGAAAACTTATCCACAGAAGTGAGAACAAGGCTTCCTCAAATAGAAAAGATCCAGACATATATTTTTTTTTATAGTGCATTTTTATTTATCTTAATTCAGTTTTTTACATGCTAGATTAAAACACTAAAAACTAGATTACCAAATTAATCTACTGAACTTAATTCTAATTTACTGACTCTTCATGAGTACTCTTAGCTAATCTAGGATTTTTGTTTTTGCCTTTCGGTTTCCTGTAGTATTAAAAAAAAAGTACTTAAACCTAAATATATGCATCAATTGACTTTCTCCAAGAAAATTAAAAAACTTGGATTTCGATATTTTTATTTTTATTCTTAACCTAACTTATTCAACTATTTATCCTAGCCATAGCTAAAAATGTATTTAAACTTAAACTTACGTCTATATACAATTATATACCTTAAACTTAACTGTATTTAACTACTATAAGTCATCTTAACTATGTCGGTATAACTATACGGACGCGTGCATCAGGGCGTATGTGTTAATTATATGCTTAACATATATATCCAATACACCGTGGTGCACCTTTATTTAATTTTGTATTTTTTTCAATTTTTATGTATTTTTTGTTTTGTTTTTTTGTAATCCTTTTTTTGTATTTTATTGTTTTTTTTTTTTTTTGTTTATTTTATTGTCTATAAAATGACTGAAGAAGTTAGCGGCACCGAAGGCTGGTTCTGGTGCAGCCACCAATAAAAAAGTCGTTCCTTTGTAGACAATGTTTTGTCGCTGGCCGAAATCTCTACTGAACCGTAGAAGTTTCTCGTGGCTGCGAGCGACGTCCGGCTCGTATTGAAGTCGTACGACATGGAAGATGATAGGGCAGCCTTCCGTATCTTGAATCAGGCCTTTAGTGTCCAAGCAGAGGAAAGCTTCAAGTGGAATGGGGCCGTTAAGACGCATCCGTTCATGGTACATTTCATTTGGGCAGTAAACCCCAAAGATCAGACTTGAAGCCATGGCTAGAGCAGTGTGACTACGAATCAACTTAATAATAAAATTATCTATCCTTATAAGCTTTGCCTTGTTGTACAGAACCTCATTGGGGTAGAATTTCTTGTACTGAGATTCTGGTGTTCGATATAAGTGAAGACAGGCTCGAAGGCACCGCCTCTCGAACACCCTCATCTTTTCCATCTGGGAAGGACTCACGTTGAACCACACAAGACAACCATATACCATGATTGGCCGGATGAGGGCCATGTAGCAGATTATTCTCACTCTGGTGTCAAGTTGACTGCTATAAAAAAGTCCTCTTGCCATAGCGAAGACATTCTTAGCCCTGATCAGAGCTTTATCTACATGGATATCACCATATAGATACTGGTCCAACCAGATGCCTAGATATCTTACTACACTTTTCACGGACAACGGCCGTCCCTGTGGATCATCAATGCCAAACTTGCGCCAGTTCATTTTCGTGTCCCTTGAGGCTCTGGACAGCGGGGTTCTGAAAAAGATAGTTTCACACTTCTGGTAGTTGATCTTCAACTCACTCTGCAACAAACCGTTTCTACCTACCTTCGGACCTGATCTGTACGCGAAAAGATCATCGGCAAACGCTATTATATTAGGCATAGAACCTATAAGATCGCTAGTGAATATAGTGAACAAGATCGGCGAACCCACCGCCCATTGTTGCAACCCATTTTTTATGTGGAACATAGTGGTGGACATTTCGTTGCCATTTTTCACAACCTGTTACCATGTCGTAGATCATACGTAGCAATGTTTTATGAATGCCAAGCCTGACCAAATTGAGGAAGAGTCCTTCAAACCATACGGTGTCGAAAGCCTTTTCCATGTCGATCAAGCAGGCCCCTGTGCACTGTGTTTTATTTCTATTCACGTATCAAATCTTTAGTTGTTTTTATCAAGTGAATTGTTAATAAAGGTTTTACAGCTATTATGTCGTCATTCTTGGTTGATTCGCTTCTGATGACTGACTCTTGGTTGCTCCTCCGGCAACTGTGGATTTGGGCATTGCGTTAAGCCTCGCCACGTTGAAGGCTTCATTATGGTGCAGGCGGACTTCATGGCAAATGCTTGGTGTGCTTTCTTCACAGCTGTGGCAGTGTTTTTCTTGGCTATTTTTACCTTTTAAACGGGGCAGACCTTGTTATTTGCCGGGTGCCGGTTAGTTTCGGTTTGGTAATCTTTACATCGGTATACGAGGAGTGTATTCCTTTCACTACAATGATGTTCTTCCTGTCAGCGTTTTGTGTGAAGGTGAAATGCTTGATACACCTGTCCTTCAGGAATACCTTCATTTGTTGGAATTCTTGCCGTGTTTTAACGTTAATAACGGTTTTCCCGGTATTAAGGTTTTCTACGGCGAAGTTGATTTTGTTGGCTCTAGAGTATTGATTGATTTCGGCTACATTTGCCGAAAAGCAAGTGATGGGGATTATGCGGAGGGCTTATTGGCGGTAGTTTGTGAGATTTGATAGCGGTTCTGGTAGTGGTTTTCTTTTCTTCGGTATAAGTGGTTTCACAGGGGTGAATGTTTCCTTATTCGTGGTTGGATAGACTGCTGCTATCCATGACAGTCCTGTTTTGGTTTGGTGTCTTCAGGGGCCAGTTTTTTCTGGCTTATTGTTGGTTCTTCCACCAAGGGTGGTTTATCTGAATCGTCCGTTGCATTGGGGTTTTGGGTGTTTTTTTCACCTTGAGAGACTTCCTTTAGAATTTTACTAAAGAGGGAAAAAGTGATCCAGTAGCGCTCTTCAGCTCCTGGAGTGACCCTTAATTGAAACAGTGATTGCTTCAATATTTTGCTACAAAATGTTTATTGCTTACTAATTGCTTTGGCTTTTTTATGTTTTAGTGATTATAATCACGGCGGTCTGGTCAAGAGCGGCACGTCTGTTGGGTATGAATGTCAGTAAGAGATATTCTGATGATTTATGTTGAGTGGACTATATATATTTAAAACGAAAGCAGCAAATTTGTTAAACACGCTACATGGGTTACGTGAAACGTTTGCATAAAACGTGTGTTAGAAAATATCCTAGATTTTTTCTATTGCAACGAACTTATACGTAGCTCTCTTCTCCAAACTTAACTCTAAAGATTGGTTTTCTCGTGGAATAGATTTGTGAATACCCGGTTATTCGATACATCCTAGACGATGACGTCTGGGATTGAATGACTGGGATGTTAGGTTGTGAACCGTGTACGTCCGTTGGTATTTGCTCCATCCTGATGTCTTATTGTAATTTAAATGGCTGCCGCATACTTCTAATTTTAATGACCATGAACGCTCCTAATTTATAAAGAGCAGTACAAGGATAAAGTTGACAGTGACTTCTCACCTATGTTCTTTTTGTAGCAAATCGATGGTCTGGGTGTTTTTAACATTCAGCTCGTTGACTATTTCCAGAAAAAGCATCTTTTCAACGCTTGAATTCGAGGACTCTAGTTGAACAATATGCTGAGAATACTTGGTCTCTTACAGTTATCGTGGTGTTCTTATCCCTGGTGATAAATGTACCATTTAGCTGAAGAGGGTCAGTATCTATCTTAATAGCCCCGTTGTATCCATTGAGAAATAAGGTGCCAACAACTATTTCTTCTACATCTATGACGTGTTGCTTGCTGATCTTGCTGCAGTTACTCGGTCGCCTTCGGAGAAGGTTGGGAATGCAATATGTACTCGTTATGTCCGCTAGATTACTAATGTTACATATGGGTACATTACTACTATTTTTATATTTATAATAATTGTTGGCGCTACAGTCCAAAGGGGGACCAGGGCCTAGCTTGCTCAACAACTACTCGTGTTGTGCGCGCTACTGTTCTCTCACGAGTAGGAGGGACCTACAGTTTTTTGCCGACTCCGAACGGCGAAATTTGACAAGCTTCCTTAGACAGTTATTATTCTTTGAGTGTTGTTAGCAGCTCGAAAGAGGTGGTGACGTAAAAAATTCGAAAAATTGGTGTTGAGTTGGGAATCGAACGTAGATCCTTCGGCGTGTGAGCATCGCACTCTGCCCACTACACCACGGCGGCCACAACTTATCTCTACAATATAAAATATTTTCATTAACGATTTTAAATTTAACGATTTAATAATTAGAAGCTTACAAATTTCGTCGCTAGTTTTAGGAATTGTTATAATATATTTTAAGGTGGAATCACTCTAGGCTATTTTAACTTTGTAGGGCATAAGCAACATGTATTATATCTTCTTCTATTATGTTTCAGTTTTCGTTATTTCTTCCAAAACAGGACGATTAAATATTACCTAATTATAAATATTTCTCAATGCGTCGTTAAATTTTGTGTTTATAATTTGAAGATCACCATGGTCGGGACTTCCCGCAATCCACTTCCATGCGCGTCCAAGAAATTTCAATGACCGTTTACTTAACATTCTATTTGCCAACCTCCTTAAATGCTATGGATAAGGGAGATTTCGTATACCAGTAAAGGATGCAAGGGATTATTGGAAAGGGGTTTTTCGATGTCCGCTTCTATATATATTTTATATTATGTATATATATATATTTCCAAAAGTTCTGTGACAGAAGCGTGAGCAAAACTGAAAACTAGCTTACCAAATTAATCTACTGACCTTAATTCTAACTTACTGACTCTTCATGAGTACTCTAAGCTAATCTTGGGTTTTTGTTTTTGCCTTTGGGCTTCCTGTATTATTTAAAAAAAAGTACTTAAACCTAAATATATACATCTATTGACTTTCTCCAAGAAAATTGAAAAACTCTGTATAACTATACGGACGCGTGGGCGTATCATGGCGTATGTGTTAATTATATTCTTAACATATATATCCAATACACAGTGGTGCACCTTTATTTAATTTTGTATTTTTTTTTTCATTTTTATGTATTTTTTTTTTGTATTTTATTGTGTTTTTTTGTTTATTTTATTGTGTATAAAATGACTAAAGAAGTTAGCGGCACCGAAGGCTGGTTAATGACCATGAACGCTCCTATTTTTATAAAGAGCAGTACAAGGATAAGGTTGAAAGTGACTTCTCACCTATGTTTTTCTTGTAGCAAATCGATGGTCTGGGTGTCAGTCTGGGACATTCAGCTCGTTGACTATTTCCAGGGAAAGCATCTTTTCAACGCTCGAATTTGAAGACTCTAGTTGAACAATTGGTGGCAGTAGACACATTTTTGAAACTTTATATGCTGAGAATACTTGGTCTCTAATACAGTTATCGTGGTGTTCTTGTCCCTGATGATAAATATACCATTTAGCTGAAGAGGGTCAGTATCTATCTTAATAGCCCCGTTGTATCCATTGAGAAATAAGGTGCCAGCAACTATTTCTTCTACATCTATGACGTGTTGCTTGCTGATCTTGCTGCAGTTACTCGGTCGCCTTCGGAGAAGGTTGGGAATGCAATATGTATTCGTTATGTCCGCTAGATTACTAATGTTACATATGGGTACATTACTACTATTTTTATATTTATATATAATAGCATACAACTTATCTCTATAATAATAATAATTGTTGGCGCTACAGTCCAAAGGGGGACCAGGGCCTAGCTTGCTCAACAACTACTCGTGTTGTGCGCGCTACTGTTCTCTCACAAGTAGGAGGGACCTACAGTTTTTTGCCGACTCCGAACGGCGAAATTTGACAAGCTTCCTTAGACAGTTATTATTCTTTGAGTGTTGTCGGCAGCTCGAAAGAGGTGGTGACGTGAAAAATTCGAAAAATTGGTGTTGAGTTGGGAATCGAACGTAGATTCTTCGGCGTGTGAGCATCGCACTATGCCCACTACGCCACGGCGGCCACCACTTATCTCTACAATATAAAATATTTTCATTTACGATTTTAAATTTAACGATTTAATGATTAGAAGCTTACAAATTTCGTCGCTAGTTTTAGGAATTGTTATAATATATTTTAACGTGGAATCACTCGGGGCTATTTTAACTTTGTAGGGCATAAGCAACGTGTATTATATCTTCTTCTATTATGTTTCAGTTTTCGTTATTTCTCCCAAAACAGGACGATTAAATATTACCTTTTTATAATTATTTCTCAATGCATCGTTAATTTTTGTGTTTATAATTTGAAGATCAGCATGGTCGGGAACTCCCGCAATCCACTTCCATGCGCGTCCAAGAAATTTCAATGACCGTTTACTTAACATTCTAGGTGCCAACCTCCTTAAATGCTATGGATAAGGTAGATTTCGTATACCAGTAAAGGATGCAAGGGATTATTGGAAAGGGGTTTTTCGATGTCCGCTTCTATATATATTTTATATTAGGTATATATATATATTTCCAAAAGTTCTGTGAAGGAAGCGTGAGCAATTTTGTTTTTAGACATCTCATTATTTCAATAAGCGTCGAATAGACACGTTCGACCTCTCCGTTCATAGTACTCTTGTATGGAGGTGTTTTGAAGATTTTTATTCCGAGTTCATCTGGCATCATAAAGTCGATGGACGCGGAACTGAACGATTTCTCATTGTCCATACGGACCATTTCCGGTAGACCATATGTCACGAAGTGGTTGTCTACTGTCTTCTATGGCCTTAGACTTCAGGATTCTAATGGTAGAGAACTTTGAAAACTTATCCACAGAAGTGAGAACAAGTAGAAAAGATGTCCAGATATATATTTTTTTATAGTGCATTTTTATTTATCTTAATTCAGTTTTTTACATGCTAGACCAAAAAACTAAAAACTAGCTTACCAAATTAATCTACTGACCTCATTTCTAACTTACTGACTCTTCATGAGTACTCTAAGCTAACCTTGGGTTTTTGTTTTTGCCTTTCGGCTTCCTGTATTATTTAGAAAAAAGTATCTAAACCTAAATATATACATCTATTGACTTTCTCCAAGAAAATTGAAAAACTCTGTATAACTATTGGTTTTGAAAATTATAATTTTTTAATTTTAAATAGAAAAAACTATGTTGGATTAATTAATCATATTTATTGACAGAGTTGTTCTGTAAATTCAGTAAATTTAGAAGGCAGATACGATCTGCTAATACAAATGCCAAAATATAAAAAAGGGAAGAATAACCTATGTACATTTCAATTTATACTTAGGATCTTTCGTTAAATTGTGTGAAGTTATATGCATTTTAGTCTTAGAACATAGTTTAGTAATAGTTTTGCTAGTTTCGTATGTAGAAAGCAATGAAAATGAGTTGAAGAAATGTAGTGGAATTTGTTATGCTCTAAGCTAAATTTTTATAACATCCTCCCCCTCTTGAGAGGACGAAGGCTTCTCAAAAGGAATTGGTAGTCTTCGTAGCTTTATAGTTGCTCGTTGAATAAGACCTGTTGATGTTTTTACTGTTGCAGCTCGAACGATGTCGTCTTTGCCAGGATGTGTATTTACAATCCTTCCAAGTTTCCATTTAAGCGGGGGTGTGGTTTCATCAACAATCATGACGATGTCACCGACCTGAAGATTATGGCATGAAGTTTTCCACTTTTTTCTTTGTTGCAGACATTGCAAATATTCTCTTGACCACAGTTTCCAAAATATTTGAAAGTAATATTGTAGGAGTTTGTATCTAGTAAGTGAATTGATGCATTTCGACTCTGTAATATCTGGTTCAGACAAGCAGGTAAATGGGCATCCTATAATGAAATGACCTGGGGTTAGTGCATTTAAATCAGAGGGATTATCAGAAAGTGGTGTAATAGGTCACGAATTTAACACGGATTCTATTTGAATGACAATTGTATTTAATTCTTGAAACTTAAGAGATGCGCCCTGCAAAATGCGTTTCATGTGGAATTTTGCTGATTTTACTGTAGCTTCCCACAAGCCGCCTAAATGTGGTGATCTTGGAGGAATTGTTTTCCATGTTATATTATCAGCTGTACAAGCACGAGTAATTTCCGTCTGTGTTTTTGAATTCTGCAGCATTTTGTATACAGATAAAAGTTCATTACGAGTTCCTATGAAATTAGTAGCATTATCACTATATATTGTAGATGGATATCCACGTCGACCAATGAATCGTTTAAGAGCCGCAAGAAATGCATTGGTTGATAGGTCTTCAACGACTTCCAAATGTACCGCACGTGTACTAAAACAGATGAAAACAGCTACGTATCCCTTAATAGGAGTGGTTCCTCGTCGACGAAAATGTATGTTAAATGGTCCGCAAAGGTCAACTCCGACTACAAAGAAAGGGCGACATTGCTGGACTCTGACCTTAGGCAAATCCGACGTGATTGTACTTTCAGCTATTGGTTGAGCACGAAAGCATCTTATACATTGACGACATATCTTTTTGCAGAGGACCTTACCATGTATTGGCCAAAATTTCTCGCGCATTATACTTAGTAACGCTTGTGGTCCGACGTGTAAATGTTTGATGTGGTAATACCTCGCAATAGCCTCAGTAAAAGAGTGATCCTTGGGTATCAATATCGGAAACCTTGACTCGTAGTCCAAGTCTGCATTTCTTATTCTGCCGCCTACACGCATAATATTATCGTTGTCAATGAATGGGTGCAAGGATGCAATGTGAGATTTTCCTGGAAGAGACTTTTTATTACGTAAGAGCTGAAGTTCTGTCAAGAAGTGCTCTTGTTGGATATTCCAAATTATAGAGATTAATGCTTTATGCAGTTCAATTAGTCTAATATCTCCGTTTCTTGGGTTAAGACGTTTACGAGTAGTTAGACAGTTGTTGGTAAAACGAAACATATACGCCACAATCCTCAAAGTCTTCAAGTAATCATTGTGGAATTTGATTCGTTCTAAGAATGGTTCGATTCTACATCCCAAGAGAATTATACGTTGCCTTTTTCTTTCTAGGATGGATTCGTCAATTAGCTTAATCTTGTTATTAAGCGGCCAATGAACTTCCTCTAGTTTCAAGTAACCAGGACCTGATAACCATAACGAAGATTTTAATAATTCTAAGGGATAAGCTCCACGAGATACTTTGTCCGCAGGGTTTAACTTAGAGCGAATATGATACCATTGATCCAATTGTGATAAGCGTTGAATCACTGCAATTCTATTTGCAACAAACGTTTCGAAGTTTGAAGACACTTCTGAAATCCAGCTAAGTACAATAGATGAGTCAGTCCAATAAAATACCTTACTAATTTCAGTTTTGAATATGTGCATTACCTTTTCTACTAGGCGAACCATCAACACAGCGGCACATAATTCTAGGCGAGGGATTGTAGTTTTTTGCACAGGTGCTACTCTCGATTTCGCACATAGCAGATTCACTAAGACTTTTCCATTTTCTTCAACACACCGAATATATAAACAGGTCCCATATGCATACTCTGAACTATCAGCGAACGCATGCAACTGAATGTTGTTGCCATAAAAAACTCTTCTGTTAAATTGAAATCCTTTGATATTTGTCAATTCTTCTCTAAAGCGCATCCAACAACTATGGTATTCCATTGTCAGACTTTCATCCCAATCTAAGCCTTGTTTCCACAGCTGCTGCATAAAAATCTTTGCTAAAACTATAATCGGGCTTATCAAACCTAGCGGATCGAAGATTTTTGCAATTTCAGATAACACAGTTCTTTTGGTGATTAGATTAATTTTACTATCTGCACAATCATAGAGTAATCTGTCAGAAACCGGATCCCAAAATGTTCCCAATGTTTTAATTGCATTAGAATTTGTAATTCGAAAAAAAGATTCCTTATCATCTTCCTTAACGTCCTTTAAAATTCGATTATCATTAGAACACCATTTCCGCAATTTAAATTCTCCTCTACTCAATAGCTCAATTAGTTAGCTTTTTAATTTTATAGCCTCTTCTAAAGTGTTTGCTCCTGTTAATAAATCATCTGCGTAGAAATCCATCCTTACAGCTCTCGCTGCATTAGGGAACAAGTAGCCATCGTCTACGGACAACTGAAGCAATGTTTTCGTGGCTAAGTACGATGCCGGGGCTGTACCATAGGTGACTGTGGTGAGTTGATATGTTTTCAGCTCATCAGATTCGTGTTCTCTCCAGAGAATAAGGTGAAAACAGCGATCAGCTGGATGCATTGCAACTTGGCGGTACATTTTTGATATATCAGCAGTAAAAACGAAAGCAAATAATCGAAATCTAATTGCAATAGAAAAGAGATCATTTTGCACTACTGGGCCAGTGAGAAGAGTGTCGTTGAGAGATAACCCCGATGTAGTTTTTGCCGATCCGTCGAACACCACTCTCATTTTAGTGGTCGAACTTGTAGGTTTTAAGACACAGTGGTGAGGAAGGAAGCAATGAGGTTTCGAGAAGTCAACACTTGCTGCAATTTCCATGTGATCTAAATTTAGGAATTCATTGATTACACCAGCGTAATCGATACGCAGCTGATTGTCCTTGCGAAAACGTCTTTTTAGATGTTTAAATCGATTGAAAGCGTGGATAAATGATTCCCCCAAGTTCAGTGGGTTTACCCTAAATGGTAACCGTACCTGATACCTGCCGTCACGTAACCTGTAGACGTTTGATTTGTAATGTTCTTCGCAGGTTGTGTCAGACTGGGTTAATTTGTGCTCTCCATTTATAACGTTATCGCAATTTTCTATCTCCCAAAATTTCTTTAAGATATCGTTTAGGGTGTCATCTTTAGATTCAGTGGATATGTATGAAACGGATCGATAAGACATTTTATTTGAATCATGTTGATTCAGTCCTGAAACTACCCATCCAAATATAGTCTTCTGAAAGATTGGAAGATTGTGCCCTAATCTGATTTGACCGATGCACATCAAATCAAAACACAGTTCAGCGCCTAGAACTAAGTCAATTTTTTGAGATATGTGGAATAATGGATCAGCGAGAACTATATTTTTTGGAAGATTCCAGCTGGAGATATTTATATTTTGTTCAGGAATATTGTTGGTTAGTTTTTTGAGTACAATAACTTCGAGTGTTGTTTTAAATTCAGATGTTCGTGAAGATAAAATTACCGAACTTTTGAGTTGTGAAGACAAGAGGCCTTGCGCTATACCGCTTATTATTTGCTTAGACTTAAAAATTTTTATTCCAAGAAGGCGTATAAATCGTTCAGTGACGAGATTTAACTGAGATCCTGAATCTAAAAGCACTCGACATGGAACTAACTGGTTCATGCTATCACAGATGCATACTACTGCCGTAGCTAAAAGTATATTTGAACATGAAGTACTGCCGTATGAAAAAGATGATGATATCAGAGCGTTCTTGCAATCAACATGCGAAGGAATATGGTTAGCATTGGTTGCATTAAAATAAGACGTTGTTGATGCAACACCGGCAGGGATTGGTGAGACGTTTACGCCCTTTTGGTCATGAAGTAGTGTGTGGTGTTTTTGTCCACAAATGTGGCACCCAATAGAACTGCACGTCGACGATGTATGTTGCTTCGTTTTAAGACAATTTTCACATAATTTAAGTTCTCTTATTTTTTGATAACGCTCAACAATAGGGAGATTAATTAACTGATAACACTTGTATACAAAATGACCAGGTTTTGCGCAGAATAAACACTTCATTTTTGTTTCCGTAACAATAGATAAAGATTTTTGCATGCAACGTATGTTATTTGAATTAATTTTAATGTTGGTATTATTCCTTGTTGTGTTAGTTAATGAATGATTCAAGACATTACCTTCTAGGATCTGACACCTTTTCTTTATGAAAGCATTAAATTCAGCTATGGTAGGTAGACGATCAACGGGTGCCTCTTCATTCCAGCGATTACCGGTGGCAATATCCAATTTTGAGATTAATAGGTACACAATTAAATCATCCCACTGCTCGACCGGGCGTTTTAAATTGCGTAGACTTGTAAGGTGATTGTTTGCTTTATCCTTCAAATTTCGTAGTTCTGTAGCTGATGGCTTCACAACTCGTGGTAAATTGAAAATCCGATGGAAGTGCTCCTGCGCGATGACACGTTTGTTCTCAAAGCGTTCCCGTAGTCTCTGCAGAACCTCTTCATAATTGTCTTCGACAACCTTGAGTCCGTGTATTGAAGTCTTCGCTAAATCTCCAAGCTTGCTGACTAAGTGATGAAATTTTGACAGATTGCTTAAATGTGGGTTGTTGTGTACGAGGGAGGTAAATGTTTCAAACCATGGCATCCAAGTTGTTATATCACCTGAGAAGATAGGGAGGTCAATTTTTGGTAGTCGCACTGGATCAAACCTGTTTTGTATTGTGTGTTCTGATGATAAGTCCAACGATGCGCCTTCCAGTTTAGTCAACATAACCTGTAAAGCCGCTGATGTAGAAAAATATGATTCTTCATTACTTGAACGAATCGATGTTGAAATCTCCGTAGGGTCAGTTTCTTCAATTTTTAATTGCACTCTTTCAAAATTCTCGAACGTTTCCTTTAGTGCATCAAATCGAAGTTTTATTTCAGGTATTGAGGTTAAGTTAGTATTTTGGCCGACTCTCAATACGAAATCGTTGCTCCGTTTGATTTGTTCAATGAGCCCAGAACGGCGGGCTCGCAGACCTTCAAGCATTTTTTGTTTCTTATCAGAAAGAGAGAATTTAGGAGCTTCGGTCTCTTGTTCGGCTGACCTAAGTTCCCCATTGACCATGATGTAATTTAATGGTACGTGTTTTTTTTTTGTTTTTTGAGTGAACGAAGTAACGTTTCTTAATTTCTTTGACGTTTCTCTTGATGAAATCACGTCGGGGTCACCAATGTTTTTGAAAATTAATATTTTTTAATATTAAATAGAAAAAACTATGTTGGATTAATTAATCATATTTATTGACAGAGTTGTTCTGTAAATTCAGTAAATTTAGAAGGCAGATACGATCTGCTAATACAAATGCCACATAGTTTAGTAATAGTTTTGCTAGTTTCATATGTAGAAAGCAATGAAAATGAGTTGAAGAAATGTAGTAGAATTTGTTATGCTCTAAGCTAATTTTTATAACAACTATACAGACGCGTGGGCGTATCATGGCGTATGTGTTAATTATATGCTTAACATATATATCCAATACACAGTGGTGCACCTTTATTTAATTTTGTATTTTTTTTTTCATTTTGATGTATTTTTTTTTTTGTATTTTATTGTTTTTTGTTTATTTTATTGTGTATAAAATGACTTAAGGAGTTAGCGGCACCGAAGGCTGGTTCTGGTGCAGCCACCAACAAAAAAGTCATTCCTTTGTAGACACTGTTTTGTCGCTGGCCGAAATCTCTGCTGAACCGTAGGAGTTTCTCGTTGCTGCGAGCGACGTCCGGCTCGTATTGAAGTCAAACGACATGGAAGATGATAGGGCAGCCTTCCGTATCTTGAATCAGGCCTTTAGTGTCCAAGCAGAGGAAAGCTTCAGGTGGAATGAGGCCGTTAAGACGCATCCGTTCATGGTACATTTCATTCGGGCAGTAAGCCCCAAAAATCAGACTTGAAGCCATGGCTCGAGCAGTGTGACTACGAACCAACTTAATAAAATTATCTATCCTTATAAGGTTTGCCTTGTTGTACAGAACCTCATTGGGGTAGAATTTCTTGTACTGAGATTCTGGTGTCCGATATAAGTGAAGAGAGGCTCGAAGGCACCGCCTCTCGAACACCCTCATCTTTTCCATCTGGGAAAAACTCACGTTGAACCACACAGGACAACCATATACCATGATTGGCCAGATGACGGCCATGTAGCAGATTACTCTCACTCTGGTGTCAAGTCCTCTTGCCATAGGGAAGACATTCTTAGCCCTGATCAGAGTTGTATCTACATGTATATCACCATATAGATACTGGTCCAACCAGATGCCTAGATATATTACTACATTTTTCACGGACAACGGCCGTCCCAGTGGATCATCAATGCCAAACTTGCGCCAGTTCATTTTCGTGTCCCTTGAGGCTCTGGACAGCGGGGTTCTGAAAAGGATAGTTTCACACTTCTGGTAGTTGATCTTCAACTCACTCTGCAACAAACCGTTTCTACCTACCTTCGGACCTGATCTGTAAGCGAAAAGATCATCGGCAAACGCTATTATGTTAGGCATAGAACCTATAAGATCGCTAGTGAATATAGTGAACAAGATCGGCGAACCCACCGACCCTTGTTGCAACCCCTTTTTTATATGGAACATAGTGGTGGACATTTCGTTGCCATTTTTCACAACGAACTTCCTACCTGTTACCATGTCGTAGATCATATGTAGCAATGTTTTATGAATGCCAAGCCTGACCAACTTGAGGAAGAGTCCTTCTAACCATACGGTATCGAAAGCCTTTTCCATGTCGATCAGGCAGGCCCCTGTGCACTGTGTTTTATTCCTATTCACGTATCAAATCTTTAGTTGTTTTTATTAAGTGAATTTTTAATAAAAGTTTTACAGTTATTATGTCGTCATTCTTGGTTGATTCGCTTCTGATGACTGACTTCTGGTTGCTCGTTTCCGGCAACTGTGGATTTGGCCATTGCGTTGAGCCTCGCCACGTCTGCGAAGCTCATTGAAGGCTTCATTATGGTGCAGGCGGACTTCATGGCAAATGCTTGGTGTGTTTTTTTTCGCATTTTAAACGGGACAGACCGTGTTATTTGCCGGGTGCCGGTTGGTTTCGGTTTGGTAATCTCTTCATCGGTATACGAATAGTGTATTCCTTTCACTACAGTGATGTTCTTCCTGTCAGCCTTTTGTGTGAAGGTGAAATGCGTGATACACCTGTCCTTCAGGAATACCTTCATTTGTTGGAATACTTGCCGTGTTGTAACGTTAATAACGGTATTCCCGGTATTAAGGTTTTCTACGGCGAAGTTGATTTTGTTGGCTCTGGAGTACTGATTAATTTCGGCTACATTGGCCGAAAAGCAAGGGATGGGGACATTGCGGAGGGCTTATTGCCGGAAGTTTGTGAGATTTGGTAGTGGTTTTTTCTTCTTTGGTATAAGTGGTTTCACAGGGGTGAATGTTTCCTTATTCGTGGTTGGATAGACTGCTACTATCCATTACAGTCCTTTTTTGGTTTGGTGTCTTCAGCGGCCACTTTTTGCTGGCTTATTGTTGGTTCTTCCACTAAGGGTGGTTTATCTGAATCGTCCGTTGCATTGGAGTTTTGGGTATTTTTTCACCTTGAGAGACTTCTTTTAGAATTTTACTAAGGAGGGAAAAAGTGGTCCAGTAGCGCTCTTCAGCTCCTGGAGTGACCCTTAATTGACAGTGATTGCTTCAGTAAGTTTTGATCCATTTCCATGGATGGAGTCCTGTATTTGTTGTTGTTCTTTCGGCTTCATTATAAGTGCAATAAAAAAAATACAACATGTTTATTGCTTACTAATTGCTTTGGCTTTTTTATGTTTTTTATTCACGTATCAAATCTTTAGTTGTTTTTATCAAGTGAATTGTTAATATAAGTTTTACAGTTATTATGTCGTCATTCCTGATTGATTCGCTTCCGATGACTGACTCTTGGTTGCTCCTTTCGGGCAACTGTGGATTTGGGCATTGCGTTGAGCCTCGCCACGTCTGCGAAGCTCATTGAAGGCTTCATTATGGTGCAGGCGGTTTTCATGGCAAATGCTTGGTGTGCTTTCTTCGCAGCTGTGGCAGTGTTTTTGCATTTTAAACGGGGCAGGCCTTGTTATTTGCCGGGTGCCGGTTGGTTTCGGTTTGGTAATCTCTACATCGGTATACGAGGAGTGTATTCTTTTCACTACAATGATGTTCTTCCTGTCAGCCTTTTGTGTGAAAATGAAATGCTTGATACACCTGTCCTTCAGGAATACCTTCATTTGTTGGAATTCTTGCCATGTTTTAACGTTAATAACGGTTTTCCCGGTATTAAGGTTTTCTACAGCGAAGTTGATTTTGTTGGCTCTAGAGTACTGATTGATTTCGGCTACATTGGCTGAAAAGCAAGTGATTGGGACATTGCGGAGGACTTATTGGCTGTCGTTTGTGAGAATTGGTAGTGGTTTTGTTTTCTTTGGTATAAGTGGTTTCACAGGGGTGAATGTTTCCTTATTCGTGGTTGGATAGACTGCTACTGTCCATTACAGTCCTTTTTTGGTTTGGTGTCTTCAGTAGCCACTTTTTGCTGGCTTATTGTTGGTTCCTCCACCAAGGGTGGTTTATCTGAATCGTGCGTTGCATTGGGGTTTTGGGTGTTTTTTTTTCATCTTGAGAGACTTCCTTTTGAATTTTACTAAGGAGGGAAAAAGTGGTCCAATAGCGCTCTTCAGCTCCTGGAGTGACCCTCAACTGACAGTGATTGCTTCAGTAATTTTTGATCCATTTTCACGGATTGAGAACTGTATTTGTTGTTGTTCTTTTAATTGTTTCGGCTTCACTATAAGTGGAATAAAACAATACAACATGTTTATTGCTTACTGGTTTGGGTGTTTTTAACATTCAGCTCGTTGACTTTTTCCAGAAAAAATCATGTTTTCAACGCTCGAATTTAATTTAATATGCTGAGAATACTTGGTCTCTTACAGTTATCGTGGTGTTCTTGTCCCTGATGATAAATGTACCATTTAGTTGAAGAGGGTCAGTATCTATCTTAATAGCCCCGTTGTATCCAATGAGAAATAAGGTGCCAGCAACTATTTCTTCTACATCTATGACGTGTTGCTTACTGATTTTGCTGCAGTTGCTCGGTTGCCTTCGGAGAAGGTTGGGAATGCAATCTGTACACGTTATGTCCGCTAGATTACTAATGTTACATATGGGTACATTATTACTATTTTTATATTTATATATAATAGAATACAACTTATCTCTATAATAATAATAATTGTTGGCGCTACAGTCCAAAGAGGGACCAGGGCCTAGCTTGCTCAAAAACCACTCGTGTTGTGCGCGCTACTGTTCTCTCACGAGTAGGAGGGACCTACAGTTTTTTGCCGACTCCGAACGGCGAAATTTGAGAAGATTCCTTAGACAGTTATTATTCTTTGAGTGTTGTCGGCAGCTCAAAAGAGGTGGTGACGTGAAAAATTCGAAAAATTGGTGTTGAGTTGGGAATCGAACGTAGATTCTTCGGCGTGTGAGCGTCGCACTCTGCCCACTACGCCACGGCGGCCACAACTTATCTCTACAATATAAAATATTTTCATTTACGATTTTAAGTTTAACGATTTAATGATTAGAAGCTTACAAATTTCGTCGCTAGTTTTAGGAATTGTTATAATATATTTTAACGTGGAATCACTTGAGGCTATTTTAACTTTAGCAAAGTTTGCTGTTTGTTTAATACTTAAGAAATTGACATTTTCTCTTTTTTTAATTTTTACTTCATCGTTACTTAAAATTAATGGGTTAACAATATTTGCCTTCGTCAAATGTACGGCATAAGCAACGTGTATTATATCTTCTTCTATTATGTTTCAGTTTTCGTTATTTCTTCCAAAACAGGACGATTAAATATAACCTAATTATAATTATTTCTCAATGCATCGTTAATTTTTGTGTTTATAATTTAAAGATCAGCATGGTTGGGACTTCCGGCAATCCACTTCCATGCGCGTTCAAGAAACTTCAATGACCGTTTACTTAACATTCTAGGTGCCAACCTCCTTAAATGCTATGGATAAGGGAGATTTCGTATACCAGTAAAGGATGCAAGGGATTATTGGAAAGGGGTTTTTCGATGTCCGCTTCTATATATATTTTATATTATTTATATATATATTTCCAAAAGTTCTGTGAAGGAAGCGTGAGCAATTTTTGTTTTTAGACATCTCATTATTTCAATAAGCGTCGAATAGATACGTTCGACCTCTCCGTTCATAGTACTCTTGTATGGAGGTGTTTTGAAGATTTTTATTCCGAGTTCATCTGGCATCATAAAGTCGATGGACGCGGAACTGAACGATTTCTCATTGTCCATACGGACCACTTCCGGTAGACCATATGAAAAAAGGATGTCACGAAGTGGTTGTCTACTGTCTTCTATGGCCTAAGACTTCAGGATTCTAATGGTAGAGAACTTTGAAAACTTATCCACAGAAGTGAGAACAAGTAGAAAAGATGTCCAGATATATATTTTTTTATAGTGCATTTTTATTTATCTTAATTCAGTTTTTTACATGCTAGACCGAAAAACTAAAAACTAGCTTACCAAATTAATCTACTGACCTCAATTCTAACTAACTGACTCTTCATGAGTTCTCTAAGCTAATCTTGGGTTTTTGTTTTTGCCTTTCGGCTTCCTGTATTATTTAAAAAAAGTTCTTAAACCTAAATATATACATCTATTGACTTTCTCCAAGAAAATTGAAAAACTCTGTATAACTATACGGACGCGTGCATCAGGGCGTATGTGTTAATTATATACTTAACATATATATCCAATACACAGTGGTGCACCTTTATTTAATTTTTTTTTTTTCATTTTGATGTATTTTTTTTTGTATTTTATTGTGTTTTTTTGTTTATTTTATTGTGTATAAAATGACTTAAGAAGTTAGCGGCACCGAAGGCTGGTTCTGGTGCAGCCACCAACAAAAAAGTCGTTCCTTTGTAGACACTGTTTTGTCGCTGGGCGAAATCTCTACTGAACCGTAGAAGTTTCTCGTTGCTGCGAGCGACGTCCGGCTCGTATTGAAGTCGTACGACATGGAAGATGATAGGGCAGCCTTCCCTATCTTGAATCAGGCCTTTAGTGTCCAAGCAGAGGAAAGCTTCAGGTGGAATGAGGCCTTTAAAACGCATCCGTTCATGGTACATTTCATTTGGGCAGTAAGCCCCAAAAATCAGACTTGAAGCCATGGCTAGAGCAGTGTGACTACGAACCAACTTAATAATAAAATTATCTATCCTTATAAGGTTTGCCTTGTTGTACAGAACCTCATTGGGGTAGAATTTCTTGTACTGAGATTCTGGTGTTCGATATAAGTGAACACAGGCTCGAAGGCACCGCCTCTCGAACACCCTCATCTTTTCCATCCGGGACAAACTCACGTTGAACCACACAGGACAACCATATACCATAATTGGTCCGATGAGGGCCATGTAGCAGATTACCTTCACTCTGGTGTCAAGTTGACTGCTATAAAACAGTCCTCTTGCCATAGCGAAGGCATTCTTAGCCCTGGTCAGAGCTGTATCTACACGGATATCAGCATATAAATACTGGTCCAACCAGATGCCTAGATATATTACTACATTTTTCACGGACAACGGCCGTCCCAGTGGGTCATCAATGCCAAACTTGCGCCAGTTCATTTTCGTGTCTCTTGAGGCTCTGGACAGCGGGGTTCTGAAAAGGATAGTTTCACACTTCTGGTGGTTGATCTTTAACTCACTCTGCAACAAACCGTTTCTACCTACCTTCGGACCTGATTTGTGCGCGAAAAGATCATCGGCAAACGCTATTTAGTTAGGCATAGAACCTATAAGATCGCTAGTGAATATAGTGAACAAGATCGGCGAACCCACCGTCCCTTGTTGCAACCCATTTTTTATGTGAAACATAGTGGTGGAAATTTTGTTGCCATTTTTCACAACGAACTCACTACCTGTTATCATGTCGTAGATCATACATAGCAATGTTTTATGAATGCCAAGCCTGACCAACTTGAGGAAGAGTCCTTCTAATCATACGGTGTCGAAAACCTTTTCCATGTCGATCAAGCAGGCCTGTGCACTGTGTTTTATTTCTATTCCACTGAATGTCGGAAACCAATTTAGACGCGGCATGAATGGTGTCGTGCCTCGCCCTGAACCCAAATTAGTTTTCCGGTATTAATTGTTTTTCCTCAACCCTTTCTTTCAGAGCTCTAATGACTATCTTCTCGAATACCTTGCTTATGCACCGAAGAAGACTTATAGAACGGGATGGAGGTATCTCTATCCCGTTTTGGAATGGGCTGTACTACAGCTGTTTTCAAATGCGCCAGGTAATATGCATTACTCAGCGCATTGTTGAAGAGCGTTGTGTATACGTCCACCGCCTCAGAGGGCAAATGGCGCGGAACAATATTGGGTATCCCATCTATTCCCAGTGATTTCTTCTTTTTTAGTGAGTTGAGGATACATTGGAGTTCGGTTGGTTGTGAAGCACAGCCCTATCTCGATCGATGCCAACTGACGTAAGTAGGCTCGCGTTGTCTGTTGTTCTGTCAAGTTGAACGTTTTGAATGTCATTATGATTTTTCCTCCGAAATATTTTATTTACTTGCGGGAACATGCTCGGGTTGTTGGATCTTACAGCCTGGATCTTATTGCTCCAATGCATGCTTATAGCTAGACTGTAATATTTTCGAATTAACTGTTGGAGTACTTCAGACAGCGAATCTCTGCATTGTGTGGATCAGTAAATCTCCTGTACAAGAGTTTAAGTCTTGACAGGAGTTTACTTTTTTGCACGTGAAGTGCATCGATGGTAACATTTCGATAAATGTCGCCATCGGTATGTGCTACCTTCGGAATGGTTTTGCCCATTGCTCGTTTTATGACTTCGTCCATTTGTGTGAGGTATCCATCAACCTCATCGTTCGTAAGGTTTCTGTTCGTAGGGGGATTGATCACACTCGATCTTATTTCTCTTTTTAAGGATCTACAGAAACGTGATCAGCGCGCCTTATTGTAATTATAAATATGCGTTTGGACATATTCCTCCAGTGCCTCCAGCTTATTCGGGAGCTGTATTACCGCGGCGAGACCACAGTGATCACTGTCATACTCGACCGTAGTTAAACAGTTCCTCGTGTGTTGCTCCACGTTCAGTATTGTTAGGCGTCTTTCGATTAGAATTACATACAGATTGGACCCACTTCTAGGAAATGATGGTCTATCGGTTGCAAGCAAATCCAGCCTGAACTCAATATTGTTTTGTTCTATCCACTGTAAGGGAGCGTTTCCTCTCTCGCTTGGAACAGTATTACCCCATTCACTGTGTTTGGCATTCAAATCCCCGGCTAATATATAGAAGTATTCTTCCGAGTTCAAGCAGAGGCTGAAGAGGCTAGAGGTGAAGAGAGCCTCACGCTCCGAAAAAAAGTTATTGTTTTGAGGTTCTGATGCATAAGCAGCGATCACAAACAACTTCTTTTCACCTTGGAGAGAGATGCGTGCAATGACCGCTTCTAACACACCAGATCTTCTTACTGCATTGCAATTTATGACCTTATGACTAATATTCTTTTTAATGAAGAGTGCGTTTGGTTTAGCTCAGTTTCGATAGCCATAAGCACATCAGGATTATAGGATTGCAAAAAGTTAGAGAGGGTTAGTTTTCGTTCGATCCTTATCAGAGAATTTACATTCACCGTTAGGATTTTAATGGTTTTTACCTCGCGTGAGCCCATTATATCTGAGCGCGCTTGTTTGCAGGCAGCTGAGAGACGAGGAAATCTACTCTAGCCGTCTGCGTAAGGAAACTGGTCTGTAATTCGACCATCTACTTCTGCAAGGCAATCATCTGCGCTTGCATCGACTGGATGGAAGATAGTACATAGTACATCCCATCCCGGGGCAATCTTTGGCACTGTGCGTTGTGCCGGTTGTCTGCCTGAGATGAGATGATGAGATATTTGTTGCTATCAAGAGCATAGAAAATTTCTATGTCATTTTGTATTTGATTAAATTTACAATCTTTGACTGATCTGCTCATGTCTATATTTAAAATACAGTTATCCTGTCTGATAGTGCTTTGTAAAACTACATTTTTACAAATATAATATTCCATAACCTTCTTACATTGGTTAAAATTTATGAACGTCTCAAATTCTTCTCTGTTTTCATTAATCAAAAATTGTTTGACATTTACATCTATAGTGAAAACATTACGTTCTTTTATAACTGGTAATGTTATTATTTCATAAAGTTCTATATTTTTATCTTCTACTAGAGCTATTTCCACAATAATATTCAGTATTTTATTTGACAAATATGATTTTACCTCTGATTCCTCTATTAAGTAATTATAATTGACAATATTTGGTTTAAAAAGCAATGCGTTTTTATTAGGACTTTGTTCAAGCATTTCAATGAGTTTAGCTGGTTTTAGAATCACTGGATGAACAAAATTTGATTTTAAAAGAAAAATTGCTTGTTGTACAATATCTGTTTCTATATCCAAGGCCAAAGTTTTGTCAAGAATCTGTCTATGAATCTTTTCAAAATATTTATTTATTAGAACTTCTTCATTTACTTTATCGATACTTTCACTTAAATTGTTTTTTTTTTATTTTTATTTATTTTATTTATCAGTTCATTTATTTTGTCTTAGTGGGAATAATACCTGCTGCGCAGTGCTTTATTTTGTTTGTTTAATGATTTCATTATGACAATTTGAGGTTTCAAACTATTTTGTACGTTTTCGTTGTTATTTTGCATAGTTCGTATAACCTTTTCATAATATTCACTATCCTCGTTATCCATGGTTTCAAAAAGTCCTTTAAGTCCATTTCCTACAACATTGATAAGACCTCTTTTATTCCTACTTGACTTTATCCCTAATAATCCATAAATGTCATCTAATCTCCTATCTATTCGTGATATATATTTAAACACTTCGGACTGTAATTCAGTGCACTCTAATTTTTATTTAATACAAACCGAACGAAGTCCTTGTGACTGCTTAATTATTCTGTCTACACTAATTTCAATTTCGCTGACATCTAATTTATTGATTATAATAATTTGCCCTTTAACCTTGCGTAAATTTCCTTCTCTCTTGAAGTAGATTCCATTCGAATTTATGTTTTCAATTTTAATGCTGAATACCAAGTGCGATATCCATAAGATATATCTAAAATACAAGATAAAATAAAATATATTGAAGTATCCGACAATTACTTTTGAAATAACTTTATTTTACTCTTATTGTACTTCATGTTTTTATTATTTCGTCGCACGATTACATAATCTTGGAAAGCCTTTACTATTTTAAATGGCCCTACATATCTATCACTGTGTTTATCTGACCTTTCGTTTTCTACAAGTATGTAATCATTTACTTTATATCCTCTTACTTTTGAACCTAGTCTTGTATCATATCTCTTTTTCGCTCGTTCAGTAACCGTTTTCATTTTTAGACTGCTTAATTCACTGGGAGTATTTGCCTTTCTACCAAAAAGTATTTCATGTGGTGTGAATCCTGTACTACTATGTAGCGTTGTATTGTGACAAAATGCAGCATATCTGAATAGTTTTGAATATTCAGGTTTAGTTTTATCTTTATTCATTAGTCTTAGATACTCTCCTAACCTTGCGTGTGATCTTTCGGCAGATCCGTTCGCTTGAGGATACATGTTACTAGTTCTTAAATGTTTAATTTTAAAAAGCTTACATAATTCTGACATTACCTCGTTTACAAATTCTCCGCCATTATCGGTTAAAATCAGTTTTGGTATACCCAAGTGTAAGATCCATTCGTCTGTAAATGCTCTTGCGACAGTTCGCTTTTCTTATCAGGAATAGGTATATATTTAATATATTTACTCAAATCGTCTTGAATTGTAAGACTATATATCATTTTGTAACCTTCTTTATACGGTCCTGTCAAATCCATAGATACCTTTTCTAAACTATAATCAGCGCTCGCCACAATCTTCATTGGATTTTTTTCGGGCTTCTATTAATTTTCTGCTTTTGGCATTCTGAACATTTACGTATATATTCAATCACGTCTTCATTTAAACCTTTCCAAAAGTATTTTTCTCTAATTCTTGAAATAGTAGCTTTTTGCTCCCCATGACCATCGATTAAACTGTTATGGTTTTCCTTAATGATTTTTTGTTGTTCATCTCTATCGCATATGACCTCAATATTATCATAACTTTCATCTTCTGAAATTTCATTCAATCTTCCCTGTTCATTAATTGTTTTTAACTTCCCACATTCCTCTGCGTAGATTTTCCTTAAACCTTCCTCATCTTCCATTTCATCTGTTGAGTCGCTACCAAATATATCCTGTATATTCTTTTCTACCTCTGGATCATGAGTTACTTTCATTCTTTCTATCGGGTAAATGTTTCTACTCAATTCATCGGAAACCACATTATCAATGCCCTTTTTATACTCTATTGAATACGTATATTCCTCCAATTTTAGTCGCCACCTTACTAAACGACTACCTGGATCTTTCACTTCAAAGAGCCAAGTTAATGGACGATGATCAGTTTTAATTTTAAATTTAGTACCGTAGATGTATGGTCGGAACTGTTGAATAGCCCAAACGATAGCTAGACATTCCTTCTCAGTTGTATTATAATTTAACTCTGCTTTATTAAGGGTTTTACTTATAAAGTGTACTGGTAGATCCTTCCCATCATATTCTTGAGACAAGACAGCACCTATGCCGATATTACTCGCATCAGTCGTAATAACAAATTCTTTATTAAAATCTGGATAACGTAAAATTGTGAATTCCTTTAGCTTATTCTTTAAATCATTAAAAGATTGCCTTTGCTCTTGTTTCCATTCAAAAACTGTATTTTTCTTTAAAAATGAAAATAACGGTTTAGCAATCGTACTGAAGTTTTGAATAAATTTTCTGTAGTATCCAACCATACCCATGAAACTTTTAATTCCTTTCTGATTTGTTGGTTCTTGCAATTTATCGATTGCTTCTACCTTTTTAAGGTTTGGTAGTAATCCTTTATTAATATACAGCCGATGAACTTGCGGAGGTCCTGGACTGCTATAAAGCAGACATTACCGCAATTCAGGAAATGCGGTGGGATGGGCCGGGCAAGAGAAGAGTGAGAAACTGAGACATATACCACGGCGACTGCTACAGGGAGAGAGGGAAACGCTTATTTGGATGCGGATTTGTTGTTCGAGGCAGACTTAGGCAAAAAGTCTTAAGCTTCCAATACATAAGCGAAAGCCTCATAACAATCCGCATCAAGGCTAAATTCGGGAATATAAGCCTCATATGCGCCCACGCCCCGACAGAAGAGAAGGATGACAGCATCAAGGATGACTTCTATGATATCCTAGAAAGAACATACGATCGATGCTCCAGCTATGACACCAAGATCGTTCAAGGAGATTTCAACGCTCAGCTGGGAAAGGAGGACATCTTTGCTGGAGTCATCGGTAAACACAGCCTGCGCGACAACACATCCGGAAACGGACTCAGGCTGTTGGACTTCGCCTCGGGGCGAAACCTCTCTGTGGCTAGCACGCGGTTCCCACACCTGGACATTCACAAAGGAACCTGGCGATCTCCTGATCAATCAACCGTCAACCAGATTGATCACGTTGCGATCGACGTCAGAAACTCCTCCAGTATTCTCGAAGTCCGAAGCTTCCGAGGTGCAAACATTGACTCGGATCATCACCTTGTCGTAGCCAAGTTAAAAACACTACGAACAGAGAAGAAGGGAAGAGCACCGGCTTCTCAGAAGGAAGAAGAAGGAGCATGAGAAGCGCGCGGTCGAGGAAATGGAGAGGTGATATGGAAGGAATGATGTCCGAAATTTTTACCACAAGATAAAACAGTTATCCGGTGGCTATAAGCCTCGGACAGAAGCCTGCCGGGATCAAAATGGACAACTAGTGGTAGAGTCGCAGTTGGTGCTGAGAATCTGGAAGGATCATTTCTGCAGACTCCTAAACGGATGACGACGCAAATTCCGCTGTTAGGCAGAATGTCCCACTCAATTTGGAACACGATGGACAAGAATTCCGTCCCCCCGACTTCGACGAGGTCAAGATAGCAATATCGAGACTAAAATCGAACAAAACTGCTGGCGCGGTCGGACTATCCGCAGAGCTGTTCAAAGCGGCTGGGGATGAGCTGGTTGGGTGCATGCACCAGCTCATCTGTGAGATATGGTCGGAGGAAAGCGTGCCCGACTAGTGGAATCTCAGCATCGTTTGTCCGGTCAACAAGAAAGGAGACCCCTTCGACTGCGCCAACTACCGAGGGATCAGTCTTCTTAACATCGCATATAAGATTTTCTCCGCCGTACTATGTGAGCGCCTGAAACCGTCCTTATCAGTGTGGTTTCAGGCCAGGGAAGTCCACAATCGACCAGTCCTTCACACTGCGGCAGATCCTGGAGAAGTCCCAAGAAGTACAAATCGATACCCACCATCTATTTGTCGATTTCAAGGCCGCGTATGCCAGTGTGCATAGAGACGAGCTATACAGTGCCATGTCAAGTTTTGGCATCCCTACCAAACTCGTCAGATTGTGTAGGATGACGATGGAGAACTCTCGCTGCTCCGTCAAGGTCGGTACCGAACTCACCGAGACCTTCAATGTCAAAAAAGGCTTTAGACAAGGCGACGCACTGTCATGTGACTTCTTTAACATCATCCTTGAGGGGATCACACGTCAACACCAGAGGCACGATCTTCCACAAGTCCATTCAATTGCTAGCTTATGCGGATGACATTGACGTGATCGGCCGAACTCAGCGAGCCGTCAATGAGGCGTTTGCTAGCATTTAAGCGAAAGCGGCTAAAGTGGGACTGGTGGTAAACGAGGGCAAAACGAAGTATATGCTGTCATCGAAGAAGGACGCAGAACATCGACGTCTCGGACAGAGAGTCACTATGGGCAGCAGACACTTCGAGGTAGTGAAGGACTTCGTCTATCTCGGCTCCGCGGTGAATAGGGACAACAACATCAGTTCCGAAGTCAAGCGCAGGATCACTCTTGCCAATCGCTGTTTCTTTGGGCTCAAGAGGCAATTGAGTAATAAAGCCCTCTCCCAAACGACCAAAGTGACTTTGTACAACACCTTGATCTTCCCAATCCTGCTTTACAGCGCAGAAACCTGGACGCTACTAAAAGCGGATGAGGAAGCCATTGGTCTCTTCGAGAGAAAAGTTCTGCGTGCAATTTTTGGTCCTGTTTGCGTTGATGGCATCTGGAGGAGAAGATTCAACCACGAACTGTATGGGCTGTACGGCGGCGTGAGCCTAGTCAAGCGTCTGCGGATACAACGCTTAAGGTGGCTAGGCCATGTAGAGCGCATGGACAGCACTGCTCCGGCCCGAAGAGTTTTCGAATCCGAACCACAGGGGCAACGCAACAGAGGACGTCTTAGACTGAGATGGCGCACACAAGTGGAAAAGGACCTTAACCAACTTGGAGTGCGCAAAACTCCGGCCAACACCATATGCAACCAGGCCTTTAATAGAAAATGAGATCGCAAGATTAGAAAGGAATGGTATTCTTGAGAAGGTCGAACACTTGGGGTACGCCTATTGAACCAGTCGTCAAGAAAGATAAATCCATACGCTTATGCGCGGATTAGAAGGTAACGTTAAACAAGTGCATGGTTAACGATAAGTACACCATTCCCAAAATTGATGATCTGTATCAGAAACTTAAATACGTTAAATATTTATGTACTTTCGACATTTACAAAGCGTACTTACATTTAGTCATGTCCGAGGAGAGTACATAAGGAGTAAGTAAGCTCATGATTGGCGTCAAGACAGCACCCAACATTTGGCAGAGATTCATGGACGAACACATAATCAACGATTTGGACGGCACGGCCTGCTTCTTCGATGAAATCATAGTAATGGACAGAACTATCGATGAAACTTATCATAGATGTAATCTCCTATTAAATAAATTTCATAGATTCAATTTACAAATGAACAAAGCCAAGAGCGAGTTGTTCGCAAGTAGTTTCAATTACCTTGGATACAAAATAGACAAAGATGGACTGCACAAAACTCAAGAGAAATTTGATGCAATATCTAGAATCAAACCACCTACGGATATACCCCAACTACGCCACTTTGTGGGTATGGTTAATTACTACCATAAATTCATTCTGGATTTATCCACGAAGCTTCATCCATCCTACCGACTTTAAGAAAGGAACAAAGATTCGTTTGGACACCTGAATGCCAATAATCCTTTGAGAACCTAAAAAAAAGATCATGAGTGAAAACGTGTTGGTGCCATTTGATGAAAATCCTCCTTTAATATTGGCTACAGACGCTTCACCAGTAGGACTCTCAGCAGTACTTTCTCATGCGACTCCAGGCGGGGAAAGACCTATAGCTTTCGCTTCGAGAAGCCTAAGCAAGGCCGAAACCAACTACAGTCAGTTGGATAAGGAAGCTACTGCGATTTATTGAAGACTTCATAAATTTCATACTAGTTCATACTAGTTACAGATAATAACCCCTAGTGTCAATATTTAATCCCGAAAAGAACTTACCTTTGCTTACGGCTCAAAGGATAAAACACTATGCCCAGTTTTTAAGCGGATTTAACTAATTTGATTTGACTTTCTTTCCAGAAATCCCTCTGAGATACAGGAAGATGTCGCTGTGGACACATTTCAAGGGATGAATACTCGCCAGTAACAAATAAGGACATTTGTAGAGAAATGAAAAGTGACAAAGAGCTTACTAATTTTCGGCTTCAATTATAATCTGGAGGGCATTTGCATAATTTTCCATATAAGGGCATGGAAGATAAACTAATGCCCCATGATTGTTGCCTCTACAGAGGAACAAGAATTATAATACTGTCCGCACTACGCTCGAAAGTTCTGAAAGAGCTACATTCGGCGCATGTTAGCATAGTCAAAATGAGGACCTTAGTAAGGAACCACTTCTATTAGGATTGATCAGGACATTGAAGAACTAGCAAAGGGCTGTCGTGATTGTGCAATTGTGAGACCCACCCGTGGGAAGTACCACAGCGGTTACATATCAACTTCACGGGGCATTTCATGGAATTTTAATGTAGGAATGGCTCAATGAACTATTTTTTCTGTCCTCTCGGATGACTTGAATATTCTGGAAGAAACTCTGTGCCCAAAGTGGATTACGTTAGTGATGTCCGAAGAAGAAAAGCGTAAGGCGAGAATACCGGGAGTAGTTATGTGCATTGACGGCACACATTTTCTCCTCCACCTATTGCCTTTAAATCTCTCTTGTTTTCGCACAGTTTCTTCCGGAGGACAGACTTGTGGTCGGACCAAACGTAAAGTAAAAGTATCCAAAATGATCATCCATAGGAAAACAGAATCTATTTGTTTAAATTTATCTTTTTCCGTTTAGATATTTCTTTGGTAGGGGGCCTCAAACTCTTGCTGCAGATTTCGCCAGAACTATTGGACGGTCTCTGGATCTTTCTTTATTAAATATTAAATTGCTCACGATTACTTCTTAATTTTCATCATTTTGCCGGCGGATACGCATCAAATGTGTTGCGGATGAGAAATGTCCCATTTATATGGACGGCGAATCAACCGCGGATTCAAGGATAGCTAGTTTTTTGCACTTCTTTACCGACTTTTGTTCACTTGCGTTTTGCAATGATAGCAAATCGCAAAAATTTTGACGGCACAGTGGTCTGACGAGCATAGAGGCGCCAGTATGCAACTGATATTTCTCAGGACGTGATGTGAGAAATAGGTCAAAGGTTTTGGCTCATTCGCAAGCTGGGTCTAATTATTTAATTTAAGAAAATTGTGCACAATCAAAAAGTGAGTAGTTCGCATGCAAAAGATGTTAAAATCGTATGCTATAGATGCGGGAAGAGCAACCATAAGGTAGCTGGCAAGAGATCGTGCTAGCTGGAGAGGCATGTTGGTTGAGGCCCAGGTCCACCCCGGACTGTAGCGCCATCCGAAGAAAAAGAAGAAGTAAAGTAAATATTCAACTTCTTCTTTTAGAAATTCAGGTTTCGTCAATAGTATTTTTTAGGTTAGCCCTTCTCAATCTGTTTAATACTAATAATAATCTCTCATTGTGTTGTTCTATAGTTTCTCCAAAAACTACTATGTCGTCAACATAAGCAAAACATATTTTGCCGATGAGTCCTTTAAGAACTTTATTGACCATTCTTTGGAAACATGCAGGCGCATTCTTTAATCCGAATGGCATGCGAAGAAATTCGAAATGTCCGTGCGGTGTTGAAAATTCAGTTTTCTCAATACTTTCTTTACTTATTGGTATTTGATGAAATCCAGACGTTAAGTCTAATGTTGCATTTCCTGTGCATTTCCAAGATTGTCTAAAATTTCTTGAATATTTGGAATTGGGTAGTTATCGCTAATAGTGATTTCATTAAGTTTTCTGAAATCTATTACCATTCTCCATTTCTTTAAGCCGCTTGAATCAGATTTCTTCGGTACAACCCAGATTGGACTTGACCAAAGAGAAACACTTGGTTGAATAATTTTATCAGCAAGAAGTTTGGAAATTTGCCTATCTACTTCTTGTTCATGCACTTTGGGGTATCTGTACGTTTTGGTATGTATGGGTATCTCGTTAATTGTTCTTATAAAATGTTCTGCCTCTGATGTCTCCGTTAATGTTTCATCTTCTAGACTAAATGTATCACTATATTCTTCTAATATATCTTTCAAAGATTCTATATTCGTACTCTCTTTCAAATGATCCAATCTAAGATTCTCTAACACTTGGAAAAATCGTTTATATCTATTCTCATTACTTTTATTTTCATTCATATACTTTATATCAAATTCCATTTTACCATCTTTACTCTTTTCTATATTATCATATTTGTTCATTGACGTAGTAAACGCGTTGGGAGAACCCATGGTATCCGTATTGTATTTCATATTTAGATCTTCCATATATTTTAATAATAATCGTTCGTTATTATTCCTAAGAATCTTTTCTTTGCAATCAATAATGAACCCAAAATGTTGCAAAAAATCATTTCCTAATATTCCGTCGTAATGGCACAACACATCCTCAGTAATTATATAAAACTTATACTCATTACATACGTCTTTCGTAAATTCTACACCGATGGTAGCACTTCCTAACACACTACTATTATCTTTACCGATTCCTTTTAACAGGATTGTATCATCCTTATTCATATCTCGTTCAAATATACACTTCTGTTTTAAAAGAGATACTGCTGCACCCGTATCTACTAACATTTTGAAACTCTTGTTTTTGTATATCATGTCTACATGAGGACTTCCTATCATAACTAACGAGATAACTGTCTCTGTGGTTACTCGCTTAGCTTAAAATTTCTATTTGCCATTCTATGTTCATTCCCATTGGCATTACGATTAATATTTTCACTTTCATTGCCACGCGGTTGATTTATATCATGAAATGTATTCCTATTCGTGGATATATGTACCGTATTCTGTATATTCGTTTTATTTTTAAAACAATTCCTTGATATGTGACCTTTGCGTTCACAAGTATAACATTTTACGTCTTTAAAATGGTTTATATTAATCAAATTTTTCCCATATATTCTTTAAAACTGTTGTTCCTCATTTTGAAATTATGGTATCCTAACCGAATTTCTTCTTCCATTGCAAGTTGACTAGCCTCAGTTAACGTCTTAGGAATTTGAATGTTCCTATTTCTCTTTTTAGACGTGAAACGAAAGCGTTTAACATATCACATTGAACTGCTATTTTTTGACCATAATAAGTTGGGTTATCAGGATTTTCGGTATATAAAACTTTAATACGTCGTCGTGCAAGTGTCTCGCATCTTTGTGTATATTGTATTACCGATTCGTTATATTCTTGCTTCAACCTAGTCATTTCTAAGTGAAGTTGTAAACTAGAATATGTTTATTTATACAGCGTATTAAACTCGTGCTTTAATTGAAACCATGTGTGAATATTTTTGTTCATGAGAATAATTTCCGCATTTCCTGAAATTCTACTTTTTATTAACGCTAATAACAACGGTTTTTGTTCAACAGACACTAAATTCATAGCAGTGTCACAGTTCTGGATAGAATTATGTGCTTTTTGTGCACTACTATCGAAGTGGGGAATTAGTTTTGCTATGTCGTTAAAACTAGCTGAAGCAACATTTTCATGTATTGGAACGTGAACACTTGGATTCGAAACTTCCTCAACTGAAATGAATTTGCTTGTTCTTGGTTAATCTATTTCTAAGGACCTAATCATTTCCTCTACTGCTTTTGGGTAAGCTTCTTTCTCTAAATTTTCCTCTTCTACAGAAGCTAAGAACATTCTCCCACTTAACACCTCGCCTTTAAACAGCACTAAGAATTCTTCATCTATCTCCTGGGCACTTATTTTCAGATTATCTATAATATTTCGGAGGGATAGCTCATATAATTTACCGGTCACTTTACCTATGCATTTGAATGAAAGAGACATAGCCTCTTCTTTAATTTTGTATTCACTCATATTCCCAAGTAGATAAATTGTATCACTCGTATAATGTATATAGATTCTTTGTATATGTTTCACAATTCTTTTTGTCACTTAATGAATATTAAAAATAGCTTACATTAATATCTGCATTCTTCCGATATCTCTCAATGGCTTCTTTATGGTTGTCAATTGAAGATACTGATTAAGTTGAGTCACTGGTCACAGATTTTCCGTAAATCGTTAATAAGGCGTTCGTCAATTACCGTCTCTTTTCTTTTTGGTTTTGTAAGATCGGGTTGGATATTTTTGTTGTTTGGATTCACTGGCTAAATTGAATCACTGGTCACTTTAATTATACTATTTACGTTTCTTTTTGTTAATCAATTACCGTCTCATTTTGTTATGTTTAAGATCGGGTTTGATTATGTTATTACATTCAATAAATATTGTTAATCAATTGCCGTCTCTCTTTGCACAAGATCGGGTTAGATTATTTTTAGTCAGTTAGACTCACTTAGGATTGGGGTAGATTACTTTTTGTAAATCAATTACCGTCTCCTTATAATAACCGTACCGTTTACTTCCGATCACACTTTTAATTAACTTTGTAGACTTTACGAATTTTTGAATTACCGCCGAGAATTTTAGCAGTAATTCTCGTTTCTACATTTAACCGCTGCCACCAAAATTGCTATGCGTGCTTGGGAAAAAAATGAAACGCTTGTTATGTAGTGGAAGAAGTGGACGACTTTATTCCATTACGGTCAGAACGCGACTCTCTTGATTGTTGGTCGTCATTCACGAAGTGATTTGTTATGGACTCATGGCGTGGGAGGTCGAGATATGAATATCATCGATGCTCCATTTGCGTTGTTTGTTTATGAAATATGATCCGGAAGGGACCACCGAACGAGTATATGCCACGTAGGCAAATCATTATATTCAATATGCCATGTATGTGCATAACACATTCCCCTTTCTTGTGGCTGAAGGTGCATCGTGCGCAGCGGAACTCCATATTGCAGTTCTCCGCAACGTGCCCCGGCCTTCTGCACCTCGCACATTGAAGTACGTGGTCAGTCTTATTTAATTTTTCCCACTTTACACACGGGCCACCTACGAAACGGATTTTTCGTAGGTTGTCGATTTTAGTGCTAGGGGATACCTGAACTAAGAAGAAGGGAAGTGCCTTTCGCTGCCGCAGTGTTGAAAGGCTTAACACCTACGAAATGGACCTCGTCGCTCTCAACTTGGCGCAGCTTGCCGAGGAGAACCTTCGGGTCAGTGGAGGGATTATTGATTTTCAGAAGCACTTTCTGCGGCCTTTCCCCTCTAGGGGTGTAAGTATGAAAGTCAGCGTTCGATGCCGTTAACTTTTCTTTTAAAAATCTAAACCCGTCCATTGATAAGACCTCTTTTATTCCTACTTGACTTTATCCCTAATAATCCATAAATGTCATCTAATCTCCTATCTATTCGTGATATATGTTTAAATACTTCGGACTGTTATTCAGTGCACTCTAATTTATATTTAATAAAAACCGAACCAAGTCCTTGTGACTGCTTAATTATTCTGTCTACACTAATTTCAATTTCGCTGACATCTAATTTATTGATTATAATAATTTGCCCTTTAACCTTGCGTATATTTCCTTCTCTCTTGAATTAGATTCCACTAGAATTTATGTTTTCAATTTTACTGCTGAATACCAAGTGCGATATCCATAAGATATATCTAAAATACAAGATAAAATAAAATGTATTGAAGTATCCGACAATTACTTTTGAAATAACTTTATTTTACTCTTATTGTACTTCACGTTTTTATTATTTCGTCGCACAATTACATAATCTTGGAAAGCCTTTACTATTTTAAATGGCCCTACATATCTATCACCATGTTTATCTGACCTTTCGTTTTCTACAAGTATGTAATCATTTACTTTATATTCTCTTACTTTTGAACCTAGTCTTGTATCATATCTGTTTTTCGCTCGTTCTTTCATACTCAATAAATTCCTTTTGACTTCAGATTCTAATCTTACTAATTTAAGCTGTAATTCCTGTACATAATCAGTAACCGTTTTCATTTTTAGACTGCTTAATTCACTGGGAGTATTTGCCTTTCTACCAAAAAGTATTTCATGTGGTGTGAATCCTGTACTACTATGTAGCGTTGTATTGTGACAAAATGCAGCATATCTGAATAGTTTTGAATATTCAGGTTTAGTTTTTTCTTTATTCATTAGTCTTAGATACTCTCCTAACTTTGCGTGTGATCTTTCGGCAGATCCGTTCGCTTGAGGATACATGTTACTAGTTCTTAAATGTTTATTTTTTTTTACATAATTCTGACATTACCTCGTTTACAAATTCTCCGCCATTATCGGTTAAAATCAGTTTTGGTATACCCAAGTGTAAGATCCATTCGTCTGTAAATGCTCTTGCTGCAGTTTCGCTTTTCTTATCAGGAATAAGTATATATTTAATATATATATTTAATATGAATTGTAAGACTATATATAATTTTGTTACCTTCTTTAAACGGTCCTGTCGAATCCATAGATACCTTTTTTAAACTATAATCAGCGCTCGCCACAATCTTCATTGGATTTTTTTTCGGGCTTCTATTATTTTTCTGCTTTTGGCATTCTGAACATTTACGTATATATTCAATCACGTCTTTATTTAAACCTTTCCAAAAGTATTTTTCTCTAATTCTTGAAATAGTATAAAAGTCAGCGTTCGATGCCACTAACTTTTCTTTTAAAAATCTAAACCCGTCCATTGTTAGGCAATGGACAGCACTTGGAAGAAATTGTCACTTCCCCTGTGCGAATATCGACATTCATTGCCTTCCGATTCGCATTGTAGGGCATCAATGTCGATTGTGGCTGTTGTGGAAGCCGACTTTGTTGTTGTTCCTGTTGCTGTCTTTGGCGGTGTGTTTTTGGTTGCTACCGATCCGCCCTTATTCGGTGCGACCGCTTAGTCTTCTGACGTCATCATTGTCGCCCGACGTTTGGTGAGATTGGACTGCGGCTGCAGCCTCTTCCTTCCCTTTTTCGTGTCCGTGTTACGGCTTGATGTACTAGCCACACGGATGCTGCCGTCACTTGTCAGTCCAGCCACCGGTGTTTTAAAATCACCCGATTTGCTGAGCTCGGGTCGCTCGTCACTCTCCATGTATTTCTTTCTTACACAAAGTCTTTATTTAATTTTAATATAAAAAAAAAGAAAATCTTTTTTTAAACACACACTCTCGGGATTCGAACCTAGAATCCATCGAGCCACCGTCGCTGGCGCTGATGCTCTACCACTAAGCTACCGGGTCACTTGAATTCTTTTATTTATCACTGCACTTAATCAAATTCGCTTATTTGCTTACTTTTTTAGCCGAAGCACGTGTTGACTCCCCGGAGGTCTGTGAATGACTGCGAGATGTCCAGATATTATGCGATTGGAGTTGCCTTTATTTCAGGTTTGTTCGGATGGCGGTCATATTTGTTTTCTTTGCAAACCTTGCACATCCTGACTGACTGAGAATCTGTATCCTGTTTTCCTGTTCATCTAGGTGCGCTCTTCTATGGGCTCGGACGATTAAGTTTTCTTATTCTTGCTTCGAAAGATCTTTTCTATATGCTTAGCGTGCTGTACTCCATCTTTGCTAAAGATAACTATATCGTGGATATAGACATAGCAAATTTTTGTCATATGAGCTCTAAGGATGTCGTCAAGAGCTCTCTGGAAAATGGATGGCGCGTTCTTAAGGCAAAAGGATGTCGTGCGAATTCATAGTTTCAATTGTTGGTGGAAAATGCGGTCTTCTCTGTGTCGGATTCCTTCAGAGGAATCTGGTGAAAACCGGACTTGAGGTCAAGAACTGTAAAATATTTATGCTCACATCTTGATGTGAAAGAACCTCATTTATATCGGAGATAGGATAACGATCGGCAATAGTGACGCTATTAAGTTTCCTATAGTCGATCACCATTCTATACTGCTTCACTCCCTTGGAATCTGGCTTTTTCGAGACTATCCAAACGGGAGAATTGTAGGGAGATCTAGAAGGTCCGATAATTCCATCGACTAGATGACTGCTGATCGGCTTCTCGACTTCGCTTTGAGTGACATTGGAAATGGATAATATTTACTGTAAACCGGAGAGTCATTTGTAGTACGAATTTCCCCTTGGTCGTAAAGGTTAACCTTTCTTCAGGTTCCGAGAATAGGTGTGGAAACCGATGGACAATTGAATTCAATTGGTTTGTCTGGGTTGGAGACATATCATCTGTTTCTATGCATATCGCATTCACCGCTCATTATCCTCAGATATATAACAGCTGATAGATTTCTAAGGCTGTCGTTTCCTAAGATTCCATGGAAGGTATGTAAGGTGCGCAAGGGGAAAAACTTAAGGGCTACATCATCCAAACAAAAGATAAATTAATGTATGATGTGTTATTTCAGTGTCACCTTCAATGGACCTGGCCAGGAAACACTCTTCGTTTGGTACCGCTTTCCACGAGGGATCGTTGTATATAATTTCTGGATGAGCCTTTGTCAACTTAGAATTTGAGCATGTCACCACTCTTCGTCTTGCATTCAATGTAGGGCGAGGAAGAGTCGTTTAGCCTAAAAAATTAATATCACAGTGTTCTAGCTCTTCTGTTGATGATTCGCTGGGATGCATGATGTTTTCTTCAAAATATTCGCTCGGAACTTCGTCAATTTGATCACCGCTGATATCCAGGTTGTGGAATTAATCTACTATTCCGCCAGGTGAGACTTCAATGTGAGTGTTTAGTTGTTGCCTGGTTGATTAATGGCATGTTTCATTGGTCCGCGATGTTGAATCGCTGCATATCCGCTTGCCTAATACCGGATAATTCTGCACTTGCCTCCTGAGTGAGAGGTCCGTGCTTTATCATTGGGGCAGATTGGTAAAGCTGACTTCAAGGGTAAAAAATTTCGTTGTTGGTAATAATTTGGTTTGGTTGGACACGGTTTCTATTTGCGTTCTGTTGCGTTGTAGCATTTTGACCACGGAAAGAAGAACTGACACTTGGCACCTTTTGCCTCCTCACAGCATTCTGCCAGACGTAATTTGCCCTGAAGCTTTGATTTTCGAGCTTCAAGCAAAGGTACAGTGCTTTAAGTAAGTCAACGGGTTCTCATATTCCCAGCAATCTTGGTAGATCGCCTTTCAGACCCCGGATAAAAGTGTCTAGCGCTTTATCCCTATAGGTCTGAGTTAATACTTTAATTGATTCGCTCGATATATTCATAGAAGATATATTGTTGAGTAAAACAGTGGGGTGGGAGTATACTCTTTGGTAGAATGTTTGAATTGTATTGCTACCTTGCGTGAGGGAGGACGTCTAATATTCCAATGTACTGACATTATGTTCGTCTGCGTAATACATAGTTAGGCATTAGCAAATGCTCTCCCAATTGAGCGGAGTATTATATGACTCCAACGCTGCGTCTGCGGTCCTAATCACATTGTTTCTAATCAAATTGAGGATGCCGTAATACTTTAGCGTACCCTTGATATGTTCATAGATCTGGAGCACGCGTTCGACGCTTTTCTTCCAGTAAGAAAACCCTCCAGCTTCTGCAGAAAAGTTCCTTAGGCAACGCACCACATCGGGGACTTTATCGAGGTCCTTCAATTTGTAACAATGCTCAGGTGATATTGTTTGATCGTCACCGCAGACACGTTATTCTAGATAATTTGAATCATGTCTCGACCTTGCTCATTGAGTATTGGGTAGAAGGGACATCATGTTAGGTTCAGGAGTAGAGATGGGTTTGAAATCCCCAGCTAGGTTAGTGGCTTGAGATCTTGTTAGTGACATTTTTATTATTTTGGAAATAGTAATCATTACTTCTTACAATTTTTAATTCCTTTGTTTCTTATGTAATTTTTTTTTTTATGTAGGGGTATTATTCTCTTATTTTGCTTTTTTCAAATTCTCTGTATATGGGTGTGTTAACTTTTCTTTATCTATTTGTTTAACATCGTTATTACTGTAATTATTCTCTTATTCCCTTATTATATTTTTAATTTTCTAAAACTTACGCTACGATAGGTAGCATGACCATATTAGTGCCTGGGATCGGCGTTCTTAGGACCGTCTAGTCACTCTACCAAGCTTACTCTTTCACCTTTCTTTCACTAGCGAATGGTCGTTTTTATTTTTGTTCCTTACACTATACTTTCGCGATATTTCTTCTACTTTTTTGGTTTACTTATTTTGAATTGTTTCATTTACTATGTTTTTTCACAACCGGGTTATTTGCGGACCGGTTTGCGATCGCGCGCTTCTTTTTGTTTGTTTCTATTATGTTCGTCTCTTTTTTTCAATCCGATGGTAGCACTGGAGCTTCTTGAGACCTCTGGCACTCTCATACTCACTTTTTTTCCGAACTTTTTCTTTTTTTACACGCACTCGCACGAACCACCGGTCCCTGCTCGTCTTACACGTTTATTTAATTTAAACAAATTATTTTAATAAATAATTATCATTATATATATTATTATTATATATTATATATATTATAATTATAATTTTTTTAGCAACTGTCGGGCATAGTAACCCCTACATTGATCAATTAGAACTCAAGAACATTTTACTTAGAACTATCTTAAATACTACGAGTACAGGTACCAGCGTGGGTTCTTCGGTGACCGATTCGTTCCTAGATGGCATGCGGAACGATGCATTTGCAGATAGCGTTGCTTCTCGGATGATCGATGCATTCCTCTCCACAAATCATAGACGCTACGTCGGCATATTTTGTGTAAACATTATGTTGTTAACTCCTCCCTCCTTAAGAGCAAAAGTTTGCTCGGTATGGTTAGAAGAGAGGTATTTTCCTGACTTGACGATGACGTCTGAGATTGAATTACTGGGATGTTAGGTTGTGAAGCGTGTACGTCCGCTGGCATTTGCTCCCTCCTGATGTCTTTTTATAATTTAAATGGCTGCCGCATACTTCTAATTTGAATGACCATGAACGCTCCTAATTTTATAAAGAACAGTACAAGGATAAGGTTGACAGTAACTTCCCATTTATATTTTTCTTGTAGTAAATCGATGGTCTGGGTGTTTTTGACATTCAGCTCGTTGACTATTTAGAGGGAAAGCATCTTTTCAACGCTCGGGTTTGAACAATTGGTGGCAGTAGACGCTCGTTATGACCGCTAGATTACTAATGTTACATATGGCTACATTGTTACTATTTTTGCATTTACATATTTACAATAGCATACAAACTATCTCTACCTGATGTCGAAGTCGCAAACGAAATTTATTGTAGCTTTCCTTTTCATCTGGCTTGAGTGTTCTTAACAAGTGTCTTTCAAATGTCGAATTTCTCTTGAGTGAAAAATAGTCACTTAGTTTTCTAACCAACACCATTAATACATTTTCATCCGCAATTGTTTTGGAATCCACTAAAGCTTCTGTGACCGATGGATTCCTAGATGGCATGGGAAACGATGCATTTACAGAAAGTGTTGCTACTCGGATGACCGATGCATTTCTCTCCGCGGCATATTTTGTGTGACAATTTTGTTGTTAACTTGTCTTAGCACAGATTTTAAAACTCTAACATTTGTCGAAATGAGTAGAGTCACTCTGCATGTAATAAAAATAATAGCCGATTCTTATTCCGCTTTTTAATTTTGTAAAGGAAGAAAGTTTGTAGAGGAAGGGGTTGAAAAAAAAAATAATTGTTGGTTGTTTGTGATTTTTATTGCTTGACTTGACTTGTTTGTCACTAACTATTTTTTGGTACCCAATCGTACCCTGTATGGAATTGGTAACATATTGTGAGCGTTTGTAGATTGTGCAACATAAGATGAAATTAGGAGCATTTGGTACACATGGTTTTAATACAATTGGTAACTTATTGTGAGCGTATGTAGTGTATGGAATATAAGATGTATTTAAAAGCATTTGCATGCAGGTCAGGCCAAGCGCTTTAAAAACAACAAGAAATGAAATGAACATTTTATTTATTATCATATTATTCGCCTACAATAATATTGTTGCGTTTTCACGGATTTGGGAATACCCAATAATTGAAACGCGAAGAATAATTCTGTAGCACACTTTTTATTTTGTAACCTCCAACACTTCCTGTCACACGTCAAGCAAGAGAGCCAGCTGTCTTAATTCCCAAAGAGAATGTCAAATCCAGCAGCTGTCAAAACCTTCAAAGGCAGTTAGGCTACGCTTGCAAATGCGTTACACTCCCCCCTTCTTGAATAGGACTCTCTTCAGTCGGAGCATGGTTCTCGGGAATCCAAGACTTAAAATTGTGTGCGCAACTTTAGCACGTGGCCGCGGCGTCTTCTGGATGTGAATGGTGACATCGTTTATCACTTCGGTAACCCGATAAGGTCCATCCCAGTCCGATTGAAGCTTTGGACAAAATCGAATTTTCTTTCGGGGGTTATAGAACCACACAAAATCTCCAACCTGTAATTTTAAAGTGTTAGCTTTTAGATCATACCTGCCCTTCATTCGCTGGGCCGAGATTCGTTGCTGTGTTCTTGCATGTTCATGAATTTCTCGCAGTTGCTCATGAAGCTGCTGAGCAAAACCTCGATAACTCTTAGGATCCGACCCTGGTGGTAACTCAAATAGCAAGTCCTGTGGTAACCTCATATCACGTAGAAACAGCATGGCAAATGGCGTCTCTTTGATTGACTCCTGAGTGTATGAATGATAGGCCAATGCGAAGAGAGGAAGAAGATCATCCCAATCGTTCTGCTTCTCATCAACGAACTTTGCGAGATATTGGTCCTGTTCATGCGTTCCACAAGCTCGTCGGATTGAGGATGAAGTGCAGTTGTTCGAGTCTTGCGTATGAGCATTATATCCATCACATTTTGAAAAACCTCGGATTCGAAATTGCGTCCTTGGTCTGAATACAGTTCTACTGGCACCCCGTAACTGCAAAAGACCTCCTTCACTAATGTTTTGGTTACAGACTCTGTTGCCTGATCCTGCAGAGGAAATACCACGAGCCATTTAGAAAAGTAGTCCGTCATCACCAATACATATCTACATCCTTGTTTGGTAGGGGGCAAAGGCCCAAGAATGTCGATAGCGACACACTCGAATGGTTCACCACTTTAGTAAATTTGCAGTTGTGAATGCGTTCTTGGTGGCGGGCCCGTCTTTCCTCGCACCAACCCAATAGAACCGACTTCTTAGTTTTTTGAAAGTCTTGGTAGATCCAAAATGTCCGCCGGATGGTGTGTCATAGAAATGGCTGATTATGTCCTTAAACAGTGCACGAGGAATGACCGGGAGCAATCTTTCTGGTTGTTGCCGTTTTGTTGGTACCCATATCTTTAATAAACGGCCACCTTGGATTTGCAGACTGCCGAACTGAGTCCAATACACTTTCAAGTTGTTGCATTCACCCGAGATCTCATCCCAAGTGGGCCGATTGTCCTTTACCCATCTCATTATCTGTGCCAACATTGAATTTCTTTCTCTAGCAATTTGGAGCTTTTCAATGTCGAGTTCGGCGCTGATGAGTCTCAAAGCGTTAACAGAAATGTTATTAATCGACATCATCTGCTGTTTTTATTGTCACAGTGATTGCAAGGTTCTTGAACACAGGGTCGCCGTGAGAGAGCATCGGCATTTAGAAGAAGCTTTCCGGCTCGGTGCTGAACTCGAAAGGAATATTGCTGAATTCGTTCCATCCATCTGGCAAGTTGACCATCCAGGTTCTTAAGGGACAATAACCAATTTAATGCCGCATGATCAGTGCGTACTAAGAAATCTCGACCACAGTGGTAAACATGAAAGTGTGCTATGACTTTTACCAGTGCCAACAATTCTTTGCGGGTAGTGCAATAGTTACGTTCAGCCTTGTTCAATGCCCGGCTAAAATAACCGATGACCCAATTTTTTCCATCGTGCAGCTGAGTTAGAACCAGCACCAAGGCCGTAGTCGCATGCATCCGTGTCGGGTATCCTGGGTAATGGAAAGGAATCCTTGATGGTGACAAAGTTCAGATGGCGGTAATTGACGCAAAATCTAGTCGAACCATCCTTCTTTTTGACGCCAAGGACTGGCACTGGTAGCATGTCATCTATTATGTTCCGAGATTCCTCCAGTTTGGCGAACGGAAGTCGGCGTGGCGGCTGTTTGATTGGTTTCGCTGCTCCAACGTCGATTCGATGTTGAACAATTTTTGTCCTGCCCAAATCCTCTGGACTTGTTGAGAAAATGTCTTTGAATTACCACAAAAGGGATTTAACGGCTTGCTGTTGTCTTAGGTCCACATGTTTTAGCGATCTGGCCAGAAGTTCTGAGAAGCATTCCGGAACAGATTCATCGGTGTATAACTCCGCATCTACACTTTTTCAAACACAGCCATCGGGGTTTGGCTTGGTAAAGTCACAGAATGATCCTCTAGGTTGGTGACTCGAATGAACACGACTCCATTTTTGTTTTTGTTCAATGATTTCCCAACTACTGAGCTCTTTGGCAACTCTCGTCCTAAAGGAGTCACAACGCCTTCAGCAAGATCAGTGGGAACTGTCGTCGAAATCATGGTTTCGGTTCGGGGGGGAATAGCACAGCCATTAACCGTTCACAGATAGGCTGTCTGTTCACGCGCTTCATTCTAACTCTCACAGGTCAAAGGAATGCGGTTTCCGCCCACGTCTAAATGATTTGTAGCGAAGTCCAACACACCTTTAGCCACTTGAAGAGCAATAATGCCAAGTATCCCCTGGCAGCCAACGTGCAACGGAAAATCAACCACTAGCAATTTATCTCCACGTTTAAACGGGCCAAGTGCAAGGTGTGGACGCCAGACATCTAAGCTTTTAATGAAACTACCACATAAGGTTCGCAGGCTCACATTGTTGGATAGGAGTTTGGTCTTGGGAGGAATGACTGATCGACTCACCAAAGTAACAGAGAATCCTGTATCCACTAACATTCGACATAATGCGTTGCCGACCGCCATGAGTACGGTGAAACCACTATGACAGTTCGGCAAATAAATGTTGAAAATCTGGTTTCCTATTGATGGAACCAGTCGCTGATTGCTGGTCGTTTCCTGATCGAGTGGGTGCTTCCGCGCGATGATCCTTGGACTGCTTAGGGGCTTCATTGTTGACTTCAATGGAACGAGCCTGATAGATTGGGTGTGTAGCAAATCGAGCAGATTCTACCGTGACGGCCCTTAACACTGTATCCTCAAACATTTTCAGGTCAGCGAGTCTCTGGTTAATGTGGCAACTGCCTGCTGCCCTGCTTAGTAAAAATTAAAAAGGAACTAGAAATTGTTATCCGATTAGAATTTTAAATTGTAATCCAATTAGAAATTTAAATTCTTACTGAGAATTTATGTAAAGTGGAGGGAAGAGAAATGCTGTCTTCGACGGTAGACGCTCTTACAGCGAGACTGACTGAACTAAGCCAACCGACTAACGGACGAAAACACACGCTTCAAGCCAGGCTTATCAACTCCATCGGGCTATCAGGGGTGACGATAAGGAACTGTCTGAGAAGTCGGAAGTGGAATCAGAGTCACACAAGTTCTTGGGAATGGCAGGCAATTTCACTCTTCGTGACGTCGAGGAGTCGATGACTCAGTTCGACGGGTCTGTTGGGACGACTACGACTATCGCTACCACCGTAGGGATACAAAAGTATTTCTACGCCAGGCAACTACTTAGGGGAGCCGCCAAGTGTTGAACCAGACGTGCACCATCGACGAACTAAAAAGCCGAACCATGATATACGAGAAGTTAAAGGTCCCGTTTCGCAGACGAGCACCAACTCGCGAGCGGTATCCAGCACCAGTGCACAGGCAACGAGTACACCTTAGAGAAGGAATAAGTCATGTTTAAGGTATGGAGAGATTACACATTTGGCAAGGGATCCTGTGGTCAACAAGGCCACAGGGCAAGGGACTGCAGAGCAAACGTCCAGCACATACTCGTACGAAGGTAAAGTGGAGGTAGAAGTGGTCATTTTAAATATAATAAATTCTACAGAAACGTAAGACTTAAATCTCTTACCTAAATAGTTTATTAGGCCTTAAGGTCGAGAAATTCTTGACTGTTTCAAATCTGAAAGGGGTTCGCAACTTTTATTTTATAATTTTTATTTGGTAATAAAAAAAAGTTTTTCAGAAATTCTACTATATATTATCCTACCTTTTATCTTAGCTTTCTTGGATGCAACATGTATATTCGTACTGGAAATCTTGCGAGACTGCGTTCCGAAATTTCTTTGGCAAAATTAAATTTTCACTTGACAGGAAAGAATACTAGTTAGAAATACTCATGGACATAGAGGTTTGATGTTTTTGACAAAGAAGTTTGATGTTTTTGTTTTTTTTCTTTGGCTTAACTCGCATTGGAATCGAAACTCCTAGCGGACACCTTCTGCTTTGATACTAGTCTCATGGATATACCATACCGTCTGATGTGAGGACACTAACAATCCAGGACTGCCTGAAATTGAGCCAGGAAGGGAATGAGCTCGGAATTTTACTTGAGGCTTGAAGACAATGGAGGGATTTGGAGTTGGGAATCTTATGAGGACCAACAAATTAAGACGTTATAACTCTTGAGGTAACTTCGCGAAGGTATACCAAACTCCAACAAACAAGGAATCATACTAATATTACTTTTCTGATAGTGCGATAGTATGTATGTGTTCACACTTAAAAAAATATGCGTCGCAAAACTACTAGTAAGTGCAATTTACTAAACAATAAATGTTTTTATGGCTATATACGAGAATACGGGTCAAAAGAAAACACGTAGTAAATATTTTCTAAGTCCGGATTTACTATAAGCGTTTAAGTCAAATCGGATGAGGGTTAGTTAAAACCGCCTGCAGTATCTACCCTTGTCATATCGACATTTTTGTAGAAAGGTTTACTCTAATTCGTATCCCTATCCCAAGTAAGATATACAAAAGTGTTAAAAACGAATTTATTTTGCGCGATTTGCCTAAATATAATAATAATAATTATAATTATAACTATTCAGACTACATATAAATGAACCATTAATAAATATATTAGATATATTAGAATAAATATATTAGATATATGTTGACTTCCAAATGATGCTAAACCAAAGTGATATAGTAGTTTCGCAGAAAGAAAAAAGCCTATTGAACGTTAATCCTTAAGATTAATTAAGTTGCTCATTTTGAAAAAACTTAGTATTTAGTTTGATAGAGTTCGAACAATTATCGCGTCATGAACTTATTAATTTTTGTATATATATGTATATATATATATATCTATATATATACATATATGTATATATATATATATATATGTATATATATATATATATATATGTGGTTTCTATGCAACTAGATGGTTTGCCTGACCAGGCGTATGTCGCTGTACAACCCATAGAGTTCGTCATTAAATCTTCTCCAGATGCCATCAACGCAAACAGGACAAAAAATCGCACGCAGAACTTTTCTCTCGAAGAGACTAAGCGCTTCCTCATCCGCCTTTGCTAACGTTCCGCGCCATAAAGTAGGACTGGGATGATCAAGCTGTCATATAAAGCGAGCTTCGTCTTTCGAGAGAGGGCTTTATTACTCAATTGCCTCTTGAGCCCAAAGAAACAGCGATTGGCAAGAGTGATTCCGCGTTTGATTTCGGTACTAGTGTTGTTATCCCTATTTACCGCGGAGCTGAGGAAGACGAAGTCCTTGACTACCTCGAAGTTTCTGCTGCCTAGTGTGACGCTCCGTCTGAGACGTCGATGTTGTGTGTCCTTCCTTGTTGACAGCATGTACTTAGTTTTGCCCTCATTTACCGCCAGACCCATTTTAGCCGCTTCCGCTTCAATACCAGCAAACGCCTCATTGACGGCTCGCTAAGTTCGTCCAATCACGTCAACGTCGTCAGCGTAAGCTAGCAATTGAACTGACTTCTAAAAGATCGTGCCTCTGGTGTTGACTTGTGAGTTACGCACGATCTTCTCGAGGATGATGTTAAAGAAGTCACATGACAGTGCGTCGCCTTATCTTAAACCTTTTTTGACATTGAAGGTCTCGGTGAGTTCGTTACCGACCTTGACGGACCAGCGAGAGTTCTCCATCGTCATCCTACACAATCTGACGAGTTTGGCAGGAATGCCAAAACTAGACATGGCACTGTATAGCTCGTCTCTATGCACACTGTCATATGCAGCCTTGAAATTGACGAATAGGTGGTGAGTTTCAATTTGCATTGCTTGGGTCTTTTCCAGGATCTGCCGTAATGTAGAGATCTGGTCTATTGTGGACTTCCCTGGCCTGAAACCACACTGATATGGACCTATCAGGTCATGGACAAACGGCTTCAGACGCTCACATAATACGGCAGAGAGGATCTTGTATGCGATGTTCAGGAGACTAATCCCCCTGTAGTTGGCGCAGTCAAAGGGGTCTCCTTTTTTGTGAACCGGGCAAACGACGTTGAGATTCCACTCATCGGGCATGCTTTCCTCCGACCATATCCTACAGATGAGGTGGTGCATGCGCCCAACCAGGTCATCTCCAGCTGCTTTAAATTAGTTCTGCGGACAGTCCGTCCGCTCCAGTGGCTATGTTCGACTTCAGCTTGGATATTGCTATATTGACCTCGCCTAAGTCGGGGGGACGGAATGCTTGTCTATTATCGTCCAAATTGAGCGGAACATTCTGCCTAACAGCGGGATTTGGGCCGTCATCGCCGTTAAGTAGTCTGCAGAAATGATCCTTCCAAATTCTCAGCACAGACTGCGACTCCACTACGAGTTGTCCGTTTTGGTCCCGGCAGACTTTGGTCCGAACCTTGTACCCTTCGGATAGCTGTTTTACATTTCCGTAAGACTTTCGGACTTCATTTCTGCCATAACAACTTTCCATTTCCTCGACAGCGGGCTTCTCATGCTCCTTCTTTTTCCTTCTTAGAAGCCGGTGCTCTTCCCTTTTTCTCTGTTCGTAAAGCTCACGAACAGCCCTCGTTGTTCGATGCAGCGTCGCCTTATAGGCGTCTTGTTTAGCTGCGCGCACTTGAATGCGCTCGTCGTCAAACCATGGGTTCCTTCTGGGTGGTGACGTGAAACCCAGCACATCAGTGGCAGTTTCTTTGATGGCTTCCTGACAACGTTTCCATTCTTCTCCTATGCTCTGAGCGAGTTTCCGGGAGATTCGGTCGGCAAAGTTCCCAGCAATCGGTTGCGATTGTAGCTTTTCGACATCAAACCGTTTTGGCCTTTCTCGACTGCGTTGCTCTCTCGATATCCGGGTTTTTAACTTGGCTACGACAAGGTGATGATCCAAGTCAATGTTTGCACCTCGGAAGCTTCGGACTTCGAGAATACTGGAGGAGTTTCTGACGTCGATCGCAACGTGATCAATCTGGTTGACGGTTGATTGATCAGGAGATCGCCAGGTCCCTTTGTGAATGTCCAGGTGTGGGAACCGCGTGCTAGCCACAGAGAGGTTCCGCCCCGAGGCGAATTCCAACAGCCTGAGTCCGTTTCCGGATGTGTTGTCGTGCAGGCTGTGTTTACCGATGACTCCAGCAAAGATGTCCTCCTTCCCCAGCTGAGCGTTGAAATCTCCTAGAACGATCTTGGTGTCGTAGCTGGGGCATCGAACTTATTTTCTTTCTAGGAGATCATAGAAGTCATCCTTGATGTTGTCATCCTTCTCCTCTGTCGCCGAATACCCGAATTTAGCCTTGATGCGGATCGTCATGAGGCGTTCGCTGACGGGGTCGTAGCTCAAGACCTGTTGCCTAAGTCTGCCTCGAACAACAAATCCGCATCCGAGTAAGGGCTGCCTTTTCTCTCTATAGCAATTGCTGTAGTAGATATCGCAGTTCTTCATCGCTTTTATGCCAGTCCCATCCCATCGCACTTCCTGGATGGCGGTTATGTCAGCCTTACAGCAGTCAAGGGCGTCCGCAAGTTGTTCGGCTGCACGTGGCCTGTTAAGGGACCTCACATTCCACGTGCAAAACCGAAAATCAATGTCCTTTAAACGTTTGCTGGGGTCGTCAACGGGTGATCCTCCATTATACGAGCCATGTTTTTGTCTCTGAACTAATATTGTTTTACGTGGTGAGGAAGTTACCCTCACGCACAACCTGTAGACTGATAGGCCAGGCCCATTATTAAAACCCTCGGGCAGAGGGGCTCGCTGCATACATTGGTTCACCATACAACGGGTGTTGTGATGGCTATCCAGGGGGCGCCGCTTGGAGGCTGTATGTCAACCTGACCTGTGCACTAACGAGGATAGCCCATGCCCCCCACGCCTGGTCAAGCGTCTACGGATACAACGCTTAAGATGGCTAGGCCATGCAGAGCGTATGGAAACCACTGCTCCGGCCCGAAAAGTCTTTGAATCCGTGCCATTGGGACAACGCAGCAAAGGACGACCTAGACTAAAGTGGCGCACACAAGTGGAGAAGGACCTCAACCAACGTGGAGTGCGCAACTGGAGACAGCTTGCGAAAGATCGTGCTGGCTGGAGAGGCATGTTGGTTGAGGCCCAGGTCTATTCCGAACTGTAGCGCCACAAGAAGAAGAAGAAGAAGATGGTTGGCCTAACTGTTTTTCAAAGCAGTAAAATATTAATATGATTTCTACACTTTTTATTGGTTTTTGTTGTTTTTTCATATTATGACATTAGGTTTATAAGTACCGCTTCAAGCATCTTGCTTGTCAACAAAAGAAGTTTGGGGCATCTAGCGTATCGTTAGATTGCCTGGATTGACTTTTTATTGGTCCTCTGTAAAGGGGGGTTGGCCCTCTCTCAAATTTTTCGCCGATTTTAGAAAACCCACAATACAAAACGGAATAAAACAAGAACTTTAAAATGGCGGTTTTCAGGCCCACTAGAACATCCGCCAAACAGTCTCTATAACAACAACTCCATATTTTACATCAACTATAGCCGACCCAAATATTAAGGCGACAAAACATATAACGGACTGTAATTGTTATTCATTGATTATGTATTAAATACTTGTCTCTTGTCTTTCAAAAACGTTTGTTTTCATATTTTTAATACCTTTTTGTTTTGTATATACTCGTGTGTTTAATAATAATTGTTGGGGCGACAGTCCACAGGGGGACCAGGACCTAGCTTGCTCATCAACTACTCGTGTTGTGAGTGCTACTGTTCTCTCACGAGTAGAATGGACCTACAGATTTTTGCCGACTCCGAACGACGAAGTCCGAAAAGCTTTTTGTGACAGTTATTACTCATTGAGTGTTGTCAGTAGCTCGAAAGAGGTGGTGCCGTGAAAAATTCGAGGTGTTCAGCCGGGAATCGAACCTAGACCCCAGATCGCGAAGGCGATCATTTGACTTAATGATAATCAAAGTTTTTTTTTTATTTCTGAAACGCATTTTTTGTAATTTACGTATAGAACCAATTTTGTTTACTTCCTCTTTCAATTCAATTATCTTCAAGACTTGAACCCGATCAACTGAATCAAAACAAAAAAGGAAACCGCATATTTATTTTAAGATCATAAGTATTTTACAAGTATACAAATGCAATCAAAGGAAATTAATCCTGTAAATTTCTTGAAAATCCTTTGAAAATTTAACTCCGCTTCCATTTCTATATTGAAATTTTGTTCGATCAAGTACTTAAATAAGGGATATAACAATAATTTTTTGAGGAGATTCCTTCAGTTTTCTAATTCCTGTCTGTTTCATACCCCTTGAAAAAGTAAGGGTATATCCCACTTTTAATATTAAAAAAGAAAACTAAAGCTGCTTTTCTAATAAGGCAACCATTACCCTTATGTTGAATGAAGTAAAACATCTGCTCAATAAATCATCCAATTGACCGATGACATCCTCAGCAAACTTTCTATATGTTTTTTCTGCAAACATCGAACTGTCCATACATATCTTTGCAATAAATTTTTTAATCTCATCCCTTAATCGCCAAATGGTGTTTTTTATTATCTGCAGTTTGAATTTGCTTCCTATTTGGAGTCATGATTTTGGTCCTCCCCTTTCTTATCGAGACAAGGCAAAGCAATAAATATATTCGCTCCGGTCAAACGATGATGCACTTCCTTTGATGTGGGGTGCGACGCTGGTGAAAGTTCCTCAGTCGAATTTGCTACAGCCTAAAAGTTTATTGATTTGTCCGTATTGGAAGATTACGGATGGAGTGTTAGGACAGTCTCGGTCTTATATTTGCAATATGACCCATGCAGGCTAACATAACCTTTTCTGTTATGTTCATAATTACCATAAAATATCCACACATTCTTCGAGTGGAGAGATAATAAAACAAATCATGCGGTTTAGTAAAAATGTCTCTTGTTTTGCATATTATAATCATAAAATAAAGATGGTGCTATTTCCGGGAGTGGACAAACTTATATTGTATTCTCTTTGTTTTCTCCGCTTTTTTTATTACTGTATATTATGTGCTGAAATAACAGTTTGTTATTAAATTTTTCATATTATTGTTGTTTGATATCAGATTCAATTAAATATCACAAAATGAATACACCGTCTTAAGTTTGATCGCCTTAAAGTTCATTATTCGTTGACTGTTATTTTAGTTTTACACATATTGGCAGGAATATTTTTATTTAAAAAGGCCAAAAATATTTTTAAGCTTAAGAATGGGTCAAAATACCACATTGGATAGACTTGTTTTTTTATAAATATAATAACTAGATGGTGCAACGGTCCGCTGGAGAACCAAGCTCTAGGTTACTTGGCAGCTACTCGTATTGTACATTCTATTGTTTCCTCACGAGTGAAAGGGATCTATAGTTTTGCGTCGACTCCGAAAGGCGACACCGATTCCCAGCTGAACACCTTGAATATCAGTTTTGTGTATCGTGGGTGCAACACTGTTCTGTCATTATGCTGCTTTATTTGTCGACATAACCAAAGCCTTTGACATGGTTGACCATAACCTTTTACTGAATAAACTTGAAAAGGCAGGCATTCGAGGACTTATGTTAGACTGGTTTGAATCATACTTTAAGAATGGATCACAAAAAGTAAAATTTAACGGAACGAGAAGCGAAGTTAGATTTCTGAATCTCGTTGTAGCTCAGGACTCCATTCTGGGGCCAATATTATTTTTAATTTATATAAATTCATTTTTTGAACTAGACTTTAAAGGCACACCAACTGCATTTGCGGATGATGTTGGGTTTTCGTGCCCATGCCCCCGGGTCAAATTGTCCCTTGGAGTTCATCCCTTACTTAAATTGGGATGTTAACTTACTTAGGCATTGGTTTGCTGAACATAAATTAGTAATACGCTCCAAAACTAAATTAATGTTTGTAAATTTTTCGCCTTCCCAAAAGCGGACGGCTGAAATTTATTTTCATGCTCCAAACTGCCAAAGGTTTCAACTGTCAAATTGCATGTATTTTTTCGATCCTTCACGTCCCACTTTTTGTAGTAGTCAGAATGTCAATGAATTTACACATTTAGGGCTCGTTATGGATTCCGGTATGAAATTCTCATACCATTCAAATGAATTGACGAAATATCTCCGTTCCGTACTACGATGTTTTATTATGTGTAATCTAAAATCTAAACAATCTTTTTCCACGGCACCACCTCTTTCGAGTTGCCTACATCACTCAAAGAGTAAATACTGTCTTAGAATGCTTAGCTTCTCAAATTTCTCCGCTCGGAGTCGGAAAAAAACTGTAGGTCCTTTCTACTCCTTAGAGAACAGTAGCGCGCACAACGCAAGTAGCTGATGAGCAAGCTAGGCCTTGGTCCCCCTGTTCCCCCAATTCCTATTAATATTATAACTACTTCGTTGTTCTCGTCGTATAAAGCCCGACTCCACATTAAAGTCGTCAAGCTCGTTAGTCCTATATTGTTAAAATCCTACACTGACCCCTAATATCCGTATCTAGCAGTGTGTGTTTAAAGTGATGCCTTGGTTTCGGTTGGAATTTCATGTATTATAGGTATTTGAAAATAATAATTAAATCCAATTAAAAATTCCTAATCTTAATGTAACTAATGTTCTTTAAAACTGCATCTAAAAAAACAAGAGGGCGTTACCCAGATAAAAGCAGCTAAGCAGGAAACGCCAATTTTATTATTTTTAACTAAATTCGTGAATATGGGAGCCAGCAATTTTTCCCAATGTCATAATTTCTTATTAAGATGAATTAGATCGCATTCTCAATATTAATGAAAACGAATAGATGTCTCGGTGTGAGCGCGGTAGCGAATTTATAATGGTTTAGTTTCAGAGCAAAGCTATAAGAAATATATATATCTTAACCTGTGTCAACAACAACATTCTATTGGAGAAAGTTTTAACGTAGTGATAAGGAGTAACTTTCTATCATTTTGTGTCTTTTATTGAACTGAGCAATAAATAGTTCAATTCGACGTTTTAAGTTCATTGAGTTGTTTGTTTACGGTGTAAGTTTCAAAAGTGTTAAAATATACATACATGAAATGTTATGTATTTTAGTTGTATATGATTGCAAAAGTACTTTCAGACATGTATGTACACATGTCTGTTTACGCTTGTTGCGGCATATCACCGAGGTACATGTACAGAGTAGAGAGTACATACATACATGTATGTATGTACTTCGGTTCCAGTGTAAGGAAAAAAATGTAAATAAAACCCTAAGAATATCTCTATTAGCGCTAACCGAGCGAAGAAAGTTAATTTGATTTCATTCAATTTAATTTTTACAAGCCTCAATTCATCGAACATTTCTGGGACATTCCACCCTATTCCATAATTTATTGTCAGCTATTGAATGGTTGCTTTATGTGGATTTCGGATAGATACTACCAGATTGAATTGTATAGGAATCTCCCCTTTCGAATTAAGGTACTACATTCTTAGTGAACACACATACATATAATGTGGCGTTACAAACAAGAATTCCCGAAAGACTGCTTCTTATGAGGTCAAATTTGTGGTAACAAGAAAATGCCGATTTGATATGGTTATTTGGAACTAGATAAATCAGATTTGTAAATTAGAAAGCTATACATAGTACAAAGGCACATTTGGGCATTAAATGCATAACTATTAACTTTCATATGTTTTTTACCAATACTAGTAAAGCTCAAAAATAGCTTCTCTCTTGTAATAATAAGAAAAAGTAAAGCATATAAAAGCTCTCTTATGTACATATACAATCCGGTTTACTACACTTAGTTTTAAAGAAGTGTATAAAAAAATTATTAACGTTTCTTATTCTTTTGTTTTTAGTACTTCTTTATTTTTAGTACTTTCTTAGAAAAAATTATGTTTTTATACATAAATTTAATAAATCAAAATTATATCTGAAGGCATATAACTCTACCACAAATAGATTAGCTCAGAGCACCTCTTAAGGTAAGTAGAATTTAAAGATAATGATTGCAAACAATTTAGCTTGTTTTAAGTATTTTTTCTCCAAGAATTAAGAAATGATACTGAAAAACGTTTCTTACGCTACACCCGAATTCTTAAAGAGTATTTTTTAAAGAACGTTGAAACCCTAGTTAAGTGGGATTTTAGACTAGAGCAAGAAAGACTGTTCTTCTCTTTCGAGCTGCTGACAACACTCAAAGAGTAATAACTGTCTAAGAAAGCTTCTCAAATCTCGCCGTTCGGAGTCGGCAAAAAACTGTAGGTCCCTTCTACTCGTGAGAGAACAGTAGCGCGCACAACACGAGTAGTTGATGAGCAAGCTAGGCCCTGGTCCCCCTTCGGACTGTAGCGCCAACAATTATTATTATAATTATTAAGAAAGACTGTTGTTGAAACATGTTACCCGTTTAATATAATGTATGTTATCTTATTTCTCACTCAGCGTGGTTAAAACCGGAAACATACGAGGGTTGCCTTTTATATTTTGGGATTCGAGAACAAAAACAATTATTAATCAGTGAAAATAGCTTTTTGTTTTTCAAAATATTCCCCATTAAGATCTATACACTTTTGCATGCGTTTGAACCAATTGTCGAAGCACTTTTGCCACTCTGATTGAGGTATCTCCAAAACATGCATTCTGAACGCATCGAACGCTTCTTCAGGTGTCGAAAAACGTTGACCTCTCGTTTTACTTTTTATGTACGGGAGTAAAAGAAGTCATTCAGTGCCAAGTCAGGACTATACGGCGGATGACTCATCAAATCCATGTTTTGAGTGCTCAAAAATGCAGCCGATGTGTGAGACCTCGTACTGTCGTGGTGAAGAGTGATCCGTTTTCGGCGGTTGGTTTTCCTGATTTTTTGGAAAACAACTGGCAAACAAAAGGTTGTGTAACATAATTTACTGTTCTGCGTTGTTTTTAGTGGTATGGTTGCGACATGCCCAGTTTTTCCGGAAAAACGGGCCACCATTTGCTTGGAAGTGCTTTGTGCGCAAGCAACTTTTGATGACTCATCAAATCCATGTTTTGAGTGCTCAAAAATGCAGCCGATGTGTGAGACCTCGTACTGTCGTGGTGAAGAGTGATCCGTTTTCGGCGGTTGGTTTTCCTGATTTTTTGGAAAACAACTGGCAAACAAAAGGTTGTGTAACATAATTTACTGTTCTGCGTTGTTTTTAGTGGTATGGTTGCGACATGCCCAGTTTTTCCGAAAAAACGGGCCACCATTTGCTTGGAAGTGCTTTGTGCGCAAGCAACTTTTGTTGGACTTGGCTCAATTTGAAACATCCATACAGTCGACTGCTGTTTATTTTCGGTCTCATACGTGTAAATCTACGATTCATCACCTGTCACAATGTCATAGACATGTTTCGAAGCACCGCGATCGTATTTTTGGAGCATTTCTTTCGACCAATCGACACGAGCCATTTTTTTTTTGAGCGATTGACAAACTGTCCTGGATCCAACGCGAACAAATTTTTTTGACAGTCAAATGTTCATGCAATATTTAATGTATGCTGGTCCCACTTATGCCTAAGGTTGTCTGAATCTCGCGATAGGTCACATGACGATCTTGCAATATCAGTTGGTGCACAGCATCAATGGTTTCCGAAACAACAACTGATTTTGGACGACCTTCACGAAATTCGTCTTGGAGTGAACTACGGCCTCGGTTAAATTCACTGTACCATCGATAAACACTGGTCCTTGATGATGATTCATCGCCAAAAATTTAATTAAGTTCATCGGTGCACTGTTGTTGTGTTAGTCCACGTCGAAAGTTTAAAAAAAATATCGCACGAAAATTTTCACGGTTTAATTCCATTTTTTTGGGCGAGATGAATCTTTTAACCTACTGTAAACAACACAAATATCGCTCGTATGTCAAAACGTTCTGAGTTCGTATAACCTCAAAAATATCAAACTTTACGATAGAGCTGGCAGTTGCCAGATTGCAACATTAGTGTTGACCAATCCCGAAATCTAAAAGGCAGCAGTATTACTTGTTGATAAAAAACGAGGTTCCGTAGAGTTTCACTTTCTAAGACCGCTGCGGCAAGTGAACTAGTATGTTAATGCAATGATAGGTTTAAAGCGGGTTCCCAAAGATTAATGTGCGAAGTTTGAGAAGCCGTTTTTATAGATAATTTCCTTTGATCTTTGAATGTTATCTGCAGCTCAAATTAGTGGTAACAGAAAAAGGAGGAGTTAAGTCTGGGAAATAAGTGTCGCACCATTCCCACTACGCCACGGCGACGTAATTAAGAATTTTAAAAAATTGTTGGAGTTCATGGTATCGACCTCTTAGAATTATATTTAATCAAATCGTTTAAAAAAGGGTGAATTCCTAGATGAATGGAAGTATTCCTATTTAACCCCTCTTTATAAAAGCGGATTTAAACAAAAAGTAGAAAATTATCGGCCTATATCAAAGCTTTCTTCCATTCCAAAATTGTTTGAGGGTCTCGTAAAAGAAAAAATGTATTTTCTAGTAAAAGAGCTTATTTCAAATAAGCAACATGGCTTCATGCGAGGTAGGTCATGTTTTACTAACTTATCTTTATTTACAAATTATATATTTACAAATTTAGAACATCGCCTACAAGTTGATGTACTTAATACTGACTTTTCGAAAGCCTTTGATAAAGTGCATCACACTTTGCTTTTAAACAAACTTAAATCCATGGGAATTCATTCAGCAACGCTAGAATGGTTTTCCAATTATTTAAAAGAGAGGAAGCAAATGGTTAAGGTCGATAGTTATATTTCTCGCGTAATAAAGGTAACATCGGGCGTGCCACAGGGTAGCCACTGGGCCCATTATTTTTTCTTTTATTTATAAACGATGTTCACGAAATATTTGAATTCTGCGAAATTCTAACATTCCCGGATGACTTTAAATTATTTTTGTCGGTTAATAGTATAGCCGATTACATTAAGTTTCAGTCAGATATACATAACCTAGCGGAATGGTGTAAACATAATGCTTTAGATCTAAACATTTCAAAATGTAAAATTTCTACGGCACATATTTTATCAATAATCATAAACTTGATCACCTAGAAGAAGTTAAAGACCTTAGAGTAATATTCGACCCCAAGTTGGATTTCTCACTACATTATGATTACACCATTGCGAAATGTAATTCTATGTTAGGATTTTTAAAAAGAAACAGTAAAGATTTTCGCGACATATCAAGTTTAAAGACCATCTTTGTTTCTTTAGCAAGACCCTATTTATAATATGCATCCATTGTCTGGGACTCACCTTACGATAATCAAGAAATTAGACTGGAACGAGTTCAAAAGAATTTCACGAGATATGCTTTCCGAAAGTTGTATTCCTTTGAAGATCTTCCTAATTATGTTGAAAGATGCAGAACAATTGGCTTGCAAGCCTTAAGTTTCAGGCGTAAGGCAACGTCAGCCATGTTTATTCGTGATATTATTAATTATCAGTTAAATTCACCAGAACTACTGTTTCTCATAAATATATATGCTCCCCAAAGATCTCTACGGGTGAGAAACTTACCACCCTTAGAACCAATTATGGTCGCAATGAACCTATTACAAGGTGTATACATACATTTAATGATCTTTGCAACGAATTTGATTTTAGCTTGCCACGATTAGAATTTAAACATGATTTTTGCATCGTATTTGAATTAATATTATTTATTGAAGTAATCTGTAAGACGATAAGAGTCGGTAGATGATCCTTAGTCGCTCAGCCAAAATCTGCTGTGTAAAGCGATACTGAGAGTTAACACTTAAAGAACGTAGTGTTTTGTTACTCTGTGAAAAAAAATGTTCTTTAGTTAATACATTAAAAACTGAAAAAGTTTACCTGTATCCAAGCCTGTATATATATATATACTTATTAATATATATATATTTTATATATTTACTGCTATGTCTATATGTGTATACATATATTCTGTTTATTTCATTTACTCATCAATTTCTATTTTGTCCTCCTCAAAATAGTCTTCTTATCTCATACATTATATGTATATGTACACACACGCACATAAACATATATACACACACACACACATATATATATATATATATATATATATATATATATATATATATATACGTTTTATTATATGTACCATAAGTACTTTATAGACTGTGGGAGCACTTTGATAAACATTTTATTATTTATTTATGGTATAATTTCGTGCATATACCATATGATATTAAAGCCTACGCCGCCATAAGCAGGAGCTATAAATCTCTGCAGTGTTTCAATAAAACGTACATATATATTATGTATATTGAAAACATTTACTCATTGAGTGATAAGATATTTTTTTCAGTGAAGATGAGTTTTTAACCACTTCAGATTCTATGCACTTGAATATATTTATGAAGTTTTATCCTTGTGCGGGACATATTCGATTGGGATGTAAACATCAACGCGGGTATTTAGGTCTGCAAATTGTTATATTCAGTCGGATGTACCGCAATCGTATGATGGTGGTATTTGTCTTTGTCCTTGTCATGTACTTGTCGCCTGTATTAAAAAATCGATTTTTGTTGATTTACATTGCACCGTAGAAGATAAACCACGATTTACGTCATGTTGGAGTATCTCTCGAACGTCTTTCTCCTTTCTCCACCCACTGTAAGTAAGTGGAAAGATGGTTGCAGTCACATGAACGTCGCAAAAAATAATCACGTTTTCCCTTGTTCATACTTTTAAAGAATGAATAAAATGCGGGATTAAGGAAAACTTCATGTGAAGAAATATTTACAGATATATTGATGAAATTCAAGAAAGAAAGTACTTAGCCAAAGTTATAAACACATATTTTTATATATGAACAACGTCTGTGAATTTACATATTTAAAATACACATAAAACCATTATGTTTGCTATTGTTTTCTTATTGATATCGTTTTTCTTGAAAACTTCAACTGAATCGTTTTAATTGGCATTGTACAAATATTTAGCTAGTGCAACCCTTTCAATATATATTTCATAAATAAGAACGTAAGAAAGATCTTACGCGATTTCAGAACATTTTTAAATACAATGAAGGTATAGCAAAACAAAACGCCCTTAAACTTTTATTGTAAATACTAATCGCCACTGAAGCGAAATTGTACCTCAAACTTTTTCTGGAATGAAAAATGAGTGTGATGGGATGGAAGGGGTGTATGTGGGAATACTGTGCTGTTATAATGCCTTTTTTTATGAAAAATATGAATTAATACTCCCTATTGCTATTACAAATGTAAAATTATTGTATACATATATATTATTCATATATGCAAATATCGCCAAAAGCAGTTAAAAAAATAGTATACATATTTGATTTATTGTGTTATTAATATAAAATGTATTACGATTAGTAAATAAGTTTTGACTTACACAATTGTAACACATTATTGTACTAAGTAAAAAATTCAATCGAAAATCAAATCTTAGCAAATATATGTACATGCGAAAGTGGAAAAAAACATTATTTTGCAGCCCAAAAAAGGGTTATGTGCAAAAAAAGGACCAGTGTGACCGAGAATGCTTTTCGATAGTGACGCACTTTTAATGGAATGATTAATTTATCGTAAAGACTGCAGGATTCCAAAGACATCAGCAAAATTAATCAATAAGAACGTAAGTGAATGGACAGCTAGAAGAGCTGTATTCCTAGCTAACCATATGCCCATTTATGTATTTAGTTCTTAGTTAAAATTTCGAGCTATTGTTGAAAGTTATTTATGACTTTACGATTTATGATAAACTAATCTATAACAAAAAATATTTAGCAGTACCTATGTAACATAAGTTCTAGGATTCAGTGTATCTGGTCTTACAGTTGATTTTGTAGGCAGCACAGATTTTAATTCATGTGTCCGTTTCTGCTTTGTTTGGTGATAACACATGTCATTGCATTTGAAGACTTGAACGTTAATTTTATTGTTCCTAAAGATATCCGAGACAATTCTTCTGTTTTTTCATACAAAAGGAAAAACAAAACACAAGCAAAAATACACTGTGGACACCTTACACATAATTCAAACTAACAGCAATATAAATAGGAAACTAGGCAAATAGAATAGTTGTACCGTATATTCGGCTCTTGTAACAGTTAGGTCCAATTCAAAACTCTATTTATTTGATATTGCTCTTAACACAAGAGGCGCTCATTTAACGCAATAACTCGAAAGAGGTGGTGCCGTGAGAAATTCGATTTGTTCAGTCGGGAATCGAACTCAGATCTTCTGCGTGCGAGTGTCGCACTCTACCGACTACGTCGCGGCGACCGCTTATTGTAAATAACCTTTGCAAATGTATAATTTCAAATTATAATTGAAAGAGCATCTTCAATAAAGGAAATTGATATTTTATAAAAACACGTCATGGCTACTACATGTTTTTTTGATTATATTTTTGTCATGTGTGTACTCGTAACTCTTCTATTGTTTCAATTAAAGAACTCCTGATGGAGACAGCAGTCTATGCCACAACGTTGCAACAACGAAAAAACCAATATAACTTCAAATGTTGAGTACTATTCAATATCGTCTCTGCTTATTTATACTAAACAATGGATATCTACGTGCTAGTAGTATTCAGATACTGACAGATACTGAGTAAACTAAAACTTCGGTGGGTTTTACACCCCGATCATACAAGAACATTGCAGAGGTATTTATATGAAAATGGAGGAGGAGAGAGTAAATCAACCATGGCACCATGAACCGGTAAGGCATGATATAGTAAACAAGACAAATTAATCTACATTTATCTGCAAGCAGCAGTTGACCACTTTCCAAAAAAGTTTTCTCCCCAAGATATTTTGTCACACTGAATAAGCATATGGTAATACCTTTAAGTAATAGATCAATGTGACTTATCGAGTTTTTACTACTACGAGGATAAAATCTGATGCAATAATAACTTTAACAATGTTGTTAAAAATTAAGAACACGTGATGAGATCATACAATTGGACAGAAACCTTACTATTTCTAAGGTCGACCAGTGGTGAATGCGATAGCATCAGTGGTGGACCGCGGACGGTATCCACGGAAAGAGATGGAAATGGAGTGCCGATATTCGTCTTTGCTGGTGAAATTGCTATCGTAACTGTGGTAAAGCACAAAGAGTGGCTCAAAAATGCGAGAGCATATGACACACAAAATAGTGGCGGTGCGAATTACTGGTCGAAAGAACCTGGAATATATATAAATATAAGGTTGTCAAATAACTCCCTTCCACCTTTTTTTGAATTTTCCGGCTATGTTCAAAGCGCTAAAGAGCTGGTATCTGGTAATACTATACATCATTTGAAAGGTGACATAACCTAATAAACGACGCTATGCATGATTAGTTTGAATATTGCGTTCATCAGTTATAGACGTGTAAAAATGAAGTTCACTAACGCCGAAATTCGCGCTATTTTAAGGTTTCCCTTCGTTAAAGGCAAATCCACTAAAGAAACGTTCCGTGAGATTAATGGTGTTTTGGGGGATGGTACTCTATCACTTCGAACCGCGGGGGAATGGTTTCGACGATTCAGAGCCGGCGAAAACGACACCACGGATAAGCCAGCCGGCTGAGCTGCTCCCATATGGCCAGACGCTGTTATCTACTGCGAACAACTGGACGCGCTTGAAGCAGGTGATCGACCAGAAGCGTCCAGAATTGGACAACAGGAAGGGTGTAGTGTTCCACCAGGACAATGCCAGACCGCACACTTCGTTGATTAGTCATCAGAAGCTACGGGAGGTCAAGAATTTGAAAGAGGCTTGAGAATAATGACTGTATATTGCATTGAATGAAGACCAAAAAAGCGCAAGGGAGATATTTGAAAAACTTATAAACCAGGTATACCGGTATTTTTTGAAAATAAAACACTTATTATCAATGGGAAAGTAAAAACATTTAGTTTAAAGTATTCGCCATTGTTTTCTACGCATTTTTACCACCTTTCTGGCAATTTGTGAATACCACACCAATAAAATTATTCGTCTTTTAAAGCAAACCAATCAGACACCCAATTTTCGACCTCCTCGTAGGAATCAAAGTGCTGCTCAGCCAATGCGTGTCTCATTGATGAAAACAAATGATAGTTGGAAGGAGTCAAGTCTGGTGAATACGGCGGGTGGGGTAGCTGTTCCCAGCCAAGTGTTTTGGTTGTATCCTTAACCGGTTTTGCATTGTGTGAAGTTGCATTGTCATGGAGCAAAATTACCTTGCCGTGTCTTCTCGCTCTTTCTGGTCGTTTCTCGATCAATAATAATAATAATAATAATTGTTGGCGCTACAGTCCAAAGGGGGACCAGGGCCTAGCTTGCTCATCAACTACTCGTGTTGTGCGCGCTACTGTTCTCTCACGAGTAGAAAGGACCTACAGTTTTTTGCCGACTCCGAACGGCGAAATTTGAGAAGCTTTCTTAGACAGTTATTACTCTTTGAGTGTTGTCAGCAGCTCGAAAGAGGTGGTGCCGTGAAATATTAGAAAAATTGGTGTTGAAATTGTTGGTGAAAATGGGAGTCGAACCTAGACCCTTCGGCGTGTGAGCGTCGCACTCTACCCACTACGCCACGGCGACCACTTTCTCGATCAATGCATGGTTCAAATTGATCATTTGGTGTCTGTAGCGATCGGTATTAACGGTTTCATCAGGTTTTAGGAGCTCGTGGTACAGCACACATTTCTGGTCCCACCAAACACACAGCATTGTCTTCTTGCTTTCGTGTCTTTGAAGCAAAATTTCACAAGTGTTATTTCGGTTTTCCATCTGTCTTTCATTCAATTCATGTGGCACCCATTTCCCACACTTTTAGATCTTTCCCATAGTTTTTTAACATTCAGAAATTGTTTGTTGTGCAACATTTAACATTTCTGCTATTTGCTTTTGACTCAACGTGTCATCTCCATCCAATATCGTTTGCAATTCGGCGTCTTCAAACTTTTTTGGTGGTCTTCTACGTTTTTCATTTCTCACATCAATATCATTATTTCCGAACCCTTGAAACCATCTTTTGCATGTTGCTTCTGATAGAGCATGATCACCATATGCCTCGACAAGCATTTGATGCGACTCTGCAGCACTTTTCTTCAAATGAAAACAAAAAGTTAATGCTTTCCGCAAACCACCACTTTCTGGTACAAAATTCGACATTTTTAACACGATGAAAAAATATGATGTTGTCTGTTCAATGACTTGATGTATACTAAATATTTGTCAGATGTCATAGCAAACAAAGAAAAATAAGGACTCGTTCACAACGGTAAAAAAAGGACTTCTGCTTCAAAATGGAGTGCCGATATTCGTCTTTGCAGGTGAAATTGCTATCGTAACTGTCGTAAAGCACATAGAGGACGTGGAGGCTGCAACGAGTACAGCGATCTCCAACGTAAAAGAGTGGCTGGAAAATGCGGGATTATGCGGCACACAAAACGGTGGCGGCGCTATTTGCCAATCGCAAGTCCCGGGAATATATATATATATATATATGTACCAGACATTTAAGCCAAAGTTTTGCCTGAAGTACATAGGAGTCAGGCTCTCTCCCACGGAGAATCTTACTCTCAGTACAGGGCGACTGAAACGGGTGATGACGTCAGTGTACAGACTGCGCAATAAGTATTATTATTAGTTTAGGGACCATTTCTGATTAGTCGGCATTTGTCTTAGCAGGAATACTACCCATATTTATTCTCACAAACTGGGTTATGAGGGTGTACCACCGAAGAACCCCGGTTTGGCACCAAGTAAAACTTATGAACATAAAAAAACCCAGGCAGTATCCATTGCAATGAGACAAGCCAGATGGAACACATTCACGCAAGGTAGACCGAGACATATGCTCATCACCGCTATCTAGACGCTCACAGTTTCTTTCTGAATACGAAAACATCTGCAGAGGTTTGGGCACGACAACTCGTCGCTGTGCCCACAATGTCCAAATACGGAGGAGAACGCAGAGCACGCAACTTTTCACTGCAGCCGCTTTGTGCAAGAGAAACGTGTGCCAAACTTCCTGAGCGCCGACTGTATAATCCCATACATGCTGGGAACTGAAGCAGAATGGGCTTCCCTCCAAAGCGAAGAGTAAGTCGCTAACATTCTTGCGCAGTAACTCCTAACAGCAGTTCAACGGGGTGAATGGCTGTGGACTACTACTTAGGCACTTTCCCGTAATCGATTATCTCGAATTGCGAATTGTGCATGCTTAGGCTGCCACTTTTTTTTGGAAGATAACCATATCGTTAGGCGCATCGAAAAACGATTGGAAAACTAAATCTATCTCTTGTGGGATTATAATGCAAGTAGCCAAAATAAGGTATTAATAACCCGTATTATTAAAGTATTTGCAGTTCAGAATGTGAAATGGAGATCATCACTGACAAGGCCGAAGAATTATAAAATCAAACTTTAAACAAATATTAAAACAAACACAAGAAGAATAAATCAACCAGTAGGAGAAAGTGCAAGTTATTTGACAAAATCAACCAAATTCAACACGATTTTCCAGAAATATTTCAAAAACGCTGAACCGGAAAATTGTAAAACAAACAAATTTTTTGAGTTAAGCCGCAGTTATATTTTAAGAACTTAAAGAACGAAGAGTAAGGTCATTTAAAAATGTCGATTGATACTGGATTGCAGAAAGTCTATTTGGAATTTTCTTTACTGTATAAACCGTTACGGAATTTCTTTCTTTTGGACTTCAAAATCTAAAATTTAAATTTATTTAACTGAAGATTCTGTGGCCGCCCTGGTGTAATAAGTGAAGTCAGACGAATGTTTCAGATTCGAATCCTGAACTGAATACCTTTATTTTTTCATTGCACCACCACCAGCTGACAAAGATAAAATAAATAAATTTATAACATATAACCAATAGGTCAAAACTTAGATATATACGTATGGATTTCTTAACTCCTTAAAAAAGATATCTTCACCACTATTTCAGGGTTAAACAATGCAAAAATCATGGGAGGAAAAAGTAATTTTAAGACTTTGTTTTTGAGTTTCGCAGAATTTTCCAGCATAAAATTGTGTAAAATATTCTTCTTTTTCTTGTTGTTGCGCTACAGTCCAGGGTGGACCTGGGCCTCAACCAATATGCCTCTCCAGCCAGCACGATCTTTCGCCAGCTGCCTCCAGTTGCACACTTCAAGTTGGTTGAGGTTCTTCTCCACTTGTGTGCGCCACCTTAGCCTAGGCCGTCCTCTGTTGCGTTGTCCATATCCCAAACAGGACTAAAAATTGCTTGCAAAACTTTTCTTTCGAAAAGCCTAAGAGCTTCCTCATCTGCCTTTTGTAATGTCCAGGTTTCCGCGCCATAGAGTAGTACTGGGATGATCAAGCTGTTATATAAAGCAAGCTTATTACTCAATTGCATCCTGATAGGGCAAACTTTTCTCCGACTTACAGATTAACTGGTGCATGCACCCAACCAAGTCATCTCCAGCTCAGCAACTTTATTTTAGTTCAGGTGTAACATTACTATTTTGACTTGTCTATTATCTGAGTAGAACATTCTGCCCAACAGCGGAATTTGGGCCGCCATCGTCATTAACGAGTGTGCAGAAATGATTCTTCCAGAGTCTCAGAACAGACTGCGACTCTACCACATGTTGTCTATTTTGGACCCGGCAGGCTTCGGTGCGAATCTTGTATCCGCCGGATAGCTGTTTTTGGTAAAATTTTCGGACGGCCATAACACCTTTCCATTTCCTCGACCGGGTGCTTCTCACGCTTCTCTTTTTCTTCTGAAGCTGATGCTCTTTTCATCTTCTCTGTTCGTAGAGCTCACGAACAGCTTTCGTTGTTCGTTGTAGCGTTGCCTTAAAGGCATCTTGTTACCTGCATGCACTTGCTTGCACTTGTCGTCAAACAACGAGTTCCTTCTGTTTGCTGACGTGAAACACACCTTATCAGTAGCAGCTTCTTTGATGGCTTCTTGACAACGTTTCTTCTATAGTAAGAGCTGGCAGCGTCGAACTCTGAGCGAGTTTCAGGGCGACTCGGTCGGCAAAGTTTCAGCGATCAGGTGCGATTGTAGCTTTCCGACTTCAAACCGTATTGGCCTGTCTCGATATCCAGGCTCTTACCTTGGCTACAGCAAGGTGATAATCCAAATCTACGTTTGCACCTCGGAAGGTTCGGGCATCAAGAATATTGGAGGAGTGTCTGACGTCGATCGCAACGTGATCGGGAACCGAGTGCTAGCCACAGAGAGGTTTCGTTCCGAGGCGAGGTCCAACAGCCTGGCTCCGTTTCCGGACGTGTTGTGGTGCAGGCTGTGTTTACCGATAACTCCAGCAAATATGTCCTCCTATCCCTGTTGGGCGTTGAAATTTCCTAGAACGATCTTGGTGCCGTAGATGGGGCATCGATTGAATGTTCATTCTAGTAGATCATAGAAGTCATCCTTGATGTTGTCATCCTTTTCTTCTGTCGGGGCATGAGCGCAAAAAAAAAATGTTCCGGAATTTAACCTTGATGCAGATTGTCACGGGGTTATAGACTTTTTGCCTAAATCTACCTCAAAAAAGAAATCCGCATCCGAGTAAGCGCTACTTTCTCTATCTATAGAAATCACTGTAGTAGATCTGGCAGTTTGTCAACGTTTTTTTACCGAGCCGATACCGTTGCACTTTTTGAATGGCTGCTTTGCAGCAATCAAGGGTATTCGCAAGTTGTTCGGCTGCACGTGGTCTGTTAAGGGACCTCACATTTTAAGTGCAAAACCGAAAATTGTTGTCCTTAAAACGTTTCACTGAAGTCAGCATCCGATGCATGTCGGACTTTCTAAGCTAATTTTTTTACGTGGGGATGAAGTTTACCTCACGGACAACCCACAGACTGGTAGGCCAAGCCCATTATTTAATCCTCGGGTAGAGAGGTTCGCTGCATACGAAGTGGCGCCGCGAGGAGGCTGTATGTCAACTCGACCTGTGCACTAATGAAAATAGTGTTGGCAGCTCTCCACGTTGAACGCGATCAACAACTTGTCCTCTTGTGCACAGGCCCATGCCCCACTTAGTATAGGAAAAATTAAATAATAACGTCCATTTCGTAAGTGATTGCAAAATTTTATCATTTTGTGTAGTTGACTTTAGTACAACGCTTTATTTAAATTTTCTTCCTCGTATATTTTTAGATGAAATTCATCAGCGAGCGATGTTCTTCCTTTATTACATTTCACAAATATTTAAAATCATTGTACACCGGTTCCTCTGGGGCAATTAAAAAAAGAGATTGGGACTGGCTTCTTGTGATTACTTATAAATTATTGAACTTCAGATCGAGCGTGTAGTTAAGTATTGCTAACCATCAGCCATTCAGGACTATGGAAGGATTCCTGCTACGTGCGGGCCCATTACTGTGTTCTCACCGCCGACACTGAGGATATAAAAGTACGCGTTCGGAATTTCTAAATTTTTCCCATTTGACAGTGAGAGATCTTAAGAAAGAACTTTTTCTTAACCGCTTTTTTGTGCCTCTATGAGAGAGCTGGACGAAGAAATACGAATGTTAAATGTTCTTCGTAGCCACAGTGATAGCAGGCTTAACTCCTATGAAGTCGATCTTGTTGCTTTTGTGGACTTCAATTTTTCATGGATTTTCTTCGGTTTAATTGAAAAATCAACACCAATTGATGAGCAAAGTCCCCCATTTTTACTTTCGGGGGTGTAAGCATACAAACGGGCCTCCGCCGCCACTAGACTCTTTAATAGATTGTGCTGTTATTGATACATTTCTCCGTAGCCGTGTCTTTTCCTCGGTAGCCCCAATAGAAACTCATAAAAGAGCCACGATTCCTCTTTAGGTCTGGACCTCTTATGGACTATTGCTTCATCCAATACTTATACTTATATCGAAAATGCTTTGGCTATTTATACAAAACTTACTAAGTATACCATAAAAGTTTGCATATGTTAAAGGTATTTATCGAGATAGATTAATTTCTCTTAACTGTCAACACAAGTAACACTAAGCTTAACTTTTATTATATTATTAATAATTGTTGGGTGGCCGCCGTGGCGTAGTGGGTAGAGTGCGAACACCTCGAATTTTTCACGGCTGCTGACAATATTCAAAGAGTAATAACTGATAAAAAAAAATTGCTCACACTTCATCGTTCCGAGTCGGCAAAAAACTGTAGGTCTTTTCTACTCGTCAGAGAACAGTAGCGCACAAAAAGAGTAGTTGATGAGAAAGCTAGGCCCTGGTCCCCCTGTGAAATGTGGCGCCACCCAATTATTAGTTTAGTTAAGTTTATAATGCATTTCTATTTCTCTAAATTCGGTTTCTTACATGTTAGACAAAAATTCTTAAAACTAGCTTACCAAAGTTATCTACTGATCTTAATTCTTACTGACTCTTCATGAGTACTCTGAGCTAATCTAGGGTTCTTGTTTTTTGCCTTTCGGCAAATTAAGTGCTTAAACCCACATATATACATATATTAGCATCCTCCAAGAAAATTAGAAAAACTTGAATATCAGTATTCTTTATTCTTAATCTAACTTATAAAAGTATTTAACTTAATATACCTAAAAATGGAACTTAACTCTACCTATTATAAGTGATCTTAACTATGCCCGTTAAACTAGACGGAGGAGTGCATCAGAGCGTATGTGTTATTTATATACTTAACATATAAATATAATATGCCGTAATGCACCCTTTTTTTGATTTTAATTTTTTAATTTTTATGTTTTTTTTCTTCTATAAGATGCTTTACTACCTTACCTTAACCTATGTGAATTGGCCTTACTAACACAATTATTTCGTCATATGCCTTAAGCAGTTAGCGGCACCACAGGCTGGTTTTGGTGGAGCCAATAAGAAAAAAGGCGTTCCTTTGCAGATATTGCTCTGTCGCGGGCAGAAATTGCTCTACTGAACCGTAGGAGTTCCTCGTGGCTGCAAGCGACGTCCGGCTCTTATTGAAGACGGCTTTTTACTATTCGGCATACGACATGGAAGATGATAGGGCAGCCTTTCCTATCTTGTATTAGGCCCTTAGTGTCCAAGTAGAGGAAAGCTTCAGGTGGAATGAAGTCGTTAAGACGCACCCTTTCATGGTACCCAAAGATCAGGCTGTTGGTTGAAGCCATGCCTCGAGCAGTGTTGCTCTTAATCAACTTAATAATAGAATTATCTATCCTTATAAAGTTTGCCTCGTTGTACAGGACCTCGTTAAGATAGAATTTCTTGTAATCAGACTCTGGTGTACGGTATAAACGAAGACAGGCCCGAAGGCACTGTCTCTCAAACACCCTCATCTTTTCCATTTGAGAACGACTCCCGTTGAACCACACAGGAGAATCATATACCATGATTGGCCGGATGATGGCCATGTAGCAGATTACCTTCTGTTTGATGTCAAGTTGACTGTTATAAGACAGCCCTCTTGCCATGGCGAAGGCAATCTTATTCCTGGTTAGAGCTGCGTCTACATGAATTCCACCATATAGAAACTGGTCCAACCAGATTCCTAAATATCTTAGTTTATTTTTCACGGTCAATGGCCATCCCAGTGGGTCAACTTTTCCAAACTTGCGCCAGTTCATTTTCGTGTCCCTTGGAGCTCTAGACAGTGGGGTTCTAAAAAGGATAGTTTCACACTTCTGGTAGTTGATTTTCAACTTCCAGTCTTGAATTGCATCGAAGTCACCGAATCATACGATGTCGAATGTCTTTTCCATGTCAACCAGTCAAGCTCCTATGCATTGTGTTTTGTTTCTATTACAATGTCGCAAACCAATTTCGACGCGGCATGAATGGTGTCGTGCCTCGCCCTGAAGCCAAATTGGTTTTCCGGTATTGTTTGTTTTTCCTCAACCCATTATTTCAGAGTTTGAATGACTATCTTTTCAAATACCGTGCTTATGCAAGGGAGAAGACTTATAGACCGAAGATTCCTTAGGATGGAGGCATCTTTGTTGTTTCCAATCCGCCGCGTAATATGCATTACTCAGAGCATTGTTGAACAGAGTTGTGTAAACATCCACCGCCTCAGAGGGGACTAACTTCTTTTTCAGTGAGTTGAGGATACCTTATAGTTCGTCTTTAGAAATAAGGATGGAGTTGTTTCTATCATCGACGACGACATTATTTGCCAGAAGATCGTCACTGAAATTGGTGAAACCAGGGTTCTCTGATCGCCTTTGACAATTTCATTCCGAAGACAGACTTGGTTTAGCAATGCTCTGTTTTATAGGTCGTGATTCGGACTACGAGTCTCGTTAACCGTGTACACTCTCTGGAAACCAGCACCAATTGCTCTCACCTTCTCCTGGGGATCCTCAACTACGAAATAGTCGTTGTCAAGCACAGCCCTATCTGGTTCGGTGCCAACTGACGTAAGTAGTAGTATCAAGAATGATAGAAAAAGATATTGCGCAATAGAGTGTTCAATTTTCTTTCGTTCTGCGCAGCTTACGTCACGCGAGACTTCTGATTTGATAGATCTTTGTTATTCTTTAATATCTTCATACAAATTGACGCAGGAAAAATTATTAGTTGATTTTTTTCTAATATTATTCACGTTTTAAGAACTTTTTAACATAAAATATGCTTTAAGTGTATATCCAATTGCATGTTTTATTTCCAAAAGAGTAATGTAACAACCAAGTTATTGAAATAAAAGACTATATTTAAATTTTAAACTAGTGGACAATTTTATTATATTTTCTTTTTTTTCTGAATTGAAACTCGGAAATTTCTTTGTTTAGTTTCCTTATCCTAAAATACATTCGTGCTCTAAAATAAAGTTTTTTTTTTCCCACAGTTCACATTTTTGGCCAATTTCAAATATGTCTTAAGATATTCGGGGGAAATCAAGAGGTCATCCCCATTCACACTTTCGAAAATTTCTTCGAGTTGCTTCATGTGAACCATTAGTGCAGATGTGGGTTTATCCAGGCCTTCTTTGTTGTGATGGTTAATCCACGTAAAAGTCGTGTCCTTATTTTGAAGAACACGTATGTCGGGAATTTTATCCCCCAACTTATGGCGAATGTACCCAGCCAAGTTTTCAAGCCCATCGTGAGCTAAAGATTCCAATTCATTGTCCACCTGGCTGTAGATATCAGTGTTCGGCAGTCGTTCACAGACCTCCGTGGAGTCAACACGTGTTTCGGCTTAATAAGTAAGCGAGTAAGCGAATTTGATTAAGTACAGTGATAAACAAAAGAATTCAAGTGACGCCCGTAGCTCAGTGGTAGAGCGCCAGCGACAGTGACTTTAGGGTTACCAGGCTCGAATCGAATTTTTTTTAATTAAAATTAAATAAACACTTTGTGTGAGCAAAGAATAAATGGAGAGTGACGAGCGACCCGAGCTCAGCAAATCGGGTGATTTCAAAACACCGGTGGATGGGACGTCAGGCCAACAGACAAGTGACGGCAGCATCCGTGTGGTTAGTCAAACGAGCCGTAACACGGACACGAAAAAGAGAAGAAAGAGGCTGCAGCCGCAGTCTAATCTAACTAAAAGTCGGACGACAATGATGACGTCAGAAGGCGAAGCGGTAGCACTGAATAAAGGCGGTTCGGTAGCGACCAAAAAATCACCGCCAAAGACAGCAACAGGAACAACAACAAAGTCGGCTTCCACAACAGCCGCAATCGACATTGATGCCCTACAATGCGAATCTGAGGGCTATGAATGTCGATATTCGTACAGGGGAAGTGACAATTCCTTACAAGTGCTAGCAACCTCGGACGCCGATGATGAGGCCGAGGAAATTTAGGAAGAGTTAAAAAAACTCAAGAAACTCGACTAGGAACGGGCAAAGCTCAATGCCCAATCAACGGCCAGAAAAGCGGCAGAAAAAGCGGCCAAGCAGAAACAGCAGCAACGTGAACTCAGGGAACTGCAAGAGCGACAACAGCAGCACAAAGCGAGGAAGCAAGAAGAACTGCTTGAATCAAAACAACCAGAAGAGCCAATACCGTCAACATCCAAGGAAGCGCAGCATCTGCAGCAAATACAAAAGTATCAACAAAATCAGCAGCAGCAGGCGAAACAAACGCGAGCTACCGTATTAAAGACAGCTCAAGCGAACCCACAGCAACAACATCTTAAGCAGCAGCAAATACAAAAGCAACAGCAACAGAAAAAACAACAGCAGCTAAATCATCAAAAGCAGCAGAACCAACAGCCACAACTACAGAAGGAACAGGAGAAAATGAAAGTGCGCTGCCCGCCCATCAACGTCTTCGACATGGGGACCGACGAACTGGAGGTCCATTTCGTAGGGGTTAAGCCGTTTAACACTGCGGCAGCGAAAGCGAAGAAGAAGGCGCTTCCCTTCTTCTTAGTTCAGGAATCCCCTAGCACTAAAATCGACAACCTACGAAAAATCCGTTTCGTAGGTGGCTTGTGTGTAAGATGGGAAAAATTAAATAAGACTGACCACGTACTTCAATGTGCGAGGTTGGGGCACGTCGCGGAGAACTGCAACATGGAGTTCCGCTGCGCACGATGCACTTTCAACCACAACAAAGGGGAATGCCCTTTAGGGACCGATGACGTTGATGATAAGACGCTCCTCAAATGTGTACTCTGCGGAGGAAACGGACACCCCGCAACCTACTTGGGGTGTCCGCGAATCAAAGAGCTCCGCCAAAGAGTAAAGGATGTAAGGAACAAAAAAAAAGTAGAAGCCAGGCCAATAGCCCGCGCTGTAGCTACTACTGTTACGCCTGGTATCTCCAACGCCCAAATGGTGTCAGGCAGACAACCGGCACAATAGACAGTGCCGAAGGTTGCCCCGGCTCCTATGGCCAGGCAATCTGAAGCTGAGCCCTCCATAAGGGATGTAATGTCTTCCATCCAGTCGATGCAAGCGCAAATGTTGCCTTGCAGAAGCAGATGGTCGAAGTACAGACCTGTTCCCTTACGCAGACGGCTATAGTAGATTTCCTCTTCTCTCGGCTGCCAGCAAACATGCGCGCTCAGATATAATGGGCTCACGCGAGGAAGAACCCTTAAGATCCTAGCGGTGAATGTAAATCCGCTGATAAAGATCGAACGAAAACTAACGCTCTCTAATTTGTTGCAATCCTATAATCCTGATGTGCTGATGGCTAGCGAAACTAAGCTTAACCAGACGCGAAATCTCAGGTACAAAAATTACCATATTATTAGAAGAGACCGACCCCAATCCAATTGAGGTAGCGGAGTCGCACTCTTAATTAAAAAGAATATTAGTCATAAGGTCATATATAGCAATGCAGTTAGAAGATCTGGTGTGCTAGAAGCGGCCATTGCACGCATCTCTCTCCAAGGTGGAAAGAACTTTCTTTCGGAGCTTGAGGCTCTCTTCACCAGCCTCTGCTTGAACTCGAAAGAAAACTTCTATATACTAGCCGGGGATTTTAACGCCAAACAAGGTGAATGGGGTAATACTGTTCCAAACGAGAGGAGAAACGCTCTCTTAGAGTGGATAGAACAAAACAACATTGAGTTCAGGCTGGATTTGCTTGCAACCGATAGACCATCACTTCCGAGAAGCGGGTCCTATCTGGATGTAAAGCTAATCGACAGACGCTTAATAATACTTTACGTGGAACGACACACAAGGAACTGTTTAACTACGGTCGAGTATGACAGTGATCACTGTGGTCTCGCCGCGGTAATACAGCTCCCGAACAAGCTGGAAGAACTGGAGGAATATGTCCAAACGCATCCTTATAATTACAATAAGGCGCAATGGCCACGTTTCTCTAGAACCTTAGCCAGAGAAATAAGTTCGAGTGCGATCATTCCTCCGACGAACAGAAACCTAACGAACGAAGAGTTTGATGGGTCCCTCACACAAATGGACGAAGTCATAAAACGAATGGACAAGACCATTCCGAAAGTAGCACATACCGACGACGGCGACATTTATCGAAATGCTACCATCGGTGCACTTCACGTGCTAAAAAGTAAACTCCTGTCAAGACTTAAACTCTTGTACAGGAGATTTACATATCCACAGAATGCGGAGATTCGCTGTCTGAAGGCACAGATCAAAGTACTCCAAGAGTTAATTCGGCAAAATTACAGTCTAGCTATAAGCTTGCATTGGAGCAATAAGATTCGGGCTGTAAGATCCAACGACCCGAGCATGTTCCCGTAAGTAAATAAAATATTTCGGAGGAAAGATCATAACGACATACAGAACGTTCGACTTGACAGAACAACAGACAACGCGAGCCTACTTACGTCAGTTGGCATCGATCCAGATAGAGCTGTGCTAGACAACGACTATTTCGTAGTTGAGGATCCATAGGAGAAGGTGAGAGCAATTGGTGCTGTCTTCCAGAGAGTGTATACGGTCAACGAGACTCGTAGTCCGAATCACGAACTGGAAAACAGAGCATTGCTAAACCATGTCTGTCTGCGGAATGTAATAAGTCAATGGCGATCCGAGAACCCTGGTTTCGCCGATGATGGAAACAACTCCATCCTTATTACTAAAGACGAACTCCAAGGTATCCTCAACTCACTAAAAAAGAAGAAGTCAGTGGGGATAGATGGAATACCCAATATTGTCCTGCGCCATCTGCCCTCTGAGGCGGTGGACGTATACACAACTCTGTTCAACAATGCGCTGAGTAATGCATATTACCCGGCTCATTGGAAAACAGCTGTGGTACAGCCAATTCCGAAACGGGGCAAGGATACCTCCATCCCGACAAATCTCCGTTCTATAAGTCTTCTTCCGTGCATAAGCAAGGTATACGAGAATATAGTCATTAGAGCTCTGAAAAAATGGGTTGAGGAAAAACAATTAATACCGGAAAACCAATTTTTCTTCACGGCGGGGCACAACACCATTCATGCCGCGTCTAAATTGGTTTCCGACATTCAGTGGAATAGAAATAAAACACAGTGCACAGGGGCCTGCTTGATGGACATGGAAAAAACTTTCGACACCGTATGGTTAGAAGGACTCTTCCTCAATTTGGTCAGGCTTGGCGTTCATAAAACATTGCTATATATGACCTATGACATGGTAACAGGTAGGAAGTTCGTTGTGGAAAATGGCAACGAAATTTCCACCACTGTGTTCCACATAAAAAATGGGTTGCAACAAGGGGCGGTGGGTTCGCCGATCTTGTTCACTATATTCACTAGCGATCTTATAGATTCTATGCCTAACATAATAGCGTTTGCCGATGATCGAATAGCGTACAGATCAGCCCCAAGGGAGAAGAAATAAATGTCTTGTTGCAGAGTGACTTCGATGCAATTCAACGATTTTGCGACGACTGGAAGTTGAAGATCAACTACCAGAAGTGTGAAAGCATCCTTTTCAGAACCTCGCTGTCCAGAGCCTCAAGGGACACGAAAATGAACTGGCGTAAGTTCGGCATAGTTGATCCACTGGGACTGGCCATTGTCCGTGAAAAATGTAGTAAGATATCTAGGCATCTGGTTGGACCAGTATCTGTATGGTGATATCCATGTAGATAAAGCTCTGACCAGGGCTAAGAATGCCTTCGCTATGGCAAGAGGACTGTTTTATGGCAGTCAACTTGACACCAGAGTGAAGGTAATCTGCTACATGGCCCTCATCCGGCCAATCATGGTATATGGTTGTCCCGTGTGGCTCAACGTGAGTCCTTCCCAGATGGAAAAGATGAGGGTGTTCGAGAGGCGGTGCCTTCGAGCCTGTCTTCACTTATATCGAACACCAGAATCTCAGTACAAGAAATTCTACCCCAACGATGTTCTGTACAACGAGGCAAACCTTATAAGGATAGATAATTTTATTATTAAGTTGATTCGTAGTCACACTGCTCGAGCCATGGCTTCAACCAACAGTCTGATCATTGGGGCTTACTACCCAAATGAAATGTACCATGAACGGGTGCGTCTTAACGGCTTCATTCCACCTGAAGCTTTCCTCTACTTGGACACTAAAGGCTTGATTCAAGATAGGGAAGGCTGCCCTATCATCTTCCATGTCGTACGCCGAACAGTGGAAAGGCGACTTCAATACGAGCCGGACGTCGCTCGCAGCCATGAGGAACTCCTACGGTTCAGCAGAGCGATTTCGGCCCGCGACAGAGCAGTGTCTGCAAAGGAACGACTTTTTTATTGGTGGTTGCACCAGAACCAACCTTTGGTGCCGCTAACTTCTTTAGGCATATGACGGGGTAGTTGGTTAGTAGGGCCAACTCATGTAGGTTAAGGTTAAGGTAGTTTAAGGCTATTTATAGACAATATAAAAAAAAAGAAAAAAACCAAAAAAATACAACAAAAAAAAAAAAAAAAAAAAAAAACAAAAACAAAAAAAAACCTAAAAATGCAAAAAAAATACAAAATTAAATAAAGGTATTGGATATATATGTTAAGCATATAATTAACACATACGCCCTAATGCACGCGTCCGTATAGTTATACGGACATAGTTAAGATCACTTATAGTAGTTAAGTACAGTTAAGTTTTAGATCTATGATTGTATATAGACGTAAGTTTTAGTTTAAATACGTTTTTAGGTATAGCTAGGATAAATAGTTGAATAAGTTAGGTTAAGAATAAAAATAAAAATATCGAAATCCAAGTTTTTCAATTTTCTTGGTGAAAGTCAATAGATGTATATATTTAGGTTTAAGTGCTTTTTTTAAATAATACATGAAACCGAAAGGCAAAAACAAAAATCCTAGATTAGCTAAGAGTACTCATGAAGAGTCAGTAAGTTAGAAATAAGGTCAGTAGATTAACTGGGTAAGCTAGTTTTTAGTGTTTTGGTCTAGCATGTAAGAAACTGAATTAAAATAAATAAAAATGCACTGTAAAAAAAAAGAAAAATATCAGTGCTCGGAGGACTTATAGTTATACTCTTAGGTATCGTACCTTAAAGTAAAAAGAATATAAAAATATTTATATATTTAAGATGTGTATGTAGATAAAACATTACTTGTGAGATTACAATCGAAAACTAAGTCAGGTGTGTCATTCGAAGCAACATTTGCACTGTTTGAAAGAACGCCTTCATTATAGCCCGGGATATAAGATCGCAGTCTATACTTAAACTCCTGACGATCAGAGTGGTCATGTAGACCTCTTTCAACTGATTCAAACGATGCGTAAGTATGTAATCCGTTTTGAACTTTTCTTTCAGTTCAACGAATAACATTTTTAGCGCTCTGTTTGACTGAATGATTCCTGAAAATTATAATAATTAACATATCAGCAACATACTTTACGGTTTAGACTCAAACCTGTCGTCTTCATCAACATTGTCATTTTATCATATTATTATATTATTATATCCATTATTTTTGCAAAGGCCTGTAATAAAATTGTGATTTAATATGTAAGTAAATAAACAAATAATCTTACCCATTTAAAATTGTAAGTTTCTTTCAAAACTATCCGAAGTGAAATGTGCAGAACATGTTTGGATTGAAAGCGATGGCAACGACTTTCCTTTATTCATTGGCTGCGCGTCTCATAATGACGTCGTCAATGATGACAAATTTACAGAAAAGATAATTATTAAAGGCCAAAGTCACAAAATAAAACTCGACACAGGTGCCCAGTGCGATGTCCTATCTCAAAAAATCATTTCTTAAAAAATAAGAGATGACGTTAAGAGCGAACTAGATAATATGGTGAATTTGGCGTAATCGAACCAACAACTGAAGCCACAGACGCATTATCACCGATGGTAGCAGTACGCAAAAACCAAAATATTGGAATCTGCATTGATTCAGCAATCATCAATCGCAACATAAAATGCCGACATCACCCAATGCAAACCATCGAAGAAATCGCTGCTCAAATTCATTGTTCCAAATATTTCACTCTTCTGTAAACGAGGATTTTAGAAGGTGCGGGTATCAGAACGCACAAAGAAACTTCTCACCTTTGCCACACTATGGGGAAGGTTTAGTTGTAAAAGACTCCCCTTTGGAATGTGCTCAGCCCCCGAAGTCTTTCAACCACATACCATATGTAAAATTTTCAATGGACGATATTTTAATCCACGCGAAATCAATCAATAGCTTACTACGAACAACAGAATTGGTAATAAAAATCTTAAAACAAAATAGAATTAAGTTAAATAAATTAAAATGCGAATTCGACCAAAAAAAAATTAAGTTTTAGGGCCACATAATATGCGAAAAGAGAATGGCCCCCAATCCTGAGAAAACAGAAGCAATTAAAAGACTAAAAACTCCAGCCAACCGAAAAGAATTAAGTGAATCTCGGGAAAATTCACTTACCTCAGGAAATTTATAAAAAAAACTTTTCATCCATCTTCTAGAAAAATCTGCACTTCTGCCAAAATCTGCACCTTAGATATGAGAAACCGATCAACAACAAGCCTTCGAAACACTCAAATCAAAATTAAGTCAGATTATATAATTCAAACGATGACGTCAAACTCCAAGTCGATGCTATTTCAACGGCATTAAGCGCAGTCTTACAACAAAAAGAACAGCCCATAGGATTTGTCTCTACAGCATTGACAGAGTGTCGAACCCGTTACTTGCAATAAGAAAAAAATAGCACTCGCGATAAAATTCGGATGCTTAAAATTTCAGGAATACGTCTGGGGAAAACCAATCGTGATTGAATCTGACCACAAGCCATTGGAGGTAATATTTCAAAAGCCAATCCAATCCTCCCCCACCAAGATCACAAACAACACGATTTTCAGGTTCAAATCATTCTCTCTATCTCTGATAAAGAGCTTAAGCGATTAATTAAACTTACCAATCAAGACGAGACACTAATTTAACTGAAGCATTACATCGTAAATTGCTGGCCCGCAATAGTTAAGAGCCTCCCAAAGAACATAAAGCCGTACTGGAACTTTAGAGAGGAGCTTTCGATAGACAACGAAATTATTTCTAAATCACAAAAAGCACTAATACGACTACAAATGAGAGAAGAAGTACTCCGATTTGTTCACAACGGCCACTTCAGCTATGAAAAAGGCGTTCGAAAAGCCTGAGACGTCATTTTCTGGCCAAACATGAGTTCCGATATAGCCGATTACATTAAAAAGTGCCCCGCTTGTAAAGTTTACCAACGACATAATTACAAAATCGAATTAGGAAACAAAGAAATACCAATTCACCCTTTTGAAGTAGCAGACTTGTTTTATTTCGATGGTGATGATTACGTTGTTATAACAGATAGTTATTCAGGTTACATCAACTTCACAAAACTACAAGAAGCCTCAACGAACAATGTTATTTAATTTTTAAAAGCTGTCTTTTCTAGTCACGGCATACCTCGCATCTTGGAAACCGACAACGGGCCACAATCATCTTTAAACTTCAAATATTTTTCAACCGAATGGAAGTTTAATCACAGGGCCAGTTCCCCGTAACACCCAAAAGGAAACGGCCTTGCAGAAAGAGCCGTACAAACAGCTAAAAATATCCTAAAGTAGTGTAAATATGATGACACCGATTACCAACTAGGAATCCTAAACTTCATGAATATTCCTAGAGGCCACCTTGGAAGCCCTGCACAACGACTCTATGCCAGAGGTTTAAGATTACCATTACCAACGACAATAGTGTCACTCATTCCTAAATCGAACACATCAAACCTGTCAGAATCATTTAAAGAAGAAAGACTTTGTCAAGCAAAGCATGCAAATAAAGGAACTCTGCAAAACAAACCATTGCACTTAGGACAAAACGTTTTCAATAGAGTTAACGGCTCTATGGAGTGGAAATCAGCAGTCGTTGTAGACCGAGTTCACCCAAGATCTTATATATTCCGCGACAAAGAAGGGAACACTTTTCACGCAACACTTGCCACATCAAACCTACCGAAGCTAATATTCATTCTCCACCGACCATCATCCCAGACTATGCCCCAAGAAAAAATCACCAAGGCCATTCCAACCCTGTCTCAAAGTTCACAAACACCACAGCTGAATTCTCAAAACCGAATCCATCCTCCAATAAGCACGGAGAATGCATCAATATCTTCGCCACCAGCATATACCAACCGATTCGGAAGAACAGTCAAACCGCCTCTACGGCTAACGTATTGAAGTAAACCTCTTTGTCAACAACCCCAAAAGAAGGGGGATGTAATGGGGGCATGCCTTAAGACAACAACACTTCCACGTTCACGTTTCTAAACGTCATCTTCCAATAAATGTCACTTCAAAAGGAAACGTGAGCGTTCGATGCCGCTAGCTTCTCTTTTAAAAACCTAAACCATTCCATTGCTAGGCAATGCACTATGTGGGCTTGGGGAATCTTATACTTAATATAAAATTTATTTTTCCCTAGGGCCACCTCACATAATGTCTCCAGCTCGTAGGTCTCCATGCCAAAGACCTTGATCGGTGGGCAGCGTGCCTTCGACTGCTGCTGCTGTTACTCCTGCTGCTTTTGTTGTTATTTTCGTTGTGACTGCTGACGTTCCTTCTGCTTTTGCTGTTGCTGTTGTTTTTGCTGTTTCTGCTGCTCGTGTTGTTTTTGTTGAACTGCTTTTAATGTTGCTGAGGGCGTTTGTCTTAGCCCTCTTGCACTTTTTGTTACTCTTGCGCTGCCTTCGAAGTTGAAGGTGTCGGCTCTAACTGCTGTTCCTTTTGAGGCTGCAGTTTCTGTTTCAATTGCTGCCTTTTTTGTGGCAGCTCTAGAAGTTCCTTCTGTTGTGCCTTCTGTTTGGCTGTTTTCTCAGCAGCTCTTCTTGCAGTCAACCTGTCATAGAGGAACTTGATATGGGCGTCGAGCTTTTCCCTTTCCTCGTCGAGCTTCTACAGATTTTGCTCCTCCTCCCGTATAAATTCTGCCTCATCGCCAGCATCAGATGTGGCGAGAACTTGGAAGGAGTTGTCACTCCCCCTATACGAAAATCGACATTCGTTGCCCTCTGATTCACATTGGAGGGCATCTATGTTACCATCACTGCTTTGGTGACGTGATGTCCCTGCCACCGGTGTTTTAAAATCACCCGATTTGCTGAGTTCGGGTTCTCGTCACTCTCCATGTCCCTCACTGACACTTTGTGTCTTTTCACTTTATTTCAATTTAAATCTATTGTCTATATCTATTTCTATTTTCCACAGTTCTCTTACAAACGAAACAATGACTCAAGTTCATCTTTTCTCTACTGCGCAAATGCGGAAGGAATCGTTGAGTATGTATTTTTTTTCTGAGTATCAGAGCGAGAAACTGCACCAGGAAAAACTGTTCAATTCATCATTTAAATGATGTCAGCAATCGTAGAAGTAAAGGTCGGTTGGATACAGCTGAAAGCACTTTTTGGATCCTCGATGAACCGGATTGATAAATCACAGTAAAATACTAGACCTATTGCTAACCACGAGGTAATACCTTTTCAAATTAAAAAGTGATTTTTTAAAAGTTACAGGAAAGATTTTCAAAAAAAAAAAAAACATAAAATAAAGAAAAATGCATCAAATCTTTAATTAAATTGAAAGTATATAATTTAATGTTTGAAAATGTAAATGTTGACCTTGACTGCGCCTCAAATGGTCAATCCGCTTAGTCAAATTTTGGCATACTCTTTCCAACATCTCGTCCGGTATCTCACGGATAAATGCTTCAATGTTGTCTCTCAATGCGTCAATTGAAGCCTCACGTCTACAAAATAATTATAAATTAAGTCCAACATCCCAATCAGGGACAAAAAATAGTCTAAAAGAGTTAAATCGCACGATCTAGACGGTCAATTGACCGGTCCCGAACGTGAAATAAAATTGTCACCAAACTCGCTTCTCAATAAGTCCATTGTTGCGCGTGCTGTGTGGCACATGTCAAGTTAAGCTCTTGCATTTTGGGCCAAAAAAAGTTGGATGTCATCTCACAGTAGCGCTCACAATTCACAGTTACGTTACGATTCGCATCATCTTTGAAATAGTGCGTTTCAATGATGCCGGCAGCCCATAAACCGCACCAAACTGTAACTTTTTCTGGATGCATTGGTAGCTCTTGCAATGCTTCTGGCTGATATTCACTCCAATTCTACTTACTTACGTACCCATTGAGCCAAAAACGAGCTTTGTCCATGTTTGACCATAAAACGGAAGAAGCGCGCAAAGAGCATGCGAGGCGCGTGGTCGAGGAAATGGAAAGGTGTTATGACAGAAATGAAGGGAGAAAGTTTTACCGAAGGTAAAACAGCTATCCGAAGGATACAAGGTTCGGACAGAAAACTGCAGAGATAAAAATGGACAACTTGTGGTAGAGTCTCAGTCTGTGCTGAGAATCAGGAAGGATAATTTCTGTAGACTCATTAACGGCGATGACGGCCCAAATTCCTCTGTTATTCATAATGTTCTACTTAATTTGGACAATGATAAACAAGAATTCCGTCTTAGACGAAATGAAGATAGCAGTATCGAAGTTGAAGTCGAACAACGCTGCTGGATGGGAGTCTGAAACCTATTGTCCACAATCTGATAGGCCTATCAATGTGGTTTCAGGTCAGGGAAGACCACGATAGACCAGATTTTCACTTTACGGCAGATCCTAGAAAGGATCAACACTCAACACCTATTCGAAGGCCGCATATGATATGCCACAAGAAGAAGAATAAGAAGAAAAGCTAAAATTCAGACAGTTTGGGAAGGGATTCAGCCATCTTTTAGTGAAAAACTTGTAAAATCCATGCCACGGCGGTTACAAGCTGTCATAGATGCTGAAGGAGGTGCCACGCGTTACTGAAATTTCATTTGTAACTGTTTTTGTTTTGTTTTTAAGTCATAACTCGTGTATGCTCAGTTTTGTGTGTTAAAATGAAGTGCCTTTTTTATTTTGCATAGAAATAGCAAGTTTTATTTTAATTTTCATATTTTTGCTTATAGTTTTTAGCAATTGAATTATGTCAATTCGAACTGCATTTAAGTTTTATTAATTTACTACTTTTTCTAAGACGAAAAAGATAAAAATATGCTGTGAGCGTATGCTCAATTTTGTAAGGTACTGTATATACTAAAGAATGAAGAATGACGGAGACTAAAATAAATATGTTTTAGTATAGTTTAATTTCTACAGTATTCTACTTCAGTCGTAAGCATATTTTCTGTAGAATGTGCCATATAAATGGTACATTATAAAAAAGTTATACAAATGAATGATGGGCTCCATAAGGTGAGCTGTATCCTCGCTAATGCGCAGATCAATTTGACAAACGGCCGTCTTACGGCACCCACTGGAAATACATCACAACTCCCGTAGTGTGGGAGCGAGGAGTGAGGGTTATCATAAATAATGGACCTAAGCTACCATCTTTTTTATGCGTAAGCTTAAGTCTCTCACGACGTAAAAATTGGCACAGCGGAGACATCAACGTGCCTCAAATAGGCAGTTCATTGTGCTCACGCCCAGACAGAGGACAAGGATGACAGCATTAATGATTACTTCTATACCATACGATCGATGTCCAAGCAATGAACCCAAAATCATTGTAGGAGATTTCAATGCCGAACTGGGAAAGAGAACATCTTTGCTGGAGTCAAACAAATTGCATGCATATTGGATTTCACCTTAGGGCGGAACGTCTTTGTGGCTAGAATGCGGACAACACACCTCAACATCCATGAAGGAACATAGCGATCCTATGATCAATCAACTGTCAATCAGATTGATTACGTTGCGATTGACTTTATACACTTCTCGAGTGTTCTTGAAGTGTTCGAACTTTCCCAGGTCTAAACATGGACTCAAATTATTTCCTTGCTATGGCTAGAGTGGGAACACGGATATAAGGAGAGAGCAACGGATTCGAGGCAGGCCAAAACTGTTGGTAAAATTTAATCGCAACTGATTGCAGGGAACATTGCTCTAAGAAATACAAGAAAAGAGAACTGATCGAAGAGAAAGCAGAATTAGTATATACTTATACTTATTTTGATTTCTATTACTTGCATATAGTAATGAAAAATGTTTTCATATAATGAAGCGAAGTGGCAACGTGGGTTTCACTTCGCAATATTTGCTTTATTATATTTTGGTCATTCATTACATAGAGTAAAATTCTTCCAAGTTTGTTTTTAACGATCAGACGTATTTTATCGATCCAGTACAAGACGTTATAGGCTCAGGTGTTGTAACAATAAGCATATAAGTTTTCAAAATAGAACTGATCTAGTTTTTCATAGAGGAAAAGTTAATAAAGACAATTTCATTAATTCTTATTCCAATCAAGCATGAATAATTGCTGATCAAACCCCGAGAACTGAAATAATCATGGCAATGTCATCTTCCAAACTAAATCAAATTAAGCACTGCGCAAAATCAAGTCACCTGTGGACAGAATTGAAATAGGTCAATCACTATCCCCAGCATGAAAGGCTACGTTGAAAGCATGATGGGCCTGTTAAGAAATTTCTTTGAAGCAGTGGACTTATTTTCAAAAATTAGAAATTAGGGTAGAGTGCGACACTCACACGCAGATGATCTAGGTTCGATTCCCGGCTGAACACATCCAATGATTTTACGGTATCACCTTTTTCGAGCTGTTGACAACACTCAAACCGTAAAAACTGTCTAAAAAAGCTTCTCAAAAATTTCGCCGTTCGGAGTTGGAAAATAATTGTAGGTCCCTTCTACTCGTGAGAGAATAGTAGCGCGCACAATACGAGCAGTTGATGAGCAAGCTGGACTTTGGTCCCCTGTGGACTGTCGCGCCATTCAATTAAATTATTGAAGCGTTAAATCAGAAATAATTCCGAACTTAGGAAATCTATACGGAGTGCTTTGATTGCCATGCCACCTGAGCGTTGCACACCGTAATGAAAAATGCAGGTTTTTCCCGCTAAATATAATGTTAATATATAATATAAGGTTGTCAAATATCTCGTGTAAACATGTAATTCACTAACGCCGAAATTCGCGATATTTTAAATAAAATTAAACTATTTTATCAAAAATTGTCCACATTTAGGTTATTTATTTTGTTAGAAATTTTTAAATAACATTGTTATTTTCATGTTCACTATTTTGTTTTTGTTTTTTGTTTGTAACTTTATTACAAATTTGACAAAATTTGATGAAATAAATTTGTTTTGTCTCATGAAATACTTATTCGAAAACGAGTTCGATACCCCAGTATAAACAATAGCAAGCTAAGTATTTTTGCATAATTTATTTTTTGTGCCACAATTTGTAAGCTTCAATCAATTTCCCTTTAAATTATATGGATTGCTGTTGAAATTGTCGACTTTCATTCTTCTCCCTTGTCATTATGTATGATTCTTTTATGATAAGGAAATGGTTTTCTTTGGGTGGAAGAACAGATGGACGGGTCTTAATGCCTTAGTGAAATGTGTCCATATGTATGCAGTTCAAAATTATAAATGATGAAAATAGTAATAAATTAATTAATTAATTAAATGTAATGAATGTATTTTAAAAATTATGATGTAACTTTTCGTACTTCACAATTTAATATTTTTGCAGTTAATGTTAATTTCAAGTACTGTTTGGCCGATTTTATCCATATGTATATATATATATATATATATATATTATATATATATATATATAATCAATATATATATATAATCAATATATATATATAATCAATATATATATATATCTTCTTGTGGCGCTACATGCCTCTCCAGCCAGCACGATCTTTCGCCATCTGTCTCCAGTTGCGCACTCCAAGTTGGTTGAGGTCCTTCTCCACTTGTGTGAGACACTTTAGTCTAGGTTGTCCTCTGTTGCGTTGTCCCAATGGCTCGGATTCAAAGACTTTTCTGCCGGATCAGTGGTGTCCATCCGTTCTACATGGCCTAACCATCTTAAGCGTTGTATCCGTAGACGCTTGACCAGGCGCATATCGCTGTACAGCCCATAGAGTTTGTCATTAAATCTTCTCCTCCAGATGCCATCAACGCAAACAGGACCAAAAAGCGCACGCAAAACTTTTCTCTCGCAGAGACTAAGGACTTCCTCATCCGCCTTTGCTAACGCCCATTCCGCGCCATAAAGTAGGACGGGGATGATCAAGCTGTTATATACAGCAAGCTTAGTCCTTCGACAGAGGGCTTTATTACTCAATTGCCTCCTGAGCCCAAAGAAACAGCGATTGGCAAGAGTGATTCTGCGTTTGATTTCGGTACTGATGTTTTTGTCCCTGTTTATCTCGAAGCCGAGGAGGTAGACGAAGTCCTTGACTACCTCAAAGTTCCGAATGTTGCCCCTTTCAATTCTCTAACAAAGGAGATCTTGTAAATTGTGAAATCAAACGGAACGTCTAAATCATCAAAAATTAACGTACCCTTAAGAAAGTGATGATGGCTGATTTGAACATATTTATTTTCCTAAGTAATTTTAATCTCGCCTGTTGGTTAACAATAGACTTCTTACGGACTTATTAAATTTGATTAAAGCCTTTTCATACAGCAACGGCAAGAACAGCTCACTTGTTTGAGATCAAAATCTTTGGAGACATATTTGTTTTTGTTTTTATTTTAAATAGTAGAAACAAGTATTAAGTGTGTCTTATAAACAAAACCAAAATAAGAAGACTACATATTTAAAAAACATTTTATATTTTTTGTAACAGATTTTATCATCTGTCATTTGATTAAATTTAATAAGATTTCTTTTTAGTCCAATATAATCGCTTACTAAATATAAGTAATAAAACTAATAATACTAATAAATAATAAAAAAATAATACCTTTAATGAACAGAAACGGAATGAATATCCATTCAATGCTTTTAGACACTTTAATGCATACACCTAATTTCACATATATATGTATATATATGCACACATTTATAGATGTAGACGCTTTCTTTGCAACTCTTTTGCTTACCAGCGTTTGCATAATATCGAATTCTTAGAACAGTGCATTTAAATACAATATTATATTGAACTAAAGAGTGGAACCAATGGTTGATTTGAAGTTATTGTATTGATCTTACGAAACCTATTTTATGAACAGAACCGCATATTCAAATATCAATTCAGTTTTTATCTGGTCGCCTACTGCTAACAAAACTATTTTATAACTTTTTTTTGGGAATATATATCACAATTTTTAAGTACTGTATAAAACTAAACTATACACTTTCAACTCGCTATGTACTAATTTCCAAACCAATTGCTTGTATTTTCTCAAAAAACTCACCTCGATTGCAGCACGTAGAAGCTGTAGGATATATAAGCCGAAATCCTGCGCATTCTTGTATAACCGAACAAAGTCTCACTCACAGTCATGTTGCCACCCATACATTTTTTAATCGGGGGTGGTTGAAATCTGGTTGGAATATCTGCAGTCATCTTATGAAGGTATACAACAAATGGGCGGAGCGGTTGTATATTATTCCTCTGTGTTATTTGTTTGCTAACGAATTTAACGCCCAGTTTGCTTTCGCTACAGCCATTCCCAAGCTTTTTTCAAATACACTTAAGATTGAGCCAACATATACATACCCATTTGTTGTTGGAATTCTGTCTCCACAAAGTTCTTCTCTATTTCCGTCCGGTAAAATGAGCTTTATGGTAACCGAATTTGAAAAATACACCATCAAGTACATGAAAAGCTCTGACATCTTCAAGACAATATTTATCCACCCTTCAAAAGAAATATGTAGCCAACAAGTGAATTTCGCATGCCAAATACTGAAACCTAGGCTTTTTAGTGCAGAAATACGTTTAAGTGTGGGGACTTTCCGCATATATTCAACAAGGGGCATTCGATGGTTACTAGACGACACCCTTCTTTAGTCGCTTTTATTAACTCTTTCGCGGTAGTTCGAAAAATCGCGCGCGGTGTGAAATCTTAAAGTGTGTATTTTTTTTTAATTCAAACTAAAAGAACTGTATTGTTTTGAATAGATCCATTTCGCAAATGCAACTAAAGTGCGATTTTATAATATTTGTTCCCATACATTTATATGAAAACAAACAATAATAATATTGAAATTAGCTACACTGAAATGAATATAATATGAAATAATTTTAGTTGCTTTCGGATGAAGTACGCCCGACTTAAAAGTTCTTTGCTTATATCATATAAATTTACAAAACACACGGAACTAAATATAAGCATTTGAATGCATTGCTCCGTGCTCTCGATCTCACGATCGTTAGCTAAAAAATATATAAATTAAAAAGTGCCAAATGAAAATGGAAGATCCGAACCTAGCTGAACAATACGTTCAAGAATTTGTCCTCGACCATTTAGAGGACAGTACAACGGCAGCGATTGGAGTTAAACGTGAAGATCAAAGTCCGCCAACAGCAACCAAAATTACTTGGAATACAGTTCAGGAAGAAGAGGATTCACCGATTCCAAAAATGAGACCGTTCTCAAATAACCATTCTGGCCCAGCATGGCATCATGACGATCGCCGCTTCCAAGCATTATCACCACCACCAGAGCTGTATACTCATGGACCGTTAGCAAGTCAAGCTATTGTTGTTAGTACACCAGTTCCTGGGGTTCCATCAACTCCACCTGAAACTCCGCCAGTCATTGGGTCCCCTACTGGCAGTACATGTGCACAGGGATACTCTACAAATCATTATGTACACAGACCTCCACCAACGACGGGACTTGCTCAAGAAATGATGTGGCTTCCGCAATCGATGCGAACTGAACCTCAACCGCTAGACCTTCGACCTTTGAACTGCTCTATTCAGGAAGAAGAATGGGAACGTCAGCGTGAATATATGCATGTTACAGCAGTATCGAATCACAGTCATATGCTTCCAACTCATCATTTTCAACAGATTGAACACTTGACACCGATAAACATGCATACACCTTACCACACCAGTAGCGTTCAACACAATCGGCCGATGTCTGTAAGTTCTACCCGATCTTCTACAACTACTCCTCGTACATGTTCCGGCCAATTTAGTACTTCCAGTAACACAGGTGCAGATGATTTTATTAACGATGATCTGCTTACAACTTTAACAGTAAGAGAACTAAATAAACGTCTGCATGGCTGCCCTCGTGAAGAAGTTGTAAGACTGAAACAGAAGCGAAGAACACTCAAGAACCGTGGGTACGCACAAAACTGTCGATCAAAGAGGTTACAGCAACGACATGAGTTAGAAAAAATGAATCGACAACTAGCGAACGAGTTGCAACGCTTGAAAATGGAATTGACTCGTGTTTGTCAAGAGAGAGACCAACTAAAACAGCGCCTACAAATACGTCAACCAGCGGTTGTTGCTGGACAACAACAAGACTTACATTCCGACGGTCAAAGCTCCCCGGAATTTTACCTATGACGTCAATTTACTGTGCATAATCACCATTGGTCCAGATATCAGGAGTCTTAGGTATTGATGGCAATTGTTAAGTTACCCAATATTATATGCGTTGATACTTTTTGAAATTATTTTTTACTAGATCGGACAATAATACAATAATGTACATATTTTAAAAATAGACAAACAATGAGCTTCTTAAGACATTTAATGTATTCAATTATTATCGATTCGTTTTTTTTTTAAAGTAAAAAGGCTACAAATTTACATCATTTGTGAATGGCGGACGTTGTTTAAACTGAAGCTATTTTTTTGTGGCGTTAATAGGAATACAATAAAAAAGAAAATAATTCAAAAGTGAGCTACATGATAATCAATGTGAATCGTTATCAAAAAAGAAAACATTGTATACAATCTTAATTGCACACTTTATTTGTTGATTAGTTATAGTATTATAGAATTTAAATAAATGTACACTATATGTTTCAATAATGTCAAAAGACGATCATTTTAGTATGACTGAAGTGCACGTGTCAGTCAAAGTAACATTTATTCCTATACAAATCTCATTTTCTATTATTTTTGTTTTAATTTGGTGAAATATTTTAAAATTTGTTTTATATATGTTTATCATTGTTTGTATTTGTTTGTTTAATTACTAAGGTTGTGTTAGTGCTTAAATATAATATGTATACATATATATTTTAAAATCCTACTTCTATTTAAAATGTATAATTAAATCAACCTTTCGTAAAGATCAGAATAAGTTTAATCAGTTATTTTTTTCCTTTTCTCATGTAAATTGTAAAAAAAAAACAAAACGATAAATACACCTGAAATATATGTAAAAACATATACATATATGTATGATTATGATATTACATATTTGTGACTTATAAACAATTGTAAATAACTATTCGAAATAATAAGTAACGTAATTGATAAAAAAAATTATCATCAACTGTTAAGTTAAATAAAATACTGAACCACATCGTAAGAAATAATTTATTTTTAATTACTCTTTTTCACTCAAGGTTGTTGCAATTCCGTGTTTGTTTTTGGCATTGTTGTTTCTTAATCACTGTATTTACACATATGTATGTTTCAATTGCTAATATAAGTTTACATAATGCTCAATTGCAATTGAGGTTCTCAACTATATGCGTTCAAATTTCATATGGAATTGCTTTCAAATTTTCTTTCAAAAAAGAATTGAAAATGTCACCATGAAAAATAATCATTAGCACTTTTCTTTTTATAAAATCAGTAAGAGTAGCGTACATTACGGAAAAATGCGTATTTCCAATAAAAAAATAAGATATGTGAATATGTTTTTCTTAAACAAATGTATGCACATAATCTGTTTTAAAACACTCTTTATTGAAAGAACTTTACGTCGTTTACACAATATTTTAGAATTCAACAGGATTCCATTATCTACCTATATCTATCACCAAATCCATCCCGTATTTATAGTTATATAGTGTATGGGTGAGCATGGGCATGTGTCATTGTGTCATTGATCGTCGTTGATATATAAAACGATTAATTACAAAGGATGTTACAGTAAGTTTTAATAAACCGTGCTGCGTCTCAATTATTGGGACCCAATAATACTGATCTTTGTACAAACATATGTAAACAAGTATATATATTTTGTTGTGTTATTCTGTTTGTATGTTAGGCACACAAGACCAAATATTAGAACTCAAGACCATTTATTTGATTTTAATATTGAAATATAGTAACATCTACTCGAAACATTTGAAGATAGTTTATGTCACTCATATATAAAAACGTACATGTATACACGAGAAGTTTCAAGCTGGAACTTAAGCTGATCGTTTATAATCAAGTGTTTATACAAAAAGAAAGAACAATAAACTTCTGAAGCAGCTACTGTCCCTCACAGAAAATATTATTTATCTTCACTTAATTGATGCTGAGGGTATTAAGATAAGAAAAATCATGGTTTCTATAGCAAAAGGCAACTGCTTTCATGCTCCAGTAAACATAATTGTGTTAAACTTTTATATAATATATATATATAATTCTGCTTATAAATAATATATCCCTGCATACATGTCTCTTTTGAGTTTCTGTTTCCATTTGAGTGAAGTGTATTATTTCAAAACTCATATGAAATGCAGACTTCAGCATAAATAAAAGTTAAAAAAAAGCGGGATGTGGAATTTTGTGTTGTGTAGGCTAAGATAACGTTTCTCGGAAATATATATGAAAGCTTGCAAATTCATTTGAACACCTGTTAAACTTATGTGCATTTATAAGCTTTGCTGTTATATTTAAAATTTTATATATACGTCTGCAAAAATCAGCATTTGCGTGTGCTCCCATACTTACGGTAATAATATTATGCTATGTAGTTAAGATAAAATATTACAAAGGCGTATGTTGTTTCTTTTTCGTTTTTTATTCAATTTATATATTTTTGAAATTATGGTTAAGAGATAATGTCGGAAATATTAAATGGGTTATTTTCCTTAAATTTATCAATACCACAAAGTGATAAGTAACGTATTCATATATATTGGGAAAGTATATGAACTAATATATAATATATGTCAGCTAGGCCATGTCGTTATCGAAATCAAACACAGAATTGAAATATTCAAGTTTGTTATTGCCTATTCTGAAATTTTCATGTAATTTGGTACTAGTTCGAGGCATTCATCTAGTGCGTTAATAGCTGATATATATTATAGGGGGCGGTGAGTGTTGCATTTACAAAGATTTGAAAGGGACTTAAAGTAGCCTTATTGATTCTGATTCAGACTTAAAAAGAGGATACATATATGTTTGAACGTACATATATGTTTGAAGAATATATTTAAAATTTATGGGATAATACAGCAAAACTCAATTTTATTAAGTAACAAATCATCAATTAGTCAACTAGGGTGCCGATGCAGTCTCAAAGGTCTTTAAAGTCTGCTATACCACAGTTGATCGCACTTTACTTTAAGGTTTTCCAGGATGCATTATTTGTTGAGAAAACAGTTCTGAACAAATTACATTATAATTAAAGAAATAACTGTACAGTAAGAGGTAAGAAAAAGTAAAAAAATGGATTTATTTGAGTGGAGTAAGCTTTCACGTTAAGCCGAAAAACCCAAGTAATAGACAGTAAAATTGTGGCTATTTACACTATTAAAGCTCTAATTAGTAATAAATTGTTAAATTTCGGATAAGATTCAAAAAATACTCATCCTCAAATTATTTTTTATTATAGTATGAGAATTGTAAAACTCTAAGCAATTTAGGATATCTTTAATTATATGTAAAAATAATTAAAAACGGATATATGTAGCATTGTATATTACTTAATTTGTTACATCGCTTTAAGGTCATACGAAATTTTTTAATATATGTAGAAGAAAGTCGAAAAAGAGTTACCGGCAGGAATTTGTTTTTGTGTATCCTTTTTGGCTATCTTAAATTCCATATATATGGTGACGAGATGTAGTATACAATAACACCTTTCGGAAATGAACATGTATTTCTTACTATTATTAAAAATCGTAAAGGACAGTTTTTATAATATAATATGGTATATGATACATTGTAAGTAAGGTTACATTAATTTCAATGATTTTCAAAGATTTATATAAAATTTACTTAATTTTTTGGCAGTAATCATTTTATAATGATTTTTCATACGATGTTCAGAACGTCGATTGAATCAATCATTAGTACAAAACTTTGAGTATAGCTTTTCAGAATCTTTTTTTTCCTCAGTATATACATATGTGTGTATTGATATTACGGAAATAAAAAAAGAATAATGACAATTACAAACACAATAGTGTGTCCCATAAGATTAACGGATCAATTGCTCCAAGTTTTCTGTAGAACTAAGTGGGGGGATTGAGAGCATAGATTGTTCTGAGCTAGAATAATGTGAAAGAAATTTTATACAAATTAAATTAATTCAATGCGCTCCCATCACCTATCTGCTTCCTCTTAATAATTAAGTCATTTATTCCACAAAAGGTCATTACGAATCATATATATATTTCATATTATTATTTTAAACACTTTTTCAGATTAAAACATAAATTCAGAATGAAATTAAGGAACTGAAGTTCAATTTGCTTTCTATACCACCACTGGTGCGCTTAAAGAAATCCATTTCTTGAACTGAATTTTACACCGCTGTGGCGTAGTGGGTAGAGTGCTAAAAAAAAGCTTCTCAAATTTCGCCTTCGAAGTCGGCAAAAAACTGTTGGCCCCTTCTAGTCGTGAGAGAACATTAGCGCGCACAATACGAGTAGGTGATATATATATAGTGTGACTCTTGCACGCCGAAGGGTATATGTTCGATATCTACCTCAACACCAATTTTTCGAATTTTTCACGGCACCACCTCTTTCGAGCTGCTGATAACACTCAAAGAGTAATAACTGTCTAAGAAAGCTTCTTAAATTTCGCCGTTCGGAGTCGGCAAAAAACTATAAGTCTCTTCTACTAGTGAGAGAACAGAAGCGCGCACAACACGAGCAGTTGATGAGCAATCTAGGCTCTGGTCCCCCTGTGGACTGTAGCGCCAACAATTACTATTATTAATAGCGCGGTAACATTGAGCATGTAGAGTAACATATTTATTGCCTAATAACGTTACCGGCATGCAAGCCGAACTAAGCATAATTTATTCTTTTTTGTTGAAGTGATTTATAAAGTTCATTATTTTTGGCGTATGTTCTCCAAAACCCAATTGAAGAAAGGGCGAAAAAGACCGTATTTTAGACATTTCGACTGTTGTCGAAAGAAATTTGAAGAGTACAAGAAATTCGAAGAGTCAAATTCTTACACAAAACATATAATTGTTTTAAGAATGATCTAAGAAAGCTTATCACAAAAAATGATAAATTTTTACTTGGGGTGATTTCAACTTCAGACATAGAAACTGGGGCTCTATGAGAGCAAATAAGTGGGGTTATTTGCTACTTGATATCATTATGAGGTATCCTGTGTCTTTGATCTATTCAAACGGCCCAATTTATTTTTCGGCCAAAATAATTCCTTGCCATCAACATAATGAACTCTGATCATAATGAACTCTTCAGAAATCGTTAAGCAGCCTGTTGCAATAAACGTATTGGGTTCGGATCACATTCCAATTAAATGATATCTTCATCTTAATAGTAGTAAAAAGATGTGCAATATCTAGATTTTTAGAATGCAAATTGGAATAGATCTAGAACTCAAATAAAAACACGACTTAGAAGTACACCCTGTGATATTAATAGTATAAGTAAACCCCAAACAAATTGATGAACCAATCGAACTGTTTACTTATTGTTTGCATAAAAGTGTTAGTGCTTCAGTTCCTAAAAAGTCAAAACCGACAAGAACAGTAGTGCTTCCAAAGTACATTTTGAATTTAATTAAACAAAGAAACAAATTCAAGAGTCAATGGAAAAGGTATAGGCAGGTTTTTGATTTTGATGCAATGAAATCATTTACTGACAAATAACTTTTGAAATATGTAAATTCAGACACAATTCATGAAACAACAGGCTTTGTTCTCTTGACCCAAATTCCAAACCATTCTGGAAAATAACTAAATTATTAAAAAACAAAAGCAAGTTTATTCCTCTTTTGAAACACAATTATTCAACGTTGATAACTACTGAAGAGAATATAGCTGTTCTTGCAAACTCGTTTGAACAAAACTTTAATAATCCGCTGATTAACGAAATCAGTCCAGTTAGTAGTTAAGTAGATGAGTCCATCAACATTATCAACAATTTTAATGAGCCTCTATTAACAGATGTATTCGTCACAGATAAAGATATACAATGCATTATTCAAACTTTACGTAGCAATAAATCACCGGGTAAAGATGCTCTAAAAAACATTTACTTTAAAGAGCTTCTAGAAATTGGGGTAACTTATATATGCAATATTATAATTGCTTGTTGAAGTTCCAATACTTTCCGAAGGTTTAAAAACTGCGAAAGTTGTACCGATCCTGAAAGCAGGAAAACCGCCCGAAAATCAGAACAGTTATCGGCCAATTAGCCTACTGAGTAATTTTAGCAAAATATTGCAAAAATTACAAATTAAATTCATGTTATTCCTTGAGTCCCCAAATATCATCCCAAATTATCAGTTTGAATTCAGGCAAGACCACAGTTGTACACATCAAGTTTATAGGATCTGCAAGCACATTAAGGAACAAATTAAAAAATAAAGCAATCGACAGGTCTCGTCTTTTTAGAAAAATCTTTTGACAGCATTTGGCACGATGGGCTTCTTCATAAGCTAAAGTTATTTGGTTTTCCTCTTTATCTTATAAGGATAATTAAAAGTTTTCTTGAAAACAGAATGTTTCAGGTAAATATAAATTACACAAATTCATGCTTGAAAAACATAACGTCGGGTGTTCCTCAAGGATCAGTATTAGGTCAATTGTTATACATTTTATATGTCGTTGATTTTCAAGAAATGTGGAACTGTGTAATAGCTATGTTTGCTGATGACATAGCTAACCTCAAGTGAATCTGGCCATGAAATTCAGAAAGACCTGCAACATGCCTTAAACAAAAGTTTCGATTTCTTCAAAACATGGAAAATCAAACCTAACGCTGCCAAACTCAGGCCATTTTTTTCACCAATAAAAGGAAAGCTTGTTTTTATCCACCTAGTCAGCTGAATATAGATGGTATTTATATCCCGTGGGTAAATTCTGTCAAATATCTGGGTGTATATTTAGATAAGACATTAACCTTTAGGGATCATATTGCTAATATTCTAAATAAAGTAAGCATTGCTGCTCAAATGTTATGACCCCTTATATGTAGGAAATCACTCCTGAGCAAAACAAATAAAATTAAAATATTTAAAATAATTTTTCAAGCCATGATAACTTTTGCTTGTCCAGCGTGGGCGACTTGTGCAAAATCACACGTCAAAAGGTTACAACTTTCTCAAAACAAAAAAGTGATGATCAATTTGCCTTGGCTCTTTTCTACCCAAATTTTACATGAGCAAACTGGAGTAATTCAAGTTGCAAGGAAAGTTGAAATCCTCATCGAAAGATTTACTTTAAAATGTTTAACTTCCAAAAATGCTTAGTAAAAGATTATTTATTTACTTATGTTTTTACTTAAATTGTTTGTTTCTATTTACTTATTTCACTATTTATTTATTATATACCGTGCTTTTTATTTATAGCATATATCTTTACATTTATTTATTTATTATTTATTTATTTATTTACTTATTTATTTACTTATTTATTTATTTATTTATTTATTTATTTATTTATTTATTTATTTATATATTTCGTACTCAAATTGTTTATTTATAGATTTATTTATATATTATAGTTCTTAAATATTATTTATATATACATACATTTGTTTATTATATTATTAATACATATTTATGATTTGCTTACGCAATTTTACACAATTTTGAATGTAAAACATACTAAATGAAGGTTTTTGACCATAGTTTTCCTTCGAAATAGTAAAAAAATAATTTTGCAAAATGTTTCCAGATCGTAAAATATAATTTTTCAGCTGTAAGGTATAAATTATGTAACAAATCTCTGTACAAGCTGCATAAGTTCCGAAATGTTTTATAAAATCGTAACTATGAATTTCAATAAAATATCTATCTAAAACAATAAGATATAATTGACTGCCTTTTATAAGTTAAGAAGTTTATAAATTAGTAGGTAAAAAATCTAGTATATCATAAAGAACACGAGTACCAGGTGGCTTCGATCGCCACAATAAATATTCTGCGGCTTGAAAATGAATTTAAAACCTCTTTTGTTTATATATTATAATAAAATAAATTAAGTAAAATAACTTTATGTAAAAAAAAATATGTAATTCTCTTTTTCCTCTCATCATTCACATCTAATTTCATATCTCGGTGACAAGAAGGGAGCCAAATTTATAAGCATTCCTGGAAATGAGAAATAGTTAAAAGAAATCCCTTTACAGCAAACATGCCCCAGTTCAGCACTTGAAACAATGTCCTAAAACGTGCAGTGAAAAATCACCCCTCTTTTCTTTACCGAATGACCAACTTTTTCTTCCAAATGAAAGAAGTCACGAAAAGTTATTTGCTATGAATTAGATCAATTTGTTCTATTGGTCATTACGGAAGTTATGTTTCGAGTAAAAAACAAAAAACCACCCCAAGTAGAGGGATTGGTAAAGAGATGTGCATTAAATACAGAAGAATGTGTTCACTGAATCAACGCATATATTGCAGTTCAAAACAATTTCTTACGTAAAACACTTGTCGTAGTATTCATATATTCTAACCCAAGGGTGTATGCAATAAAGAATTGTGTAATCTATTTATCGAGAAGAGATAAAAAAGCAGAACCAGATAAAACTTAAAGCCATAAGAAACAAATATCTTCTAACTTCACTAAACATATCAAGATTTTTGTTTTCTTTGACCAAAGATACAAATTACAGATGAATTATTTCATTCGACGATAGACATATTATACTATATATATAATATAATACATATATCTAAGATTCCTTCAGTTCAATATTTTTACCCTTAAGCTAAATTGTCGGCGTGGCAGAAGTACACTTGGCGTATACCGTACTTAAGCATAGAAAGTATAGGCAATCGGATTTCCACAAATATTGATCCCTTCAAAACCTTAAATGTATGAAAATTATATGGGAAAGAAAGAACAAATATATATATATATATATATATATATATATGCATGCATGTATACTTCCTGACAGTTGCTTCAATGCGTTCTTAACACGCATCCTCCACAAGACATTGTGGACATAATCAAACCCATTGAACGTATAGTGTCTTTATTATCTTCACACACTGTGATGCTTCTTTTTTATGACTGCCTTCGGCGCTACTTTAGTATGGGTGGTGACAGTTCATAAAGGAATCTGTCTAAGAACAAAATAGTTTTAGTATGCCAAGCTTGTATCGTCTGATTTAATCGGTGAATCGATACACGTTCAAATTTGATTTTGCACACAGGTTTTATTCTGAGGATGACATCTCTCTCCGTAGAGTATGCGGAATTGTCGCATTTAATTGGCAAGGAAAATTGGCTTCCTGTGTCTAGTCATTGTTAGCAAATGTAATGGGTGTACGTTTTTCCATTTTTTATAATAAAACGTTTATGTATTGTTCTGCAAATGTATGTTTGTATATATATACATATATATATATATATATATATATATATATATATATATATATATATATAAGTATATATATATATATTTATTTATTTTTAATTACATAACAAATGATTTTTAATCACATAAAATTATTCTGCAATGCCTATAATAGAAACAACATTTAATTTTCTTATAATAGCTTTATACTTAAAATCATCAAATCAAAAAAATTCTGAAGTATTTTTTCCATTATGTGTACAATTAAAAATAGTTGAAGTTAAACTTCTTTACATCACCCAACCAGGAAACAAAGAAATGAAATATTTCCTTTTTTTATTTTTCAATATAGTTAATCATCGAGATAGGAAATAACTTTGATATCTGGAATACATTTTATTCTGATTTTTTATGACCAGTATTTACTCTATAAATCGAGTTTGATAACTTTTCTAAAATGTCATATGAAGATAAATTAATAAGGCTTTTATCGTAATATTGTTTGCTATAAATATGTGATTTCTAAGAATTCTCAAAAGCAATCTTCCTGTCCGGAATCCACATTTGTTAAGAGATACCTTCTTTTAGTTCAGTTGGCAATGTTGTGACATTCTGATCATCCATTAGGTATAAGCAAGCAAATTCGGTTACGGAATACTCTGTCTCATTATACTTTTGTATATACTCTCTTGCAATTGTCGTTCAAGCTACTTTAATTTTATTTTCATCTTATTTTACATCTTATTTTATTCACCAAAGTCTGGTTAGGTCGTTCATTTAAGCCATTCGAAAATGGTAACTTAACAGCTGTGAAAATGATGGGTATATTTTTCTCTTCTAAAAACATTTTGAATTCAGTTGAATGAATTCTAGGGTTCTGATCCGATAAAATTGTGCCAATACTAATATCCTCACCAATGTTCTTTATGAGTTTTATAAAATTTGTCAGTATATATGCATATCTTGAAAAATTATCGACTAGGAGGTGTAAATTTTTTTTTTTTGTAGAACATGAGCCTCCAAAACCACCTATAGTATCGAAGGACTTGATTTCGAAATGTTTCGTTGCTGGCCCTATTTGAGACATTAATCCAAACTTCTTCTGCCCTCTTAACTTAATACAAGATATATAATACATATAGTTCACACATATTCTTAATATATTCTGTAGTTTTATTGGCTGTATAAAATGAACATATTTTTTTTGCAATTGGTTGATTCCAATGTGACAAAAGTTTCCATGTACATCTCGTATAAATCGTATACTAAAATGTTCTTACAGCATATTTTTATCTTTTGTTTTAATCCTTTTATAAGAAGTACTGTGTTTTGATGTAAATTTGCTTTCTACCTTTTCATAATTTTATTATTTTCTTGATCCTTCAAAATATCTTCAAATTTAAGAATGTTAGAATGTTATTTGCTCATCCTTATTTTCATGTGGTTCTATAACTGGATTTCTACTTAAGCAATTCGTTTTGTATTATATCTCCCTGATGCATATCAGGAAAACAAAACACTAATTATTAATGGGAAAGTAAAAACATTTTATTCAAAGTATTGGAAATTGTTTTCTACACATTTTAACCACCTTACTAGCTATTTGTGAATACCACACCCAATTTTCGACCTCCTCGTAGTCTCATCGATGAAATCAAATGGTAGTCGATATACGGCGGGTGGGGTAGCTGCTCCCAGCCAAGTGTTTTGATTGTATCTTGAACCGGTTTTGCTTTGTGTGCAGGTGCATTGCCATGGACCAAAATTACCTTGTCGTGTCTTCTGGCCTATTCTGGTCGTTTCTCGATTAATGCATGGCTCAAATTGATCATTTGTTGTCGGTAGCGATCAGTATTAACGGTTACACCAGGTTTTAGGAGCTCGTGGTATAGCACACCTTTCTGGTCCTACCAAACACACAGCATTGTCTTCTTGCCGATTGCGGAATAATAATTTTATTTAAATCACGAAAATCTACGCATAATCTTGATTTCTCTTTTAAAAGCATGTGTATAAGGCGCTGTAAATGAATAGTAATATTCTTCTATAACACTTTTTTTTAATAGTTGTCCACTTTGATTTTCGATTTCTTTTCTGTCTTCGATAGTGCATCAATAGGATCTCTTACTGACTTGAGATTTGTTATTAGCTCGACTTTTGCTTGTTGTTCATTGATAAAATTTTTTACATGTATACTACAGTTGTTAGTGGCGTAGTGGGTACAGTGTATTTTTAAGTATTTATATAAAGATTTTTTTTTTATTTCTGTTGCATTATTTAAAACTTTTTTCAAGAACATTTCTCTTTTTTATTTACAATTTTTGTTGAAATATTTTGAGTAATTTTAAAGTTTTCATTTGGGTCAAATAGAAATTTTGAATGATTCTATTCAGCCAAAATAAAAAAATTTATTGACAAGCAAATTAATTTCGTTTTCAATATTTAATATTTTTACATTGAGAGGTACTAATTCATTTGGTTTTTTAACACCAGTAATTGTAATTGTTTTTAAATTAATATGTGCTGTACGTATTTGTTTGTCAGATAATTTCAATAGTTTTAAATTCTCTAATGAGATGTTAGAACCTGAATAAACACCGAATACAGTTTTTTTTTTTTGTTTTATTCAATATCAGTTTGACTTTAATAAATTGTGGTATTGCAGTCTTGTTTAATTTTCATTCTCCAATTCCCATTCGAGTTCTGCATTATTTACAAATTTGATAAAACCGTCCTTGGCATTCTTTGAATTAAACCAACATGCAGCCTCGCCATGGAATCGCAATCCTTTATTTAATTTTTCACAGATAGTGCTTTTTTTTGTTTATCCAATTTTAGTTTGTTGTCAGTATAAGAATAATTGCGTTTAAAAATCCTTTTGTTAACCAAATATTCAAGCTTTTCAATTTCATAAAAGAGGTCCTTAGTCTCCAAGACCTCTTCTCTGTTTATTTTGTTTACAACATAATCTGGCAGATCAGTAGCTATAATATCCAGATCAGAATCGTTATCAAAATTGTCTCTAGTTTTAAGCATTATTTTTCATTAATTATTGCATAATTCAATATTGCCATCAAGTAACCTTTGTTAGCATAAGTTTGACAAAAATGTTGTTTCCATTCTGCCCAATCTTTTAAAGTCTGTTTTATTATCATAGAATTCTACAAATCAACTCGCCAAAATTAACTTAAATGTAGAACATTCTTGTTCAAATCTGTTTATCTTTTAATGTGGGTTATTATGCTCCCCATCAAATATTTCTAGAACAAATCCTTCAGCCAATTTTCTAAGTTTCATTTTATTAGTCTTTTCGTGATTTTTCAGTAATTTTTCAATCACTTTTATGATTGAGTTGTCAGCGTTCATTGGTTGATTGTCAGGCAATTTATCTAAAATAACTTATAATAAAGCACATTTCCGTTGCTAGCAAAGTAGGTTTCTTAAAATTTTTTGGTTAATGCGATTAAAATACTCCTTGTTTTTTTTTACCGTTTTCTTTCCAAAGTATTTTTGAGTTCTCCAAACTTATTGCTATAAAATGTAATTTACCATCTGAAGTGGGTTTTACTTTGAAGACAAATTTAAGTTGTTCCATCTTGATTATTCCATTAGTGCGTACAAGAAATGTCGTTTTATAAGATAAATTGTTTAAGCAAGGTCAAACACAATTGAGTTTCTATCTATAATAAAGATTTTTAATTACATAAAAATGTATTTGCAAAACCTATAATAAAAGAAACAATATTTAATATAATTAAATTAACTAATTAATATTAATTAAAAAAGCTTGAATAGATACAGTAATCTATTGAAGAAGTTATATATATTATATATATATAATCAGTTTACGATCAAGACACATGTCAGAATATGTTGTAGCTATAAAGGGAGCGTAGCACATTTTTGTCGTCGGTTTGTACATCACCACTATCTTTTCTGTCTATCGTTCATCCACCCTTTTCCTTATTCGATGCTGACAAAACTTTAAACTATAGTAATGTCACCTTAAACTTAAAAGCAATTTATTTCCGCTTTCGCATATATGTTTTATACTACGGTAAATAGTTCGCTTTTTAAAATAATATGCCCTAGGAAAACGCGTGTGTTAAGATTTTCTCAATGCCATTAAGTATTGTTTTGTAGTATTATTTACAATCAAGTATGCGGCACGCAAACTTCCAAAAGAAATTACAGTTTTTTGCAGTCCCTCAACTCTCTGCTCTTATTTTCTCTAAAAGAATTATAGCATTGTAACATACAAAATATAGCCGTTAAAACTAGTTTTGGGCATTTATTTTTTCGCAAATCTTTTTTCGAAAACTACCAATGTATATTGACGTGCTCTCTTTATATTTTAGGTCTACGTTTTAACTTTGCAATAAAAATTGTCTGTGATTTATTAATGTGATATGACTTTAATTATTCTTTTTTCTTATACATTACTTAATAACTTATTTAAGGGTTGCCCACGCGAAGTTTGTTATTTTCATTATACTAATGAGCCATTCATGAGTCAACGATTTTTCCGTTAGAACTATTTTCGAGAAAAACTTGTTTGCCCAGATATCTTAAATACATTACTGAAAGTTCAACTTTGGACAGCCGAGTGCAATATATTTATAATGTAAGTAATCATTGGTATATTTACACAAAAAATTTTGTTTTATTCGATACTAATATTCGTTGTTGCCATACACACATATGTACATATTCATGAAATATGTCTTGTATTATATAAGTTATTTCTATAATATACATAAGATAATATTATAATTGTTGCCATAAACATGTATGTACATGTTCAAGAAATATCTTTCGTATTACATAAGATAATTTGTTAGAGAGTAAACGAATTTCGACAAGTCTACAGAATAAATCGCAAAAGGTTTTTCAATAAGTACGATACAAAAAACAAAGGAATAATTTTTTTACTAAGCCGTAGAACCCTTCTCTTTCTGGATGCGTTGCGGCGGAAGGGCTTAAGAGTCAATAAACCTCGGGTCGAAAAATCTTAGATGAGACGTCGAATACGTCGATTTTAATACTCCAGGTAGTATCCGCGACTGGGATAATTTACCAATTGTCTTTTCGACCTCGGACGGGGCAGAGAACGCTTGCTCTCAAATGGACGGCTGTGCTTTGGAAAACCTTTTCGGTGAAGTGCTGGACATATTAATCCTTTGAGTGACTGAGTTCTTCTGTTTATACAATATGTTTATATAATACGGCGGATGTGCTGACGCGATATTATATCCCGAACTCTGGTCTGAAAGCAAGAGGTGGAAAGTCTTCTCTTACAAGGAGAGACAGAAACGGGAAAGAAAAGGCGGTTTTACTCTTGTTGTGTAGGGACTCATGTCCCTATTTGCACCTTGAAAGTATTCAATTCCGTTTTATTTCCAAGGAATGCGAATAAGGGATGCTCACGATAATTCTCAATGTCATTGATTACCCAGATCCTTAACCTTAATAACCTTAATCATTCTAAGGACGCTATTCCTAGGTAGCAGATATTTCATTCCAAAATCGCACATGCGGCCTTGGTAGCCTGCAGGGTTTCTCTCCACTCTACAATGAGCGACCGGAAAGATCAGCAGAGAATTCGTAAGGAAACCAAGAAAGCTTCTTACTAGATCACTTAAGACCAATTTGTAAGAGGACTGTAACTTGTAATTTTTGAAACTAAAAGAACAAAAGACGAGTATCTACAAGAGTCTCCTATATTGAGATTTTTGTGGAAAGATTGAAACACTCGATGAAACAAGTATACTTATGAAAGTCCTTAAAAAAGATAAAGCAGTCAGGCTGGACACACTCAGGAAACTCACTTCCCAGGAAATCATAGCACAACTGGCTCAAAGCCAGGGTGGAATTTCGGGACTGGGAACGAGCAGATAAACATCACTCGTCGAAGCTGTTATCTATCATCGCTCGTGGTAACAGATGAAGCTATCAAGTCGTCGTCGCGTCTATTGATGGCTTCAAGTCACTTGGTGCCAATGACATATACGCAGCTCTGCTGCAAACTAGCATCGACTCACTACTACCGGGTCTGAAAAGAATTTTCACTGTCAGCCTTGCGCTGACATATGTTCCAAATTCCTTGCGCATAGTTGGCGTAGCCTTCATGACAAAAATTTGAAGAGAGTATGCTCTCTCGCCAAAAGTTTCAGCTTCTTACTTCCTTTATGCTGAAAGGTTTGCAGAGGCTGATCGAACTGCATTTGCACAAAAATGCTTTGCGATTACACCCTCTATCTCAGATGCAGCATGTTGATCAGCACGGAAAGTCTTACAAGACTGCGCTTCAAAATCTCGTTGGCAGAATTGAAAGTGCACTTGACAGGAAAGAGTACGCGCTGTGGCAGGTGCACAGAGGCAAGGAGCACGCCTGCCGTGCTTAATCTCCCTCCCCATGAAATCCACCTCGGATTTTCAGTGTATTCCAACCTAGAATAAAAAAAAATAGAGGAACAAAGCACTATCAGAAACTAATATAATCGCTACCGGATACTTTCACCATTCCCTTTGTTGAGCAGATTCAAAATCTTGAAAGGAGCAACAAAAATGAACAAATGTTAACAAAATGTAAGATTTAATCACTGAAAATGATTTCGTAGCATTGAAATACATATATTATTCTTATAATAAGCAAGACGTTCACTTTTTACACTTATCTAGCAGTTTTACTTTATTAATTGTACTAGAATGTCTTTTCTTATTCACTGTCTAAGGCGTAAAGTCCTCTAAAGGCGGCGAAAAGCTTTACTAGCTAGCAACGGAAGTAATGCCCTAAAGATCCATATTCATTTTAACAAATATTTCAAAAATAACACTAGTTATATCACTGAAAATAAGAAATATTCGATTAGTTGTAGATTGTAGCTGTTTAATAATCAAAGGGCCCAGTCTCTTCAACCGCAATTCACCTAGGAAAGAAAAGGACATATATATACTGGATTGATACTACAAAGCCTAAACTTTTTCATCTGTCACGCGATTTATTTTTAGTTTAGCATTTCAATGTGAACTGATGCCTGAACAATAATTCTAAAGTGTGCAAATTTACTTTTTAAATTATATCAGGCATTACGTCCACTTTTGGTTAAATGCGTAACGTCAATAAATCAAACTGAACTATTTGGGAATTATGCTAATCGTTAAGTGAGTAACTTCCACGAAAACTTACTATCTAGTGTTTTATGGGTTATTAAGGTATTTAGTTTAAAAATAACGCCAACTTAATATGTTGAACAAAAAGTCAGTAATCATGGCACCATTGATTACTGGCTTTTTTATATACATAACCATTATGTATAGGAGTTGAGGTTTCAATAAGACGGTGCAAAATATCGTACAACTTTCGTTGACGTTGATATATTGCAGAAAATGTTTGTTAATCGCTTAGTTTGACATAACGGACGCATAAACTGTCTTTCAAGATTGTACTCTTTTCTGTGGGGATATGTGAAGTCAGAAGTCAAAATATGTAGATGATATAATTCTTCTTGTGGCGGTACAGTGCAGAATGGACCTGGGGCTCAATCAACATGCCTCTCCAGCCAGCACGATCTTTCGCCAGTTGCCTTCAGTTCCACAGTCCAAGTTGGCTTAGGTCCTTCAATTGCCTTTTGAGCCCAAAGAAACAGCTGTTGTCAAGAGTGATTCTGCGTTTGACTTCGGTACTGATGTTGTCCCTATTTACTGCGGAGCCGAGGTAGATGAAGTTCTTGACTACCTCGAAGTTTCTGCTGCCTAGTGTGACGCTCTTTCCGAGACGTCGATGTTGTGTGTTTTTCCTTGATGACAGCATCTACTTAGTTTTGCCCTTAGTTTTCCCGCTTTCGCTTTAATGCCAGCAAATGCCTCATTAATATCTCGCTGTGTTCGTCCAATCAATCCACAAGAAAGGAGACCCCTTTGAAAACTGGATATTTATATTAGAATAAATTGGAATCAGAAATCTTAGTTAAATTATGCCATAAGATTGTCATTTTAATCAAATTATTTTCATATTAATACAATAGAATTACCAATATTCCATATTGAAGTTCTTTACTTTTTAATTAAAATAAAAAACTTTGTATACCATAGTTATTTAGAACTAGAAAAAACTAAGCAGATCATGGGTACCGGTAAGCAATTTGTTATTAATGAAAAAATATGGAATACACTATGTAGTTAAGACTTAAGAGAAATATTGTCTTTTTAGAAAAGAAGGAAAATGCATAAACTATGTTCAACCCGATGATATTTCATAGTAAAACAGATATAATTTTTTTCATAAATATTAAAATCACAATCGACTTCTGACATAATCAAACTATTTAAGAGAATTTAAATGTATTGCCTGTGTTAAAGGGTGAGCAAATGCGATCGGTTTTTAAATTCCTGAGATGAGTGAATTTTCATATATTCCTGAACCTGAAAACAGAGTCACTGAGTAAGATTTTTATTTCGTAACATTTATTGGTCATTGCTCTGCAAAGATATATGTAAATATATTTCATTTGTAAAAAGTCGGAAACTTTAAAGAAATTTAAAAAAATGTTAGGTAAATATTGAAATCTGTTTGAAAAGAAAATAAAACGTTTGCGGTCATTTAATGGATCTGAATATACACGTCAGTGTTTGTACATCTAATGACATAATACAAGTACCTTTTTTTTAAATGTTCGCCCCAACAAAATGGTAGCGATCAGGAAACGAGCGAACCAAACACTTGTTTAAATGACACGTTGGTTAATGATAAAATTTAGTTTACCAAAAATTCTGTAGGTTGTGGTTATAAATTCCGCATATGTTCAACCGGAACAAATACCACAAATGCCAATAAGACATATAAAAAAAATTTGACCAACTTAAGAATAATTGAATAATAAAGTTTGATGGAAAGTTTGATAAAGGTAATAGTGAATATGTCTTGGACAGTTGCTCTGATAATAACGAAGAATATAGACTTTGAAAGAGCATTTTTTATACTATTAAAATCCGCGATATCATATGAAAGAATGTGAAGCACGAAGATTTCGACTTCGACTTCACTTCCAAGTCGACTGATTCTGTTTCTGAAGATATATATAAACACCCATCCGAAAGCTTTAACTTCTCGCTAATATTTCTATCAGGCAAGTAATGTACTACTAGTAAGTGATGTACTACTGAAAAGCTCTGAAAAGATCAGTTGGAAAAACGTTTCGATCACGTTGAGGACAAACACATTCTGTAAATTTCTACGGTTCTTTGAATTTTCAAATGGTACTTTCACAGACTTTTAAGAAAAAATAAAAGAGCTATGCTCTCTTCGGCCTTCATAATAACTCACGAAACGATAACGATAACGAAAGAAACAACCCTTTTTAAAAGGTATTTGAGGTCTTGTTTTTCATTATTAATTTGAACTCGGTAGAGTTATTAAATCAAACATATAATGTCACCTTCAGCTTGCACAAAATTTAAATTTAAGCAGATACATACTTAGTAGTATTCAAGTATATAAAACTCAGTATTTTACTATCCTATACTACTAACCTATTCCAAGCAAACAAGCTATTGCTTGAACATAAGATATTTTCTTTATTTCGTCCTTTTGTTAAGGTTTGCAACTATGCATATACTGTGATTGCTGAGCTTTAATGAATTCCGCTGTACCTATGTCCTCTATATCAAAGGTGTTTTTGTACATTGCTTTGCATGCTTTGCATCCATCACTGTTTTTCATAAATTTTCTTGATAACGCCACATCTATAGTTGTGGTATAATTAATTGGACAGTAAGAAAATTGGTCCCCTTTCACTCCGGCCTTTGATCTTATATTTTAAATATTTTAGGCAGGAATTAATGGTGGATGGTTGATATCTCTATGCGGTTCTGCCAAAGATTTGGCTTTGCTTCCAATTTTATTTGTGCTTCGTAGTATTAGCCTTATCGGCAATTCCGGAATATAAATTGTACCTGCTTACTGTAAGCTCCAAAAGAAACATCATTACTGGAGCAGAACATCGGTCAATTTTTGAAGTGAAGTTTGCTAACAAAAAATTGTATTGCTTTATAAAAGAGCACTTAATACATACTTCAAAATCCACACACGTGACTAAATTAAGAACGTTTGCCCATAAACAACGTTTGATCGCAACCAACGTTTGTCACGACAAGAAGACAGGAGGTGATTGACTTAATATTATCAAATAGATATCTTAAGGAGATCACAGACTGGAAAGTTCTGTCGGAAGTGTCCATGTCGAACCATAGATACATAGAGTTCCGAATCGAATGCGAAACCAATGTCTCGCAGAGGGGCAGGAACCCTAGGAGAACAAACTGGTCAAAGCTTAGGGAAGAGTTAGCAAATCGCACGGTGCCTCTCCCAAAACTCAGAACGAGGTGTAAGATTGAGGTGGCAGTTCGGAACCTGAATGACACCCTAACCCAATGCTTCGAACTGACATGCCCAGTCAAAAAACACCACTGCAGAACCCCTGCCAGCCTCGGGCTGGCATACATTCCAAGTACCTTCCGTACAGTGAGGGTAGCCTTTATACCGAAAACTGGTAAAGGAGACTACTCACTCACCAAAGACTTCAGGCCTATCAGTCTCATTTCCTTCACGCTAAAATGCTTGGAGAGGCTGGTCGAACTGCACATGCGCAAAAACGCTCTGCGATCACACCCTCTATCTCAAATGCAACATGCCTACCAGCGCGGAAAGTCTTGCGAGACAGTTAATCTCGTCGGTAGAATTGAAAGTGCACTTGACAGGAAAGATTACGCAATGGGCATTTTCATCGACATAGAGGGCGCTTTCGACAATGCGACTTTTGATGGCATGTGTAACGCGGCCAGGAATCACGGCGTAGAGGAATCATTGGTGTTGTGGAAAAGAGCAATGCTAATGAACAGGACTATAATCGTGGAGGCGGAGTGTGATAAGTTTGTAATGTCGGAGGTTACCAGGGGCTGCCCCCTAGGCGGGGTCCTGTCTCCCCTCCTATGGTGCATGCTGGTTGATTCTCTGCTTTCCGTTTTGAATAGTTCTATCACCTATGCCCAGGCTTATGCAGACGATGTAGCCGTATTGGTTACCGGACCATGTCTTGCGGCCGTCAGCGCAAGTGGACAGTCGGAAATTTCGCTTCGGTCTTCAAGGTAGAAGCCTTCGCGATCCTAATGGCCACCAACTACATTGTGAAGAATAGGTGGAAGGGAAGAAGTATCTGCGTATGCAGCGACAGTCAAGCTGAGCTCAAGGCCTTACTCAACCCTTTAACCGCTTCCAAGATAGTTCAAGAATGCAAGTCTTCCCTTAATTTGGTCGGCAGGCTGAATTCGCTAAGACTTGTCTGGGTCCCTGGTCATCACGGGATCTTGGGAAACGAAACTGCCGATGAGCTAGCTAGGCTAGGTTCAGCAGAGGCATTCGTAGGACCCGAACCCACCTTGGGACTACTCGCGTCCCTGGTCAGGGCCTCCGTCGATGTTTGGGTCTCACTACAGCACAACCAGAGATGGCGTGACTCTCCAGGATGCAGAGTGACCAAGAGTATGCTCCCAAACGTCTGCAAGAAATCCGCTTCTTTTCTGCTATCTCTAGACAGAAACGAGTGCAGAAGACTTGTTGGCGTATTAACGGGACACTTTACCTTCGCTATGCACCTGAGTCGGCTTGGGCTTAGTGATGCCACACTCTGCGACGCCTGTGGAGAAGGTGAAGACACTTCAGAGCACTTTCTCTGTCAGTGTCCTACTTACACTCGGAAACTGAAAACCTAAGTTCTATATCACAGAAGCGCATCTTGGTTTTTCTTTGGAAAACCAAGAAATTACATTAAATGGACCAGTATTTGAGTCTGAGTGCTGCAGTGCTCAAAAAAAAAAATTAAGAACGTATGAATACCGTCTTAAAATTAAATTCATAACTTAGTTCTCAGTAATTTATTCCATTGATATCTAAGCACACATTTATTTTACCCGACACCATCAGAATAGTACGCAGTCACCACCAAATAAATATTGCGTGCAGCGATTTCTATCTGTTACTTTATAATACGGTCGATCAATTTACTGACCACAACATTAAATATCTGTAGATAAGAAAGGATATCGCTCATAAAAATTCATCCCTTGTGTTACACAAAATGAGGTTTTATGTTGGCTGCATACAAATTTTACCACCCTTTTTAAATACTGTCACTTCTACGCATCCATATACATATAAATGCATACATGTGTGAACATAACTTACAAGATTGCAAGAGTAGGGTTGATTTTTTAAATAAGGTGTGGAAACGTTGGAAATTCTAGATCAAAGCAAACGTCAACATAAATAGCCACAGACAAATTTCAACGGGATGTGCTTTATCGTATCAGTGTTATTGTTCGATAATAAGCATCGGTATCACAGAGGCTCAACCATATATATATGTACGTATATGTATACTTCACACATGTAGATTGGGTTAATTCCTAACGACCTACTTATGCTTTTACTACTGAACATAAAGAATAGATTTACTGGCTGCAGATAAATGTATGCATGTACAATGTTGGGTTACCATACGGTCAGTAAAGTGTTCATACGTGCTAATCTGTACCCAGCGGTCAAGCATCTTAATTTTATTCATAAGCGACAATGTCAACATTTATAAAATAGAAGTAGTGTTCATTACCTTATATTATACATTTATGTTTAAGCGTAAGAATATCAAAGCCTACAAATCATAAAACTAAATTTGATATTATATTTTGAAAGTGACATCTAAGCTTTAAGCACATATCAAAACTGGCATTTCCTTAAGAGACTGGTTATACATACATATCTTGCTTATTATATTTTTAAATATATTAACATTTAAATATTGATAACAAAAAACCGATTGGTTTCGTAAAAATTAACTTAAACTCATAAATATGCTGATTTTGTATTATCAGGCAACTGCTACTTACATATTTACAAAAAAGTGCATATAGAATCAACACATGTATTGAACGCTCTCTTCACTGAATGAAATAAATTTGCTGATATCACATAAAGAAAAGTTTCAAAATAACTTACAAAGCAACTGAAACACAATTTTTGTGAGGTAATTGTGGTGTTGGTTTGCTACACGTTTCAATTACTCTGAAGAGCAATGACCGGTCATAAGTAATAATTACAGCAAATTTATTAGCAGATTTATATTAAAAGCTGATATAATGCAATGCAACAGTATAGTGTGCTTTGCAATATATTGCTGCAGTAAGTGAAAGATTAACCTACTTTAAAGCATTTGCATTAGACGTAGTGTAATTAGAGGACAAGTTATCAATGCAACCAGCATATAAAGTACCATAGATAAGTATGTTCCTCGTTCTTAAAATATATGCCCGACATGTTTATATACTAGTAGCACGTGTAAAACGTTTGCTAATCCCCCAAGGGTATAAAAGAAGGTAAATAAATAAGGCTTTTAACGTGTTGTAGATACCATAGAAAGGATGACGTTTGGAAATTGACTTAGAAGTCATTGCATGCATGCTCTAGAACCCGTATACTACTGCTATTATTGACCTATTCTATAGCATTTAGCAGTAAATCGGATTTATAGCCTCTAGCGACATTGAAGATCGAAGATAATTAAAAATAAATAGGTACTAGGTAAGTTGTATTTGTTTTCATTACGTGCTACAGCCATATGTTACTCCTATTTATATACATATTATACCATATGTATATATATGTATATATAAACATATAAATTTATATATATATATATATTTATATTTATATAATTATATATATACATATAAATGCCACAATTTATGTGTACTTGAAGCTATAAAAAAGTATGTCTCCGCATCTGTATGGATATTCGAAGTAAAGTTGCCATCAGAAACTGCTTTTGTTCAGTTTGAATACGTTTACTCAGACAATTGTTATAATTATTAGAGGAAGCATTGGTCTAGAATTAACAGTTTTTAAAACAAATAGAAGTACCCATCTTTCGCCGATCTGCCACCTTATCTCAAATTGTTATGTTCGATTTATTTCAGAATTTTATTTTTGCAAAAAACATATACTTTAGACATAAAAAATTAAATACTACATTACCGCCGGGGTAGTATATACTGCGCTTGATTGGTCCGGGTACTGAGAACTATGTTTATATAAAGAAGTTAAAAAGGGAAAAATTTAAAGAACACTAATCTTAAAGAATTCTAGACAATAGATATTAGAGTCTATGAGATTTAACCTATTGGACATAATTATTGACAGGAGAATTTAGGAAAATCGAAATATAATCTTAGGAACCAACCACCGAAATCCTATTAGAATTAAGTTTTTCATTAAAGTATAATTATTTTCAAGCCAAACCCGGATTTAGTTACCGAATAATTATGTCACGTAAAATAATAAACATTTAAACGACTAGCAATTACTATCTGACTATAGAAAATCGGGATCAGTAGGAGACACAACTAATTATTTTTAACACCACAATATATCATATAAAATAATTTTAATTAGACAATCAAATTTTCTGCTGTCAAAAGAATAATTGTCGATTCTGATCAATTTGCTTTTCTTAGGAAGATCAATAAACAAATATTAATATCTATAGGTTATACTTCTAGATATTGGTTTTGAGCGCCTGAAAACTCAATTTTTTTCTTGTTTATTGTTTTGCAATATTTATATATATATGTATCGTTCAGATTTATTAGTCTAGAATACGTAACGTCGTAAAAAATTATTGCAGCCTGGGTTTTGACAATGGTTAATATCAGAAATTTCTTATTCTACATAGATCTTTAACGGTTTAACATCAGTTAATATATTTTTTGTCACTTATCGAACGTTTGTAAACCGTAACTTAGTAAGTGTGTGATATCACTCGTTGTGGTTTACGCTGAAAATATAACGGATTCCCTGAATCTCACCGTTTTCATTTATCATCTTAATTACGAAAGTCGATTACGAAGTCGTATTTCGTACGAAAACGCTATCTGTCGTTTAACCTCATATGGAACGTATTTATAAAGTGACATACGAGTATATTGTAGATTGGGTTTTTGTAAACGCCTTAATGAAAATCGAGCAAAAATTGAATTGAAAATTATATTAATGTAGCCATAAATTTCAAAGGAGGTGGTTCTTAATAGGGTGCAAAAAAAGTGGTTAAAAATAGGTTTTAAATAGTTTGGGAAAATATGTTACAGCTTTTTGAATCTGAAATGGATTGCAAAGAAGAACAAAGATGAAAATAGATTTACAATGGCCGATCGAATGTTCATGCAATATTGAATGTATGCTGGCCCTACATTGCTGAACTGAAGTGTTATAAAACGGTTCATTATAGTTTTATAAGTACTGTTTTCATTATCTTTGTTGTACTTTCCACTTTATTAATAATGATTTTTAGAAAAAAGAAGCAAAAGACCAATATTGTCTATTAAGTAGATACAATTTTAAATGGAAACCAAACTAGTTGTGATACTTTCAATACTGCTTACTTTAAGGTAATATATAGAATATGAATGTATGAAAAGGAATGCAATTGTAAACAAATATAATAAAAAGAAAAAAAAAAACAAAAACAAAAAACCTTAATGTACTTATTTATAAGATTTTTCCTTTATCAAGGCGAGGAGGAGTTACATACCCTTACTTCAAAGACATATTGCTGCGGCCAATGTCGCCTCAATGTATCAATGATATGTACATACTAGTGAATTGAATTTGTTGTGCTGACGCAAAATTATTACACTAACGGAATGTTTGAACTCCGATATGTCATTTTATATGTTCGGAAATAATAAAATGTAGTCTTAAGACAACCACCAAAGAACATACAAGTGTTTTATTAAGCACGCGTAGTGACTCGTGCACCGTGTCGACAATTGCTAGAAACGCTCTTGTCGTGTCATCCAATGCGTTTTTAGGTTCAGAAGATGAGACATATGGATTTCCGCAAGAAGCTTACATTCTTAAGTGCCTTCCACACTTCGTCGTAGCAGTCAAAAAACATAGCGCCTACCAGCGGGATCAATTGTGGGGTCGATTACGGGCCGTTGGTTGCCTAATTTGTAGGCTTCTGGGAAATCCATGGAATCCACCAATGTTCCGAAGGTGTCCCGGAGCGACAGTCAGTTGTGTAGTGCACTGTTAAAGGTTGGGACGGTAACGGGATTGTTGATTCTGTTGCCAGATGCTTTGGCCTGCTCCGTCGCACTCTTTGTATCAGTATCTATTACTGGGTAAACATCAGGAAGAGATTACTGAAGCTGTGCCAGCTAGCGGTTGATAATCGAACACGCTACATTGTACGTATTGTTTACGCACTCCCACAGATTCGAATGCTCCTCCAGTTCTGCATCTACTGCTGCCCCAACGAGAAGCTCGTGGTGCAATACAAACCGTTAATAATGCGCCGTATCTGTACCGTCAAAGTTTGCGTCAGCCATGCGATCATGTATCCGTCGAATTGCACTTAGCTCCGCTGCACGTAAATTTAAAGTCGCCATAATCGGACAAAAAATAAAATGTAAAGAAATAATGGACACAAATTGAATACTCAAACTGTTAACCAACGAAAATACTTTTTACGATCCAGTTATTCTTCAAAGGGGGCGCCAAAATGTAGGGGATTAAATTAAAATAACGATTTAAGCGTTATAATATCCCTTAAATTTATAATTTTTCTTTATTGAACAAAAATATCTACAATTTCAAAATTTGTAAAGCTTGAGACCATAATGAATGTATATAAGGCATATAGGTGTCGGCTCAATAACAGATGTCTAACATATGTGTTTAAATGTGTAGAAGTGAATTATTTACAATATAACGATGTCCTGTCTTAGCATCGGGGTGTTTAGATCCGTGTGTCGATGGTGTTCCTTTGTATGGAGAAGAGTAATATTCCAGTTCAGACTAGATAGTAGGATGTATTACTACTGAAGAAGAAGTGAGCCATTGAAAAATTTTCTTCGTTTAGCATGTTGTATGCATGAGAAATCTTTGTCAGCCACTGAGCTCCTTAAGTTCCTGACGATTGAGTTTGGATGGGTTCATGTTTCGAATAGCTGCTTAATGAAAAGTTTCACCAAGAAATGTTGCAAGGGGATGATGCGCAATTTTTTTTTGTTGCTGTAATGTTTCATTCGTTCATTATCAAATGTGATGTCGATGCAGATGCGTAGTATCCTCCTTTCGAAAATCGATGATTTCTCCATTCTGGTCTTGGAGATGCCATACAAGGAAGGCATACGCTATTATGGGTCGTAGCAATAGTTTCGTCTTCTCGTAGAGCTTCCCGCTGCTATCTGCAGTGACAGCGACGTTGAGTATGTTTACGAGCAGAAATATTAACTAAAGAAGAGAAGAACAAATATGACTAAACGTTAGTCATGAATAATTTATTTGCCAGATTTATTCATGACTAACGTTTATTCAGGAATTTTCGTTATTCACACATATGATTGACGGTTATTCATGATTAATGTGTAGTCATGTCTAACTCTGTATCATGACTACCGACCAATCGCGGGCATGTCGGAATTTACGCATAGAGACCTCTTTTAATGACAAGATGAATTTTTTAATATCTTGTTTATGGGTTTTATGACTGATGTAATAGATTTTGTGCAATAAATGCCTGACCATTGGAAAAAGTAATTAGCATAATACTGACAAAGTTGGATATAGCGCTATTATTTTACACAGTGCTGTATATACTTACGCGGCCAAACTTCAATTGCAAAAACTGTGTGGAAAGGAAATCACAAAAAAAAAAAACACAAAAAGTTCAACAGCAATATTTGAGAGTTCATTATCATTTGAAATAACACAATACTTTGAATTATTTTTTTACGAACAGAGATATGGCTTGATTAACTTAGTTAAATTACTTATGAATAATGGTGGATAATTTATTAGTCAATCATTATTTTCATGATTAATGAATAAATTAGTTATTAGTCGTTAAATCCAGTAACTAATGACTAATTTAGTCATTCTTCTTCTTCTTCTTGTGGCGCTACAGTCCGGGGTGGACCTGGGCCTCAACCAACATGCCTCTCCAGCCAGCACGATCTTTCGCCAGCTGTCTCCAGTTGCGCACTCCAAGTTGGTTGAGGTCCTTCTCCACTTGTGTGCGCCACTTCAGTCTAGGCCGTCCTCTGTTGCGTTGTCCCAATGGCTCGGATTCAAAGACTTTTCGGGCCGGAGCAGTGGTGTCCATACGCTCTACATGGCCTAGCCATCTTAGGCGTTGTATCCGTAGGCGCTTGACCAGGCGCATGTCGCTGTACAGCCTATAGAGTTCGTCATTAAATCTTCTCCTCCAGATGCCATCAACGCAAACAGGACCAAAAATCGCACGCAAAACTTTTCTCTCGAAAAGACTAAGGGCTTCCTCATCCGCCTTTGCTAACGTCCAAGATTCTGCGCCATATAGTAGGACGGGGATGATCAAGCTGTTATATAAAGCTAGTTTAGTCCTTCGAGAGAGGGCTTTATTACTCAATTGCCTCTTGAGCCCAAAGAAACAGCGGTTGGCAAGAGTGATTCTGCGTTTGATTTCGGTACTGATGTTGTTGTCCCTGTTTACCGCGGAGCCGAGGTAGACGAAGTCCTTAACTACCTCGAAGTTTCTGCTGCCTAGTGTGACGCTCCGTTCGAGACGTCGATGTTGTGTGTCCTTCCTTGATGACAGCATGTACTTCGTTTTGCCCTTATTTACCGCCAGACCCATTTTAGCCGCTTCTGCTTCAATACCAGCAAACGCTTCATTGACGAATCGCTGTGTTCGTCCAATCACGTCAATGTCGTCAACGTGAGCTAGCAATTGAACTGACTTCTGGAAGACTGACTTTTGGTGTTGACTTGTGAGTTTCGCACGATCTTCTCGAGGATGATGTTAAAGAAGTCACGTGACAGTGCGTCGCCTTGTCTAAAGCCTTTTTTGACATTGAAGGTCTCGGTGAGTTCGTTACCGACCTTGACGGACCAGCGAGAGTTCTCCATCGTCATCCTACACAATCTGACGAGTTTGGTAGGAATGCCAAAACTAGACATGGCACTGTATAGCTCGTCTCTATGCACACTGTCATATGCAGCCTTGAAATCGACGAATAGGTGGTGAGTGTCAATTTGCATTTCTTTGGTCTTTTCCAGGATCTGCCGTCATGTGAAGATCTGGTCTATTGTGGACTTCCCTGGTCTGAAACCACACTGATAGGGACCTATCAGGTCATGGACAAATGGTTTCAGACGCTCACACAATAGGGCAGAGAGGATCTTGTATGCGATGTTCAGGAGACTAATCTCTCTGTAGTTGGCGCGGTCAAGGGGGTCTCCTTTTTTGTGGACCGGGCACACGACGCTGAGATTCCACTCATCGGGCATGCTTTCCTCCGACCATATTTTACAGATGAGCTGGTGCATGCGCCCAACCAGGTCATCTCCAGCTGCTTTAAATAGTTCTGCGGACAGTCCGTCCGCTCCAGCAGCTTTGTTCGACTTTAGCTTGGATATTGCTATCTTCACCTCGTCTAAGTCGGGGGGACGGAATGCTTGTCTATCATCGTCCAAATTGAGTGAAACATTCTGTCTAACAACGGGATTTGGGTCGTCATCGCCGTTTAGGAGTCTGCAGAAATGATCCTTCCAGATTCTCAGCACAGACTGCGACTCTACTACTAGTTGTCCATTTTGGTCCCGGCAGGCCTTGGTCCGAACCTTGTATCCTCCGGATAGCTGTTTTACCTTTCGGTAGAACTTTCGGACTTCATTCCTGCCAAAGCACCTTTCCATTTCCTCGACCGCGCGCTTCTTATGCTCCTTCTTCTTCCTTCTGAGAAGCCGGTGTTCTTCCCTTCTTCTCTGTTCGTAGAGTTCACGAACAGCTCGCGTTGTTCGATGCAGCGTCGCCTTATAGGCGTCTTGTTTAGCTGCGCGCGCTTGAATGCACTCGTCGTCAAACCATGGGTTCCTTCTGGGTGGTGACGTGAAACCCAGCACATCAGTGGCAGCATCTTTGATGGCTTCTTGACAACGTTTCCATTCTTCTTCTATGCTTAGTGCAGGAAGCGTCGAACTCTGGGTGACCTTCCGGGAGACTCGGTCGGCAAAGTTCCCAGCTATCAGCTGCGATTGTAGCTTTTCGACGTCAAACCGTTTTGGCCTTTCTCGACTCCGTTGCTCTCTCGATATCCGGGTTCTTACCTTGGCTACAACAAGGTGATGATCCGAGTCTATGTTTGCGCCTCGGAAGGTTCGGACATCGAGAATACTGGAGGAGTGTCTGACGTCGATCGCAACGTGATCAATCTGGTTGACGGTTGATTGATCAGGAGATCGCCAGGTTCCTTTGTGAATGTTCAGGTGTGGGAACCGCGTGCTAGCCACAGAGAGGTTTCGCCCCGAGGCGAAGTCCAACAGCCTGAGTCCGTTTCCGCATGTGTTGTCGTGCAGGCTGTGTTTACCGATGACTCCAGCAAAGATGTCCTCCTTTCCCAGCTGAGCGTTGAAATCTCCTAGAACGATCTTGGTGTCATAGCTGGGGCATCGATCGTATGTTCTTTCTAGGAGATCATAGAAGTCATCCTTGATGTTGTCATCCTTCTCCTCTGTCGGGGCGTGAGCGCATATTAGGCTGATGTTCCCGAATTTAGCCTTGATGCGGATTGTCATGAGGCGCTCGCTGACTGGGTCGTAGCTCAAGACTTTTTGCCTAAGTCTGCCTCGAACAACAAATCCGCATCCGAATAAGCGCTGCCTTCTCTCTCTATAGCAATTGCTGTAGTAGATATCGCAGTTCTTCATCGCTTTTATGCCAGGCCCATCCCATCGCATTTCCTGGATGGCGGTTATGTCAGCTTTGTAGCTGTCAAGGGCCTCCGCAAGTTGTTCGGCTGCACGTGGCCTGTTACACACACATTCCACGTGCAAAACCGAAAATCGTTGTCCTTTAAACGTTTGCTGGGGTCGTCAACAGTTAATCCGTCCTTATCCGAGGCATATCGGTTTTTCTGAACTATTTTATTTTTACGTGATAAGGAAGTTACCCTCACGCACAACCCACAGGCTGGTAGGCCAGGCCCATTATTTAAATCCTCGGGCAGAGGGGGTCGCTGCATACATTAGTTCACCATACAACGGGTGTTGTGATGGCTATCCAGAGGGCGCCACGTGGAGGCTGTATGTCAACTTGACCTGTGCACTAACGAGGATTGCCTTGGCAGCTCGCCATGTTGAGCGCAATCAACGACGTTACCTCGCGTGCATAGGCCCATGCCCATTATCATTAGTCATTATTAAATTAAAATTTTCACAACACTGTATACGAGTCATCCACAAACAAGCAACAGTTAGCAGATGGAGATAATGGCGGTTGGTCTGCGGTGTAGACGTTCACTTCTGCCAAGAAGTTCTGATGCTCATGTGGCTTGGGCTTAAAACTGCTCCCGAAATGAGATGCGAAAGCTCTAGCTTTCTCATCTGGGGAAGTCGCGTCTCCTAAGTTTGTCATCTGGTGCCGGCGTTATTGTTCTGAGCTTGCTTTGTAGGACCGTGTTGTAGTGGTGTTGAACTACATTACAAAACATAATATTTTTACAGTTCATCTCGCTGAGGACGGTCTGGTATTTGTCATTTACCGTATTCAGTTCGCAGCGGTACTGACAGGGCTGTGCCTGCCCCTATTCTTACTAGGCCACCTCTGTTGTTCTAAGGCGTTATTGATCCATTAATAGCACCGTCGATTTCCGGCGTTGGTATTTGAATATTCCTTAGTATATCCTCGTGTAGTTTTCATTCGTCCATCTGATAATAATTTATGTCGCCCTCTTCTGGTTGGCTTATGGTAAATATTGGCTGGTGAAAGTTTAAAGCCAGTAGCACCGCCTCAGGTCAGAATCGTCCCCCACAGTCGTGAAGGACAATTTTCTTATTTCTGACAAAATATTTACCTAATTGGAAGTCCCCAGAGAGAAGAAGTCCAGTATCGATGGCGTACTAGGGAGACTTGGCTTAGGTTCGAGATCTTTCGAGCTTTCGGAATTCTCTTCAAGCTATTTACTATAATGTTCCCGTCCCGCTTCTGTATCCATCCATATTGTGTGCCGTGCGTTGAATTCTCCCTTTATGAGGCCAAGAGGCCTTGAAACAAGGCCATTTAGGATTCAAGATCGTGTCCCATGGAAGCGCATGAACAACGTCTCTGATCACTTGGATTTCTATACCGGTGGCTTCAATGCATCTCAGCTTCGGGATTACGATGTGTTTGGCAGCAATGTTCTTCTTAATGAGAAGGGCTGTAACGGCGTTTTCCTTCGACACTGTCGGATTTGAGAAGATAATAATCCTCAAAAGATACGTTATCGGGTCAGGTTTGTTTGCTTTTGCAAGATCGCCTGACCAATACGTAAAATTAATTTAGCAGTCCGCAGTTCATCGAGAGAACTGCAAATAGAATGTCCATGTCCAGTTTTTGCATTGCCCGATGTGCTTACTTTTAAATTGTTCCCAGTGGACACGCTGGTTCAAGATCAGTGTTTTTTTCAATTATGTCGGCGATTTTTTTAGTTTTTTTCAATTTCCACAACGTGATCATTGAACTGTTTGTCTTTTGACTTGTTTGATTTCTACCTTGACACTTTTATGGCTGGAATGTCTTCTTTAATGAGCTCTTTTTTCATGTGTGTTAGGTGTGTATTCCTTTCACCACAAGGATGTTCTTCCTATCAGCCTTTGGTGTAAAGCTGAAGTGCATGAAGCCTTCGGTTGAATTCACCATACCATCGGTAAATAATGGTTCTTGATGGAGCTTCATCGCCAAAACTTGAATTAAGTTCATCGATGGTCTGTTGTTGAATTAATCCAAGTCGAAAGTTGTAAGAAATAATCGCACGAAATTTTTCACGATTTAATTCCATTTTTTGGGCGAGATGAATCTTTTGAGTTACTGTTAACAACACAAATAGCGCTCGTATGTCAAAACGTTCCGAGTACATTTAACCTCAAAATTGTCAAAACTTATGATGGAGCTGGCAGTTGCCAGATTGCAACACTAGGGTTGCCTAATCCCGAAATATAAAAGGCAACCTACGTATTTATACGAGCGATCTCGTAGGTTCTCGTCACCATGCAATTGCGTACGAAGAAAACTTGGTGGCGTCTTGTCGCCCTCTTGCAACGTGATTTCGAGTCCATCCAGCGTGTTTGCGACGATTGGAAATTGAAGATCAATTGAAACCATTCTGTTTAGAACGCCATTATCTTAGGCCGCGGTGGATACTAAAAAGAATTGGTGTAAGTTCTCAATCGTTGGACAGCACAGGCAGCCACTGGCATGTCGAACTGTAGTCGAATACCTTGGACCATTTCCTAGTAGAAAATGCTCTGAAGAGAGCCAAAGGCGCTTTTGTCCTTACAAAGACACTGTTTCGCAGCAGTCAACTCGATGCAAGGGTGAATGTGATTTGCTACATGGCCCTTATCCGGCCAATGCTTGTGTATGGTTCTTCCGTGGGGGCTAGTGTAATGGAAAAGATGCGGTTGTTTGAGAGGGCTTGCCTTCGTCTGTATCGAACTCCCGAGTCCGAGTACACAAAATACTACCCCAATAAGGACTTATACAACAAGGCGAACTTTAAAAGTGTGGATAATTTGCTGGTGAAGATAATTCCGATTCATACTGAGAGGGCGATGAACTCGATCAATAATCTCATCTTTGGGGCTTACTACCCTATTCCAAGGACCACGAAAGTGTACGTCATACTGGCTTCGTCTCCCCAAAGGCATCCGTCTACCTAGATCAGAATGGCCTGATACAGGACAAAGATGTGGTTCCGATAATCTTTCACATCGCCCGTAACTTTGTGGATGGGCGACTCAACTACGACCGTTCTGTTGCCGAGCTGAGCACTGAAGATCCTTTCCGGTTCAGTAAGTAGATTGGGGTTGGTTGGGATGTAGTTGGTCGCAGGCAACGTTTTTTAAGGTAGTTTAACACAAAAAAACTATAATTTAAACTTTATATATATATATATATATATATATATATATATATATATATTAAATTCAACCATATGCGGCAAAAAATATATAAGGTTGTCAAATATTTCTCTTCCGCTTTTTTGCTCTTCATCTACACCATTCCTGTTGGCCAATTCTGGACGCTTCAGGTCGATCGCCTGCTTCAAGCGGTCCAGTTGTTCGCAGTAGATGTTAGAACTAAGCGTCTGGCCATATGGGAGCAGCTCATAGTGGATGATTCCCTCCAATATCAACAAACATACAGCAAAAACTTCCTGGTCGTCAATCCCGGCTTGGCCATTGTCTGGGATGATTCACTGGCCTTCAACCACGACTGTTTTCGCTTGAAATTGTCGTATGTGATTCATTTTTTGTCGCCAGTCACTATCCGCTTCAAAAATGGATCGAGTTCGTTCCGTTTCAGCAGCAATGGTGCGGAACCCAAACATCAAGCTTTTTTTTGTATCCAGCCTTTTACAGATGGTTTAAAATAGTTTGGCGACTATCTCCCATCTCCCGGGCAATGTCACGGGATTCCACATTCCAGTCTAACTGGATGATTTCTATGATTCGATCGGTATTCGTAGTTACAGGTCTTCCGCCGGCTGGCTTATCCACCGTGTCGTTTTCACCGGCTCTGATTCGTCGAAACCATTCCTCCGCAGTTCGAAGTGATAGAGTATCACACCTAAAACAGAACTCACTCAAAACAGATCCCACAGAACGTTTCTCTAGCGGATTTGCCTTGAACGAAGGAAAACTTTAAAATAGCGCGAATTTCGGTGTTAGTGAACACCATGTTTACACGTCGTTGAACGTAATATCCAAACTAACCATGCAAAGCGTCATTTTGTAGGTTATGTCAAGACCTTTGATGTAAAGTATTTCCAAATATGAGCTCTGTAGCGCTTTGTACATAGCCGTAAAATTCAAAAAACAAAAAGGAGGAAGGGGATATTTGACAACCTTATATATATATATATATGTATATATATTTTATTTATATGTATATATATATATATATATATATATTTATGTAAGTACAGCGGTATGAAATGAACCTTTACCGGTTTTGAAAATAAAACACTAATTATTATTGGGAAAGTAAAAACATTTTATTCAAAGTATTAGCCATTGTTTTCTACCCATTTTGACCACCTTTCGTTCGTCTTTTTAAGCAAACCAATCAGACACCCAATTTTCGACCTCCTCGTAAAAATCAAAGCGCTGCTCAGCCAATGCGTGTCCCATCGATGAAAAGAAATGGTAGTCGGAAGGAGCCAAGTCTGGTGAATACGGCGGGTGGGGTAGCTGCTCCCAGCCAAGTGTATTGATTTTATCCTGAACCGGTTTTCTTCTTTACCTTGCCGTGTCTTCTGGTTCATCCTGGTCGTTTTTCGATCAATGAATGGTTCAAATTGATCATTTATTGTCGGTAGCGAACAGTATTAACGGTATCACCAGGTTTTAGGAGCTCGTGGTACAGCACACCTTTCTGGTCCCACCAAACGCACAGCATTGTCGTCTTGCCGAATCGATCTGGTTTTGCAGTTGATGATTAACCCATGATTTTTTCCGTTTAAGATTCTTAAAATAAATCCATTTTTCATCGCCAGTAACAATCCGATGCAAAACCGTTTTTCTTTCGTGTCTCTGAAGTAAAATTTTCGGTTTTCCATCTGTTTTTCATTCAAATCATGTGGCACCCTTTTCCACACTTTTGGATATTTTCCATAGCTCGTAAACGGTTAGAAATTGTTTGTTGTGCAACATTTAACATTGCTGCTATTTGCTTTTGACTCAAAGTGTCATCTCCATTCAATATTGTTTGCAATTCTGCGTCTTCAAACTTTTTTGGTGGTCTTCTTTTGATCATAGAGCATGATCAAAAAAAATAAGGGCTCGTTCACAACAAATGTTCCCTATCGAAACATTTGTATCTTGTACTGGTACTTTGTGAAATATGTTATTGGCAAAATACCAAGCTAGATTAAGTATCATTTTCATGAGCATATTTTGACGTCTCAGCCTAGTGCACCATACATTAAAATGAATTAAAATGTTTTCAACACTTTGTTTCGACTTTCGACAAATCAGTAGATACAGAAGTCTTATTAGTTTATTTACTTTGGCGATGATGCTGGTGTCTATATTAAGGTATTTGAACTTGTCTGCCCAGTCAATATCTGTAGAACATGACTGTAACTTAACGTGACACTCTTTTCTATGCCTTGTGAACCAAATAGTATGTGTCTTTGAGGAGTTGGCAGGTTGCAGTTGGTTGAAGACATCAAGGAATAAAATACCAGATGCGAAAAAGACGATGTCATCCGCAAAAATTGCTATGTTGACATTGTTGTTAAATGCAGATGAGTCCGACACATAAATGTTGTACAAGTTGGGCCACAGGTCGGATACGTTTGTCCCTTGTTGCCACTTTCGTGTGTTTTTTATTCTTACTATTTCATGTCGAGTGTTATACTAAACAAAACTTACGTAAACAAAATTGAAAATTAGGTATGATGTTCCTATAAGTTAAAAAATTATTAATTTCGTCTTCTAACACTTTTTCAAAAAGTTATCTAGTAGAGTTTAACAAGCCGCTTGGTCAAAAATATTTGGATTTACCTTTGGCCTTCCAGGTTTAGCTATGGTAGTTTTCCATTAAAGGGGAAAGAACGAATGCAATCAGTTACAAGTGTTGAAGATAATAGTAATTGATGTAACTGCAGGGAAGAGCTTTAAGAAGTCTATTATTAATTTTATCCAAACCATTATTTTCTATTTTCCGTATTTTTTTTATAAAATTATATTTTTTTTAGCAGAATGTTTTAAGTTATCCATAATTTGTTCAAAAGAAATATTTAGAGCATTTTCATATTTAATAATCAGTATAACATAAACATCCAAATTACGATATTCTTCAGTGTCACGGAAGAGGTGGAGTGCTGGCTACTGTATGCACTTCACTTCAATGTACTTAAATTGGCATGTCTGACTCTTTGTACACGGATCGACTGGCTCTTCATCTAATTGATAGTATTAGTGAAATTATTCATTTTGTTTCGTCCTCCTACTAGATTTTTTAATTGTACAACTTTCATTTAGATGATTGCCATCCGTTATTAAAAAGCGCGAAGTCATCGACAAATTGTTTTTCTAACAAATTTTAGTCTGCCTTACATAAAGTGAATTTTCGATTTTGATGATGAAATACTTTCTCATATTGATGTTTCATTCTTTATTGATTGTGTTGGTATTTTTACACAACATGATAGACGCATAAAGATATATGTGACTTGGTTTCTGTGGGTCCGGAACTGTGCGTGAATAACGATAACTCTGTTGTTTCTTCTACTACTGAATCAACTTCAGTATACAACTAAGAAAATCAATTTATTTATTTATATCAAAATTTGAAGTATAGGTTGGTTTTAAACCCGTGTGGTTTAATAAGAAAGTTTTTAAGCAATTTCGAAGAATAATAATAATTGTGAGAGGGACCAGGGCCAAACTTGCTCATCAACTACTCGTGCTGTGCGCGCTACTGTTCTCACACAAGTAGAAGAGACCTACAGTTTTTTGCCGATTCCATATGGCGAGATTTGAGAAGCTTTCTTAGACAGTTATTACTCTTTGAGTGTTGTCAGCAGCTCGAAAGAGGTGGTGCCGTGAAAAATTCGAAAAATTGGTGTTGAGTTGGGAGTCGAACCTAGATCCTTCTTCGTGTGAGCGTCGCACTCTACCCACTAAGCCACGGCGACCACAATTTCGAAGATAAAATTATAATCGTAATCCAAAAGACCTGAACATGAACGAAATGGAATAATAGTGCTCCAGAGTGTTTTTATAGCTATTAGGGCATAAATTAGACACATTTTTTTAAACTTTATTTTATGTGCAAGTGTGAAAAAACAAAAACAAAACAAATGTTTTAAAATACAAAAATAAATTTTGCATTTCACACACATACTGCGGCAGCGTTGCGGAACACATCGGGTGGCAACATTTAGAGGCGAATTTGTTGTCTGTAGTTTCCAGGATTCGAGTTGAATATTACCGATGGACTTGAGTGGGACAAGATCTTGAGCCGCGATGCAAAATATTGGGATTAACCCATTATATTTAATCACTGCTTTAGCCAAATTTAACCTATACTTTAGTAAGCCGAAAGTATTCTTCCGTTATACGCCTACTCCTCTGCAACAGCGCGTATTCATCATACAGCAATTGAAAACAATCAGGTCGAGAAAAAGGTTCTCACAGTCCCTTTAACAATCGATAGTAAGCAATTAACCTATCGCATAAATCAATACCACCCAAGCAGGTTTTGTAATATTTTACTATCGGTGGACGATCAATTTTGTTGTAATTGTGCTTTCAACAACATTTGCAAGTATCTGCTGTAACAGCTCGTCGGGAGCAACCAACACAAAGTTTTTTTGTCGAAGTTGATTGAGTTTGGCTGGGTCATATTGGTGGTACTCATCTTCTTCTTCTGGTGGCACTACAGTCCGGGGTGGACTCGGGCCTCAACCAACTTGCCTCTCCAGCCTTCACCATCTTTCGCCAGCTGTCTTCAATTGGGCACTCCAAGTTGGTTGAGGTCCTTCTCCATTTATGGGCGCCACTTTAGTCTAGGTCGTCCTCTGTAGCGTTGTCCCAATGGCTCGGATTCAAAGACTTTTCGGGCCGGATCAGTGGTGTCCATACACTCTACATGGCCTGACCATGTTAAGCGTTGTATCCGTAGGCACTTGACTAGGCGCATGTCGCTGTACAGCCCATAAAGAGTTCGTCGTTAAATTTTCTCCTCCAGATGCCCTCAACTCAAACAGGACCAAAAGTCGCACGCAACACTTTTCTCTCGCAAAGACTAAGGGCTTCCTCATCCGCTTTTGCTAACGTTCAAGTCTCCGTGCCATACAGTGGGACTGGGTTATATAAAACGGGCTTAGTCCTTCGAGAGAGAGCTTTATTACTCAATTGCCTCTTGAGCCCGAAGAAGCAGCGAGTGGTATAAGTGATTCTGCGTCTGATTTCGGTAGTGATGTTGTTGTCCCTGATTAGAGCGGAGCCGAGGTAGACGAATTCCTTGACAACTTCAAAGTTTTACTGCTTCGTATGATGCTCTGTCCGAGATGTCAATGTTGTGTATCCTTCCTTGATGACAGCATGCACTTTGTTCTGTCTTCATTTACCGCCAGACCCATTTTAGCCGCTTCCACTTCAATGCCAGCTAACGCCCTTATTGACAGCTAGCCGTCTTCGCCCAATCACGCCAATGACATCACCGTGAGCTAGCAACTGAATTCACTTCTGGAAGATCGTGCCTCTGGCGTTGACTTGTGAGTTAAGCACGATTTTTTCGAGGATGATGTTAAAGAAGTCACATGACAGAGCATCGCCTTGTCTAAAACCTTTTTTGGCATTGAAGGTCTTGGTGAGTTCACTACCGCCCTTGACGGAGCAGCGAGAATTCTCCATCGCCATCCTGCACAATCTGACTAGTTTGAATGCCAAAAAAGCTGAATGCCAAAGCTCGTCTCTATGCACACTATCAAATGCGGCCTTAAATACGATCGAAAAAATACGCAGTAATATTATTTTTTATTATTAAATAAATTTTTAAGTCTGGAAGCAGAAATTAAGTTTCTAACCATCGACTTATTTGCAAACTCGCAGCAATAATAAAAATGTTAAAAAATGTATATAAATGTATTTTTTTTATAATCAGAGGAAATGGGAGAGGGGGTACTAATGTACAATGGTGGTACAATTTTAATAAGGAGAAGTGGTAAAAATGTATTAAGGTGAAGCTTGAAAGTGGTCCGATTGTAATAATTAATTTGTAACTGTTATTTTATATTGGTGTGGTAGTGCAAAATAATTAGTCTCTTAACTTAACTGTACGTCCAGATGTGTGTTTAAGGTTAAAAGGTAGGGTATACCTAACGAGGTGTGTTTTGCGGGTAGATTCTCAAAAATGAGGAATTCAGCTAGCTAATTTATTAGAATCTATTTTGTTGAAATAGTGGTAAAAGAGTGATTAGGACGGAACATTACGTCAATGTTCTAGCAATTCAATTCACCTCGCAGCATTATTATGTTGCTGTTTAGCTTAAAGCACAAAAAAGCTTCGATGAGGAGGAGGATGATAGCGGCACGCTTGTATTAACACGGCAAAGCTTAGTGTATTTCTTGCCCCCCTAACTCGCACACCACCCATTGGCCATAGAAAATGTATATAAGTATATAAGGAAAAAGATAGTTAAGAGAAAAACTTTATTTACGATGGGAAAGGTAGGTTGGAAAAGATATGAAAGATGTTCAAGCCCTATGCTTTTCAGACTTAATAAAGCCGGAAGGGTGCTCGCGGAGCTGAGCTTACTTATATTTAGGCTACTCATCTCAAAATTAAGGCTTCTTAATGACTAAACAACGAAGTAATGATCATCCAATGTCGTTCAGCTATGTAGGCTCGTTAAGAACCCGAAAGTGCCTAATGTTGTTGGCAGAAGTCGACATCCTACCCCTCATGTCACATTTGGGATGAGCCTTGATATATCCCGTGGTGAATATGTAAGTGATACCCCCTTGGCGAAGACGTAATCCCCAGTTTAACGCTGTAACCCAACTATATATGTCAAGAAGAACGGTCTTCTTTACAACCTACACACACATAGAGACAAAAGGAACTTATTTCATTGAAGAAAACATATTAAACATAACGTAGTGAGGAAGTTAATCTAACGACAACTCATAGACTGGTAGGCCAGGTTATTTAATCCTCGGGCATAGGGGTTCGTGCATACATTGGTTCACCACACAACGGGTGTCGTGATGGCTATTCAGGTGGCGCTGCAAGATCAACAACGTTACCTCGTATGGACAGGCTCTTGCCTCCCATATAACAATTCGGTTCATTCAAATACATATGTATGTCTACGATACAGCAACATATAATTAACTCATTTACACATATAAATTAAGAAAATATATTTAAACCTCTCCAACTCTTAGACCTTTACTCACAGATTTATATACTCCCAACGAGCATGGTGTCCCGCCTCCTTTTGGTGATTCACTTACAGCACAACACGATAGCCAAACTTAACACGTGAATAGTAACTCTTAATTCACAGATATTTTTATTTACGAGAGCTTAAAACGTTATAGCTAACTAACTCAAACTATCAATTAAAAAAATAAGTAATACCTTTGCGTGGCTTGTCTTCCTTTTTTGTTTTGCATTCTTACCAAACTCGCCAGTTTGTGTAACTCTCGGTGCTCCGTCAAGGTTGGTAACGTACACACCCAAATATTAAATTTCGAAGAAGGTTTTAGACAAGGCGATGCACTGTCATGTGACTTCTTTAACATCATTTTTAGAAGATCGTCATACTAGTCAACACCAGAGGTACGATTACCCAAGTTGTTTAAATTTTGCACTAGTTCTTCTTCTTCTTCTTCTTCGGATGGCGCTACAGTCCGGGATGGACCTGGGCCTCAACCAACATGCCTCTCCAGCTAGCACGATCTCTTGCTAGCTGTCTCCAATTGCGCACTCCAAGATGGTTGAGGTCCTTTTCCACTTGTGTGCGCCATCTCAGTCTAGGACGTCCTCTGTTGCGTTGTCCATGTGGTTCGGATTCGAAAACTCTTCGGGGCGGAGCAGTGCTGTCCATGCGCTCTACATGGCCTAGCCACCTTAAGCGTTGTATCCGTAGACGCTTGACTAGGCTCATGCCGCCGTACAGTCCATACAGTTCGTGGTTGAATCTTCTCCAGATGCCATCAACGCAAACAGGACCAAAAATCGCACGCAGAACTTTTCTCTCGAAGAGACCAATGGCTTCCTCATCCGCTTTTAGTAGCGTCCAGGTTTCTGCGCTGTAAAGCAGAACTGGGATGATCAAGGTGTTGTACAAAGTCACTTTTGTCGTTCGGGAGAGGGCTTTATTACTCAATTGCCTCTTGAGCCCAAAGAAACAGCGATTGGCAAGAGTGATTCTGCGCTTGATTTCGGTACTTTCAACGTAACGTTAAAATTAAGGACCGACTTAAAAAAAGGAACAAATTATAATTTATATATGAACTTAGAGCACTTGTGAAAAGTCCGTAAGTTAGAGTTAAGATCATAAGATTAGATACTAAGCTAGTTTGAGGTATTTTTTAGCATATAAGAGAACAAAAAAGAAAAATAATAAAAATGCAATATAAGCAAAAAAACGGAGACACGATATAACCAAAGTCAGTTCAAATACTAGCTTAGTTGGTCGATAATGAAGTGATTGGATGATCGCAGCCAACTGGCAATAAGACGTTGGTTGACATTGAAGCGAAAACGGAAAAATGGGTCTGTTGTTAAATGAGGGAAGGACGAACTATATGTTGGCATCAAGGAAAGAGGCACAACGCCGACGACGTCGCTACGTGATCGTGACTTAATTATACATGAAATTGTGCAACATATAGTTAACGAAAGTTTGGGAAAATTTCACAGCTATTTATGATACAACCGGAAACTGCTTTCATTAAAAATCCAAACAATTTCAAGGCACGTAAACTTATTTTAAGATGTGGATTTAATATAAAGGAGGAATTTTTAAGTATCATTCTTTTATTGGGTTTACTCAAATCTTACAAAAAATTGATTGTAACAATTATATATAAGTATTTAATTTTAAAGTACTTATTTTGAGAGAATGACAAAGACTAGAAATGCAACTTTTTGTTAAATTTAAAAGAACAATGAGAGTATTGTAGATTTATTTCAAGAATAAAGCAAACCAAATAAATCAGAAAATAGCTTTTCTGGGCATGGCCTGTCCACACAAGTTAACGTTGTCTCTTGTTCTATCAAGTCGAACGCTCTGTATATCATTATGATCTTTCCTCCGACAGATTTTATCAACTTGCGGGAACATGCTCCAGTTGTTAGGTCTTACAGCCCGAATCTTATTGCATCAATGCAAGCTTACAGCTAGTCTGTAATTATGTTTGGTTAACTGTTGGAGTACTTTGATCTGTGACTTCAGACAGTGAATCTCCGCATTCTGTGGATCTGTAAATCTCCTGTACTTCTTGACAGAAGTCTACTTTTTTTGCACGTTAAGTGCATCGATCGTAGCATTCCGATTAATGTCGCCATAAGCGGTTTGTACTATCTTCGGGACTCTTTTATCCATTTTTCGTTTAATGCCTTGTTCCATTCGTGTCTGGTACTCATCAACCTCTTCGTAAGTAATTTTTCTCTTCGTAGGAGGATTGACCACACTCCTCCACTCCACACGTGTAATTATTGTAATTATAAGGATGCCTTTGCACAACTTCCCCAAGTTCCTGCAGCTTATTCGATAGCGGAATTACGAGACCATAGTGATTATACTCGACCGTAGTATAACACTTCCTCGCATGTGGCTCCACGTGTAGCAACGTTAGTCGTCTGTCGATTAGCGTCATATCTAGATAGGATCCGCTTCTAGGAAAGGACTTTTTTTATTGTCCTAATAGCCAAATAGCCGCCACAGAAAAAGTGCTCTGAAGTGTCTTCACCTTCTGCACAGGCGTCGCAGAGTGTGACATCACTAAGCCCAAGCCGACTCAGGTGCATAGCGAAGGTGAAGTCTCCCGTCATGACCCGGGACCCAGACAAGTCTTATTGAATTCAGCCTGCCGACCAAATTAAGGGAAGACTTGTATTCTTGAACTATCTTGGAAGTGGTTAAAGGGTTGAGTAAGGTCTTTAGCACAGCTTGACTGTCCCTGCAGATGCAGATACTTCTACCCTTCCATCTATTCTTCACTATATAGTGGGTGGCCATTAGGAGAGTAAAGGCCTCCGTCAGCATCAATTGCTTTCGCCTTCTCCTGGTGATCCTCAACTACGAAGTAGTCAATGTCAAGCACTGCCTCTATCAGGATCGATGCCAGCTGAAGTAAGTAGAGCCACGCGTGGTGGGGAAAGCCCCTGTGCCGGCGAGACAAACTGTTCTTTAAAGCTTGGTGAAAGCAGCAGTCACGTATTTTATTTCCACCAAACGACTGCTGCATAAGAGAAGTGGTTTTATCTTTGCCGTGTAGATGCAAGCGGATCTTGTGGGTGATAGACCCCAGGTTTTGCCAAAAACATCTTTGCATTGCCAGAAAACTGACAGCGCTTTGGAGGTTTTTGTCTTAATGTGTCTTTTCCTGAGAAGCTTACTGTCCATGGTAACACCCAGATATTTGGCTTCATTGGAAAATGGGATATTGACACCTTTAGGTACCAGTTGAGTCAAACCAGTCATATTCCTCCTTCTCGTAGAGAGAACAACCTCAGTTTCGAGAGGTTTGACTGAAAGCCCATTCCTAGTACACCAGTTATCAATAATGTCAAGAGCCGCCTGCCCGCGTGCACTGACGGCCGCATGTCATGGTCCGGTAAGTACGGCTACATCGTCTGTATAAGCCTGGGTGTAGGTGATGGAACTATTCAAAGCGGAAAGCAAAGAATCGACCAGCATGCACCATAGGAGATTAAACAGGACGCCGCTTTGGGGCCAGCCTCTGTTAACCCCGACATTACAAACTTGTCACACTCCGCCTCTGCGATTATAGTCCTGTTCATTAGCATTGCTCTTATCCACAACACCAATGATTCCTCAACGCCGTGATTCCTGGCCGCGTTACACTTGCCATCGAAAGTCGCATTGTCGAAAGCACCCTACATGTCGATGAAAATGCTCAGTGCGTATTCTTTCCTGTCAACTGCACTTTCAATTCTACCTACGAGATTTTGAAGTGCAGTCTTGCAAGATTTTCCGCGCTCGTTCGATCCTAATCAGTGAATTAACATTCACTGCTAGGATCTTAAGGGTTCTTACCTCGCGTGAGCCCATTATATCTGAGCGCGCTTATTTGCATTCAGCTGAAAGAAGAGGAAATTTACTCTAGCCGTCTGTGCAAGAAAACTGGTCTGTAGTTCGGCCATCTGTTTCTGCAAGGCAATCATCTGCGCTTGCATCGACTGGATGGAAGGCAGTAATTTCCTTATGGAGTAGTCTGCTTCAGGTTGCCTATTGGAGCTGGGGCCGCCTTTGGCACTGTCCGTTGTGCCGGTCGTCTACCTGACACCATCTGGCCGTAGGAGACACTGGGCATAACGGTGGTAGTCAGGCTACGGGCCACTGGCCTAGTGGCTACCTTTTTGTAGTTCCTTGCTTTTTTACTCTCTGTCGCAGATTACGCTTCGCACATTGAAGTACGTGGTCAGTTTTCTTTAATTTCTCCCATTTTACACTAAGATAGCCTACAAAACGGATTTTTCGTAGATTGTCAATTTTCCTGCCCTGGGATACCTGAACTAAGAAGAAGGGAAGTGCCTTTTTCTTCGTTTTCGCTGCTGCAGTGATAAAGGGCTTAACTCCTACGAAATGGACCTCGTCGCTTTCAAGTCGTTGCAGTTTGTCGAGGAGAACCTTCGGATTTGAAGAAGGATTTATGCCTTTGAGGAGTAAGGATTGTGGCTTTTTTCCTCTGGGGGTGTACGTATAATGGTCGGCGTTCGATGCCGCTAGTTTTTCTTTAAGAAACCTAAATCCGTTCATTGTTAGGCAATGAAGAGTATGGATATAGAGAGTCTTATATTTTTATATAATAAGTCTTATTTTCTAGGGCCAACTCACACAGGGTCTCTAGCTCGTTCGTTGCAGCTGAAGCAGATTTTGT